>CM053276.1:61353070-61801601 GCA_028583415.1 Protea cynaroides
CGAATATAACCCTTGTTCAGTAGTTCTTATAGTTGTACTTTCAATTCCTTTAGTTCAGTAGGAGCCATTCGATAAGGTGCTTTTGATACTGGTGTGGCTCCAGGTATAAGATCTATCACAAACTCTGTGGCTCGGTTGGGTGGTAATCCTGGTAGTTCCTCAGGAAATACGTCGGGGTAGTCCCGCATGACATCAATATCTTCCATCCGTGGTGTTTCTTTGGTGAGGTCGACCACTGACACTAGATACCTGACTGCTCCTTTCTCAAGGCACTTCTTAGCCTTTAGTGCTGAGAGTATGAGATTGCATTTATGGAGAAGTTTGGTTTCCGCAAAACTAAATTCTGCTCCTTCTTTGTCTTCAAATGTTAGCTTCTTTTCGACGCATAATAGGTTCGCAGAATACCAAGCTAACCAGTCCATTCCCAAGATGGCGTCAAAGTCTGCCATCCCATGTTGGATCAAGGTTGCATCTAAGGTTTTCTCGCCAATGAGAACTGGACATGGCCCATAACCTTTTTCTAACTCTACTTCTAACCCCATCGTGACCGTACAAGTAGTTTGTAGTCTAATGTTTTGATGGGTAAATTCAGTTTCTTTCCAAATGACACAGATATAAAAGAATGAGTAGCTCCTGAGTCAAAGAGTACTCTGGCGGGTATGTCATTTATAGGTACGATACCTGTGATTTATTTTAAACTTAGTCTACATGCACACACAATGTAATACAACTTAAAATGTTTCAGTCATACCTGTGACCACATCGGGTGATGCGATAGCATCCTCAGATGTAACAACATAAACTCATCCTTGATTTAGTTGCTTCCTGGGCTTAGGACACTCCCTTGCCATATGCCCTGCTTGATTGCAGTTATAACATTTTGGACCTACAGTATTTAGCTTTGGCTGCTGTTGAGCTACTGGGGTAGTCTTGGGTGCAGCAGTAAAGCCTTAGGCACGAAAGGGTTTGAATGTCTTGTTATTCCCTCTGTTATAAGCATTTCCAGCTGGCCTTTTTATACCTCTGTTTTGCATGAAATAACTCTCCTTCTGGCTCGATTCTATAACTCGAGCAATTTGCACGGCTTCATTATATATTTTCTTCTCCAAACCTAGAACATACTCTTTGATGCTTCCTCTAAGTCCCATGACAAACCTACGGGTCTTAGTGTCCTCTTCTTGCATGCTGAGTGGTGAAAAGAAAAACAGCTCCTCATAACACTGTTGATATGCATCTACGGACATCTGTCCCTGATATAAACTCAGGAACTCCTTCTCCATAGAATCTTTGATGCTTCGGGGAAAGTACTTCTCAAAGAAAGCTTCTTTATATATAGCCCAGGTTAATAGGGCGTGCTTGGTTAATAGGTAGGCCCTAGTAGATTTCCACCAATGATGTGCATCACCTTTTAAAATGAAGGTGGCACATAATACCTTCTCTTCTTCTGTAATAGTCATCATCAGAAAATTCCTCTCCATCTCGTCGATCCAATGTGCTGGCCATAAAGGATCCGACGGTTTACCGTTAAACTCCTTGGGTTTCATCTTTAAGAATCGCTCGACCAGTCGGGAGTGGTCCATTTGATTTTGAGGGTATGCCCCAAACATAGGTTGTGGATACTGGTAATTAACCTGAACCGCTTCAGGACCTGTACTGGAATCTGTGCAGCTGGTGGTTGAGGTGTTTGAGGTGTTGGGTGGTTACCCACCGGTGCTGCACTTGTTTGTCCAGTCGGCATTGGTGTAGCATGTGCTGCCTGAAACATTATTCCCATTGCTGCTTGCATTTGAGCCTGTGTTTGTTGCATTTGTTGCAGCCGTTGCGCTAGGTTCATAACCACGGTTGCCAGCTCTGGTGGTGGAGGTGGCAAGTTTGTAGGATTTGCCTGACCCTAGTTTACTGGTGGTGCAACCTGTGGATTACTCTGTGCATATATATTTTCTTGACTGGCTTCCTCCACGGGTGGTGGTGGTGGAACTGCGTTTCGGCTCTGCCTGGTTACTCTACGCCCAGTCATATTTTCCCTCTGATAATGGTGATGCCTGAAAATCATTAAAATACGTGAGGCAATCATGTATACTTCATGTAGATACAATAAACGATGTTATTTTCAAATTTTTCAGATTATTCTGTGAAAAATACTGTATTTTCTATGCAGGGTCGATGGTAGGGGTCGATGGTATGTCCGACCCTAGGATCCGACCCTGGGAAATCATCCATTTTTTCCGAGAGCCGGGGGTCGATGGGGGGGTCGATGGGTATCCAACCCTCAGTGCGACCCCTGGTTCTCTGTCAGGTTCTCGAGAGCCAAGGGTCGATGCGGGGGTCGATATGGGGGTCGATTGTTCTAATCGAATTCTCCGACCCCCAGACCAAAAATCAGATTTTTAACGTCCGATTCTGAGTTCATTTTCCATTCTTCCTCCTCCGTTTCGACTCGTCTCCTTCCTTTGAGTTGCTACAGTGCCAACTCTGCTACATTGGTCATTTGGGTTCCTTGTTTCGACGTCTACACCTTCTCTACAGGTATGTATCTTACCTTTACATGTTTTTAGGTTTTCTTTTCTAGGTTTTCACCCGTATATCTCGTTTTCTTCAAATTAAACTTTTTCCAGCCGTAAAAATTTGATTTTTATTGGGGGATTTTGTTGTTGGTGAGTCAATGGACGAAAGCCCTTAAAAATATTCGAGTTTCATCGGTTAGTTATCGAGAAACTCGAAATTTTCACTTTTTGCCCTAATTTTGGCAAAATTTTGAATTTCTTGAAATTTCTTGAAATTCAATCTAATTAGTTGCAATTTCCACCTGTTTAAGTCTCACAAGTTAGTTTAGGATCTATGTAAGTCCTCCTGCCCATGTGTATGGGTAAAAAGTAAGGCTTTTATCAATTTACATCGTTATTATATCAAAATTTCGGATTTTTACTCACTACTAACCCATGTTTGTTTTTCTTTCTTATTTGCAGATACTATGGCTCGTACCAAGGTACCCAAAGTTTGTGACCATCTTCGTTTCCGTTCCAACGAAGCTGAGGCACAGTATGCCCACTACGCTCGCAAGAAGGTAGAGGGAGGTCGTAAGGTGAACTTGGCTGAGTTAGCCTTGTTCAATGTGGAGAGAACATTTGGTGATATGGGAAGGCATCCTGTCATCACCTATGATGCATGTACCTGCCCTGACTTGGTACGCCAGTTCTATTGTAACCTCCAGGTAGTGGGGGATTACAATGATGTTGAGAGGGGTGATGAGCTGCGCATCACAAGCTACGTCAAGGGAGTTGACATCTCATTTGATTATCGGCAGCTGGCCGACCTACTGGGCATTTCCTATGCTGGCCCCATGGTTTTCTGCGCTCCTAGAGAGCCCCAGTTCTTCTCTCTACAGATGAGGGCTGAGATTGATAGTCAGCTCATTCGACCTTATTGCTGGTAGATGAGGGCGTGTTATCTGCGTTCTGATCCACGGGTATACTGCAAGATCATTCAGCATAACCTGATACCGCAAAGTGGTCATTACGAGAGGGTCTCCCAGCTGACCCAATATCTCCTATATTGTATATGCACTAGGCAGCCTGTCTGCCTTCCATACATCATCATGCGTACCATGATCAGTGCCATGTTGCCCAGTCACACGAGCAACCTTCCTTACGGACGCATGATCACTACCTTGCTTACCCGCCTGGGGGTTGACTTATTGGATGAGAAGATTCAGGAGAAATCATTCTCATCACCTCTGGATTGGGAGGCTATTTGCAAGATGGGCATGCGGGATGCCCAGGTCAGTGATGAGGAGAGGAACGCGATGGTGCGCCCTCGCACTCGCGTAGAGATGGCTGACGCTAAGGCAGCAGCAGCAGTCGCTGGAGTTCATGGGGAGCCTGCTGGTGATGATGACCGTCTGTACATGGATGTGGACTCCATACCACCTCCTTCACCTACACATGCTGTTGGAGCTAGTACTTCTTATGCAGCTGGTCCTTCTCATGCGGCTGGTCCTTCACACCTACCTTCTGATATGATGGGGATATTGCATGAGATCAGAGAGGCTCAGCGCAGATCTGATCTAAGGATGGGGGAGTTACTAGACGCTCAGCGTGTGAGAGTGGATGAGCTACAAGACGCCCAGCGCATATCAGACATGAGGATGGGAGAGCTCATAGATGCTCAGTGCCAGTCAGATATGCGTATGGAGGAGCTTTTGGGTGCTCAGCGCATGACAGATCAGCGGTTGGTTGGTCTCACAGCTAGTCTTCAGACGACCCAGACTCAAGTAGCCTGGTTGACTAGAGTCTACGCTGAGGATTATGACAGAGACCGTGAGGCACCGCCTCTTCCTTCACCTCCAGCTTCATGATTGTATTTATTTTCTTTCTTTATACTACAGAGTAACTATCCGGGTTGTGGACTGTACTTTGCTTTAGCTATTTATATACGTTTGTTTCTCTCTCATTGTATTTAAAATTGTTCCCCCTTTAATAGATGCATTATTTTCTTTTTAAGTTTGGTCTCAAACATCACTTGTGCTTATAGTGTGTTAATATTATAATTTTTACTTTTATCCTATCTCAGTTCACGATTCGTCGTGAAGGTATGCTAGTTTAGCGGACAATGCCTGAGATGCTCTGATACCAAGTTGTCACACCCCAATTCCACACTATTCAGAATGGTGTGATGAACCGTTAGCAAATCAATGGTTCAACCAGGATCTCGAGTAAGCTATATCCATTTTATCTAAACCTCATACATCCACATTCATAATCAGAGTAAATACACAATAGCGGAAGTCTTATAGTAAAATGAACTAAGAAATCTAGATGTGATAATCATATTTAAGTACCAAATTATTCTGTATCAACTAAGACATAAATAAATATCAATTACATGTCTTTACTAAATCTAAATAATATAAATAATAAAAATAAAATCTAATCGAATACGCATGAGTTGCACTCGCAAGAGGAGTCATGCGTATCCACTCCGTCTTCAACTTCAATCGCCGCCATGTGCCCGTATACTAGAGCGTTGACATAATCTTCGACGGTCATACCTGCATCATCAACTAAAAATATTCGACGTCGAGAGGGTGAGCACACATCATGGCTCAGTGAGCAAACAAAATATGCAACAATACATATGCATGCATTCAATTCATATCTTTGGTCTGGTTTAAAGTTTGCAATGCGCAATAGAAAGGTTCGGTGGTCAAAGATTAACGTTTATTGACCCCTCCTCTATACACAGGGAGTGGAAGTCCGCCCAAAGGTTAACGTTTATTGTCGTCCCCATCCACCCTACCATGAACATTGTACAACAAAGGTTAACGTTTATTGTTGTACAGTGCCATACCAACACGTAAGCCCCTGCTGGCGAGCGCTTGCAAACTGGGTTCGCAACTAACCAATCCTAATGCCAAACAGTGTATCCAAGGCCTCACCCCAGCATCCCTCATAACGCCCATAAAGATAGAGCTAAAGCCCCCCGGTAGAGTCAGAGACTACAAGGACCGAGACCACCTCCCCTGATACTCTACGACGTAATAGTTCTGCTAAAGTAATGGCAATACGACGATGCTAATGCACAAGACTTGAGGTAGAGATAGAGCTAGAGTACTGAGGCCCGGCCCATGACACCTCCCCCTGATACTCGCTCGCATCAAGTACACCAACCACATACATACATCCACATGCCTATTCCTATCATCATCATCATCATCATGTTATAAACAATAAAGTAAATATGCATGAAACAATTAATAGAAATATTGGATGACATGTTGAATGCATATTACAAGCATATTCGCATAGAATCAAGCATAGCATTGGACTCAAGAAATAAAAACAGTTTGTTATTAACCAATTAGTTTAGATCTTGTTTCCTCACCTTTACTTGATCGTAAGTCCTCTTTCAAGTTTTAAGAATCAACTATATATCGATATTATATCTCTAGAAAACCTAACCAAGTCGATAGAATTTAATTAGAATTAATTCAGACTTTAAAAAGCATGCTGCTAACTGGGGGTCGATGCTAGGGCCGGAGTCTTGATCGACCCTGGGTGTGACCACCCCTATTCTGGACTTCCTGAACACTGGGGGTCGATGCTCAGGGTCTGGTAAGGTCGATTGGCCATCGACCCCCCATGCGACCCCCTGTGGGTTTTGTCAATTTTTCTTCCTTCAGTCCATTCTTCGTGTTTGGGGTCCTATGGCTTGCTCCTACAGTCCATTCCACACATGTTCTATGGCCTAGAACTGTGGTTTATTCACCTATATGGCTTTCATGATTTCTCCCATGGTTTTTCATGAAAACCTAACCATGGGTGGATGATTTGGGTTCCTCCTAGATAATCCCCTCTTCATTATCTACTCTAAGGTTTTAAGAAATTCATGGAGATAGTATCCATACCTGAGAAGTATGCTTCTTCCTCTTAATCCCTTCTCCTTGGTCCTCTTCTCCACTTTCCTTCTCTTTTTTTTCTCTTCCTTCTCTTCTCTTTCTCTCAATCCAATTAGGGTTGTAAAAGGAGTGAAAGAGGCTTAGGGACGTCCTATTTATAGAGTAGAAACTCCTAAAATAAGTCCCATTGAGATTAGGAAGGAATCCCATTGAGATTAGGACGGTTTCCTAATTTTCGGTTCGAACTGTTTTTACCGACTACTGGGGGTCTTTAGGGGGGGTCGAAAATCCCGTCGACCCCTGGTCCTTAAAGTGTCTGACCCCCCATGTAAAACTGGGGGTCTGACTTTTATACTGGGGGGGTCCGACCCTCCCTTGCTGGGTATGCGACCCTGCCCTTATTTTGAGTGTTTTTGGGTCAGTTTAATACCTAGGATCGTGATCTCCTTCACGCACGTGATCCATTTGGTTCGACCATGATGGGTAGACCTAGTTCAAGGTGGTAAGACCGGGTTAGTTTGATACGGGTCTTACAATATCACTTGTGATACGACTCAGCTTCAAAATTGTTTATTTGTTGTAGTACAGTCTTCATCAAAAGAATCATCATCGGAACAAGAAATTTCTCAAATTAAGGTACGACATTAAATTATTTTTACAACAGGTAAGCATCAGGTTACGGTTATGGGAAGGGGTTAGGCACCCAAACTGACCGATCGAAATCGATCTCCTATGCCTTTCCTATGCTAGACTCAATCTATTAAACCGAACTAAACCAAGTGGTTTGATATCATTGAACATAATCTGTATCCATCAAATTGCCTACGTATCATAAAATTATTCCAAAAATCAGGTTCACCATCGTAGTTCAGGTGTGATTAAAGTTTATGGCTGTGATTTATGCTTGTGCTTGATTAAGTTCATTGTTCAAGTTGAAGTTTATGCTTGAAAGGATGAGAAACCCTATGGGTTAGGATCTGGATAGTCCATACGAACTGATAGATAGTCCTAGTAGATCTAAGAATGGATAACCCTTTCTGGGTCAAAATATGGATAACCCTATCTAGGTCAAAATGTGGAAAACCCTTTCTGGGTTGGAATGTGGATAACCCTATTTGGGTCAAAAATGGATGGATATCCTTGTGGATCTATGGATAGTCTAAGTGGACTAAGGTGTGGATCTGAATTTGGGTTTCTCCTAAATGACCTACGTATCCTAGGGTTTGCCCTAGGAATCAGAATCCACGTAGTTCGGGAATGGCTGAAATAACCTGTTCTAGGTTTAGGATTGAGAACTTATTCTAAGTTTAAGATTTAGAACCTATTCTAGGTTTAGGATATAGAACCTATTCTAGGTTTAGGGTTTAGAACCTATTCTAGGCTTAGGGTTTACTAAGGGATGGAAATCGTCCTGAGCTGCCCTTTTCACCCTAAGTTCTAATTTTGGAAGGTTTGGCAAAGCATTTTCTTTCTTTGTTAAGATTTTTATTATTTTCCATTATGCTCTTCCCAAGAATGTGGGTGTCTAAATGCACGTCCCCACGCCTAGATTGTCTTCTAAAAGTGTGCATACATAGCAGCTCAACTAGGGTGTTGCAAAAAATGAAGTTATTGCCACAAATGGAATATTCTATCTAAGCATGGCATGTATGATATTTATGGTAACTATCACAACATATAGTAAGATTATGAAAATTTCCCTAACATGGATATGATACTATAAAAATTTATTTAAACATGGTAAAATTTACTATGCTATATTCTAAGCATGGCAAGTCTAAACATGGCATGTCTAAATATGGTAATTATCAAGATATTGCTAAATATGGTAAAAATTCTATTTATTCTACCATATATAGCAACACATGGATATATATATATATATATATATATATATATATATATATATATATATATATATATATATATATATATATATATATATATATATATATATATATATATAAGAAATACATGCATATGGGCCGACATGACTTGGTCCGGATTGGTCTGAGCTAGGCCAGGTTGAGTTGGACTAAGTTGGGTTAAACTGGTTTAGACCAAAGTTGACTTTTTTCTATCATTTCATAGTCCATTTCTGCCACCATTCCACATGAAATTTTTCGATGGCCTCTATTCTAAATTTTCTATGTTCACTTTGTAGAACACTAAAAATGAGGAATATTAGAATTTGAATCACCTCATTTGGAAATAAAATGGCCAACTTATGAATTTTTGAAGTTTAAGTAGGCCAATTATCGATAATTTGACTAACCATTCTGCATGGGATCTTTCGGAGACTTCTATCGAAAATCATTTACGTCCACTTTGTAGAATACTAAAAATGGAAGATATTGAAACTGAAATCACTTGATTTGGATGTGTGGTGACCAAAATATGATTTTTCAAAGATTAAACAGTCATTTCCATGTGTAATTTTGCATGGGACCCTTCGGAGACTTCTGTACCGAATTTTTCATGTCCACTTTGTAGAACATCACAAATGAAGAATAATGGCCTTCGAATCATCTGAATCTAACGTAGAACGGCAAAGATATGAAGCTTTGAAGTTATATCAATAATTTTGCATGAAATCTTACATGGGACCCACCGGTGACCTTTACCCCAGATTTTTCACGTCCACTTTGAAGAGGACTGAAAATATTAAATCATCTGATTCTGATATCAGATGACCAAGATATGATGATTTGAAGTTTAAATGATAATGCATGCATCATGCAATAATTACGTAAATGCCCTTGCACTTTCAAACTGTGATATCTTCCTTGTTTGATGTCAGAATTGGATGATTCCGGTCTCATTTTGAAGATACTTTCACGATCTATTCATCCAAGTAGGTAATGGCCTATGACCTTGCTGTGGGGCTCATTAAAGAATCACAAATCTTTGGGTTAAAATCCAAAAACCTGCCATATGGATTCACTTATGCTAAGGGTAGCAAATTTGGGGTGCTTACAGATGCCCCTCTTTAGCCGAGATTGTTAACAATTGAATGCTAAAGACAAAAGAACCACATTTTTGGATATGAGTGAGATTGCTTTATTAGGTTGCAATTAGGGTAATTTGTCCTAAACTGCCTACGTATTCTAAAGGTGTCCTATAAATCAAGCCTAGAATGTTGTTCGACTGGCAAGGTTAGCTCTTCTTGGAAAATTGATGATTGTTCTTCTTGTATGAAGCTAGGCTGTGAATACAAGGCTCATTTATAGGCTGGGAACCTCTTCTTACTGAGGTGGGACTCATGATGCAAGGTATGCGCAGGCTTGAACCTGACTTGATCCATTTGTAGGCTAATAAACCTCTTCTTGTACGAAGCTAGGCTGTGAATACAAGGCTCATTTGTATGCTGGGAACCTCTTCTTGCTGAGGTGAGACTCATGATGCAAGGTACGCGCGGGCTTGAACCCGGCTTGATCCATTTGTAGGCTGATAAACCTCTTCTTGTATGGAGCTAGGCTGTGAATATAAGGCTGGTTTGTAGGTTTGGAACCTCTTCTTGTATGGAGCTAGGTTGTGAATACAAGGCTGGTTGCACGAGCTTGGGCTCAACTTTGATTTATCTGGATGGAGGAATTATTGTCTTTTCTTTTGACTGAATTGAGGCTCTCTTGATTGAGATTCCGGTTTGAGTACCTGCACTTGTCAGATCATTGAAAATTTCATAGAGCATGTTATAATGATCATTTCTAATGGGGTGGGGAAACAAATGTTTCTATGTTGATTTTAAAGAGACATAGTTCATGAAATACACTAGAATTCAAAAAACCTAAAATGCTATTGATTTCTTGATTGGGGCAACTCTAGAGAGTGTTCGAACTTTTCGATTGTTCCATTCATAAGCAATGGTATCAACCAGATCTAATGTCAACTCTCTAGGAAGTTCACAATCAGTCACTTTTCTGCTAGTGCTTGCTGGGATATTGAATTGCTGAGGTAGCCTTGTTGGGGAATAGAATAAAGTATGAGTCAATCCCATGAACCAGACATGTAAGTTATTCTCTGTATTTATGACAACCCGCTCTTGCTTCCACCAAGTGCATTTCCATCTGATATCTGTTGTGGTTATTTCCTTGAGGCAGCTGAACCAATCTATGTCCATCTGATAGGCCATAGGATCTGCTTTTTTTGCCAATTGGTAAGGGTTAAGGGTCGTTGCTTCAGATTCCTCAACTAATCCTAACCTCTCTGTTAACCAAATTTGAAGTAGATATGGTGATCCACTAAAATTATCCAGCTCGAACTGATTTTGATGAGTTGCCATGAAGTCAAGGCCCTTTAATGTCTAGGCCAATACTGTAGGGATGATGTCAAAACCTTGTCTCGCATGCTTGATGAGATCTATTATGATTGGAGATTCTGTATCTGTGCAACTTCGTAGCAATAGTCGGGCTATGCTACAATAGAGGTAAACATGTCTTCTTTGCTCCTGTGCTTCTTTCCCTTTTGGACTTGTACGAGCATATGATTTGATCATGTGCTTTACCTGTAGTCGTTGATCTTAAACAAAATGACACATTTCATTCCTGTCCCAGCTGAAAAAATCATGTATCTCTTGCTTGTAATCTTTTCTTGGAGATGGTTTGAAGACCTTCCCGCTTAGGTGTGTGCAGGAGGCAAGCTCTGAATTCTTCCATAGTTGGGCATAACTCAACTTTTCCCATCCTGAAGACATGAACTATTGGATCCCAGCTTTGAACGGCTACTTTCAAAAGATCTGAACATAATTTTATCGTTGTCAATTGAGGAAGTGCATCCAGTTGATGCTTTCGCAAGAAAGAGCCATCTTCTGTGAACTCAACACGCCAGCTCCAGTTTTTCAGTGCCTTTCCATCTCTGTAATTATGTTCGACGGATTGATTGATTATCAGCCTTCCTGGTGTGACCTGTAGGAATCCCGACATACAAATAAAGGCTAAATCATGAATCATTGGAATTTATCTTAAATTGTTGTTGTTTAGACATATTGAATTGCCCTTAGTAATTACACATGAAATGTATACATATGACTGACTCACTGAGTTTTAAGTACTTCAATCTTTAGACATGATGAGCAAAAGTAGAGGTCCAAATGGGACTGACAAGAAACTATCCAGGTGGGTCCGCCGCCTGGAGGAGTTTGTGGTTATTTATGTATAATGGGTTTATCTTACCGAGAAGACCCCATTTATCAGTTTGAGAAAGAAAGGGCTTATTGGAATCTTGGGACACCGTCGGATGTAATGAACGACAGATAAGAATTCTAGCCAGATTTTTATTTTATAATTTCTCAGATTGACATACTCATGAGAGTTTATATCAAATGATATGAAAGATGGGCTTTGATGTGTAACTCTTGGAAAATCCGTTGGATAGATGGACGGATGAAAGAGTTTAGCCAAAAAAAAATAGGAAATTCTTTCTTTGATTATGATGATAAGATGAGTCATCCCTGGGTGAAAGGTTGTTGTACCCCATCGGAGAATCCAGTCAACTATGTTGGTAAGTTCTTCAAATGATTGATGCTCGTTGTTGGTGTCAGCAGGTGAGAGAGAGGCCTTCTACACCCTCTATTTTTTTTTTAAAGAGTGTAGAGGCTACACATAATATCTCTTCACTTGATCCAAGTTGGACAAGTATTGTTACACAATGCCCTCCATGTTGACCAATCGAACAGATTTTCCCGGTAAGATCTCTTTTACCATGAACGGTCTACTCCAATTAGAGCGAAACTTGCCCCTAGGGTCATGGATAGGTGCTATTTGCTCCTTCAATACCAGGTCCCCGACTGTTAAGTGACGAACACGCACCTTTTTGTTAAAGGTTGCTGCCATTCTTTGTTGGTATTTTTTTACATTATCGACTGCCTTCATCCTTCTTTCATCAACGAAGTTCAGTTCATCATATCTGGATTGCAACCATTCAGTTTCTGAAATCTTACATTCCATCAAGACTCTCAGTGATGGAACATCTATTTCTACTGGGAGGACTGCTTCCATACTATATACTAGTGAATACGGCATTGCTCTAGTAGATGTTCTTATGGATGTTCTGTATACCCAGAGTGCATAAGGTAGTTTGTCTACCCAGTCAACATTAGACTCTGCCATCTTCTGGAGGATAACCTTGACATTTTTATTGGCCACTTCTACTGCCCCATTTGTCTGTGGACAATAAGAAGAAGACCGGTGCCTTCTGATGTGGAACTTGTCACATAATTCTTGGACTCTCCCTTTGAAATATTGTCCTTGATCTGAGATTATAGAATGAGGCATTCCATGCCGGCATATGATGTACTCTTGTATAAATTTAGCCACTTTGTTTGCTGTGAGCTTGGCATATGACTGTGCCTCCACCCACTTTGTGAAATAATCAATGGCAACCAAGATGAATTCATGCCCATTTGAGGCTTTAGGGTGAACCTTTCTGATTACATCTATGCCCCAGGTTGAGAAGGGCCATGGAGAACTAAGAGTATGTAACTCTGCTGGAGGCACGTGTATCAAATTAGCGTGGATTTGGCACTTGTGATATTTCCTTACGAACTTTGCATAGTCTGCTTCCATTATATTCCAGTAATATCCCATTCTGAGGATCTTCTTTGCAAGCATTCTAGCATTCATGTGAGGTCTGCATATTCCTTGATGGACTTGTTCGATGATGTCTTGTGCTTGTTCCTCTTCGACACAGACCAACTGCACGCCTTCATGGGATCTTTTGTATAGGATATCTTCACATAGTATGAACTGAGAGGCATATCGCCTAAGAGACTTCTTCTTACTTATTGTGGCTTCCACTGGATACTTTCCTTCCTTAAAGAAATCTATGATGGGAGCAAACCATGGTTGGCCATCGACTGTCAATGCATTCACTTCTTCCAAGTGGACTGGTCGTACTATTTTCTCTATGATGAGGGGTTTGATACGTCCCAAAGGATCATTTTCGATCATTGAAGCCAAGGTGGCCAATGCATCGGCATACTTATTGGTATCTCTTGGGGAGTAGTCAAATTTAATTTGCATGAACTTCCGAGCCAAGGTTATTGCACATTGTTGGTAAGGTACCAGCTTCTTGTCATTGGTTTTCCAGTCTCCTCTGACTTGGTAGATAACAATTGATGAGTCACCATAGACCTTTAATCTACAGACCCCTATGGCCAAGGCTGCTTTCAAACCCATGATACATGCTTCGTACTCTGGAATGTTGTTTGTGCAGTCAAAGTCTAATCTGAATGAAAATGGCACAAATGCCCCTTCTGGATCTATGAATAAGATGCTGGCCCCGTATCCCATATGATTTGCTGCTCCATCGAAGAACATTATCCATGTGTCATTCTTCCCCTCCTCTTGAGTTGTGTAGACTTCTTCATCTAGGAATACATCTTCCAAATGTCTGAGGTTATCTTCAACTGGCAGTGCTGATAGATGTTCTGCAATTATGCTCCTCTTGATAGACTTTTGAGTAGTGTATGTGATGTCGAATTCGGACAACAACAATAGCCACCTAGCCAACCTTCCTGTCAAAGCTGGTTTCTCAAATAGATACTTCAGGGGGTCCATTCTAGAAATGAGTATAACCTTGTAGGATAACATATAATGCCTCAATCTCTTTGTTATCTAGACCAGGGCTGTGCATGTCTTCTCCAGCTGTGTATAATTGACTTCGTAGCCTGTGAATTTCTTACTCAAATAGTATACTGCCTTTTCTGTCTTTCCATCCGTATCATGTTGGGCTATCATTGATCCCATAGAACCCTCTAGTACTGACAAGTAAAGGAGTAGTGGTCTCCTCGGTACTGGTGGGGATAAGATTGGTGGGTTCAACAGATAGGTCTTGATTTTGTCGAAGGCCATCTGACATTGAAGGTTCCAATCTTTTGGCTGGTCTTTCCGGAGTAGCTTGAAAATTGGTTCACATGTTGCAGTGAGATGTGCAATAAACCAGTAATGTACTGAAGTCTTCCCAAGAAACCTCTTACTTCCTTTTCTGTTTGAGGAGATGGCATTTCAGAGATGGCTTTTATCTTGGCTGGATCAATTTCGATTCCTCTTTGGCTGACCATAAAGCCTAGCATTTTGCCCATTATTACCCCAAATGCACATTTTTAGGGATTAAGCCTTAGTTTATATTGCTTAATCCTCTCAAAGAACATCCTTAGTGTCGGGATGTGACCTTCTCTGGTGAATGACTTTACAATCATATCATCTACATACACCTCTACCTCCTTATGGATTAGGTCGTGCAAAACTGTATTAGCCATTCTTTGATAAATTGCCCCAGCATTCTTCAACCCGAATGGCATCACAGTGTAACAATAGGTGCCCCAGTCTGTTATGAAGGTGGTCTTCTCTTTGTCTTCAGGTGCCATCTTTATCTGATTATACCCTGAGAATCCATCCATGAAGGACAAAAGAGCATGATTTGTAGTGTTATCCACTAAGATGTCTATCTTTAGTAATGGAAAGTCGTCTTTGGGGCTAGCCTTATTCAAATTTTTGTAATCTATGCATACCCTCAGTCTTCCATCTTTTTTGGGTACGATGACCACATTTTCTAACCACTCTAGGTACTTCGTGACCTCTAGGAATCCTGCATCAAACTGCTTCAAGATATCTTCTTTAACCTTGAGGGTCCATTCAGGCCTTAACTGCCTCAGCTTCTGCTTACATGGCCTTGCATCTGAGACCAAAGGTATCTTATGCTGTACAACTTCAGGGTCTTTGCCGGGCATATCTTTATAGGACCAGGCAAACACTTCTTGGAACTCCATCAACAATTCTGTCATTTGTTTGGCTTCTTCTTCTGTCAATGTAGCACTGATCTTTATTCTCGAGGTTGCTCTGCTGAATCGAGGTTAATTATTTTGAAGTCTTCGCCGACAGGTTGAGCCTTCTTCTCCTCCGAGGCTTGGATGGATTGTAATATTTCTAGAGATGGTTCATCATTTTCATCATTTTTAAAGTTAGAGTTAGAAGGATAAGGAAAGGAAGAAGTAGAAGCAGTGTAATTCAAAATATCATCTTTATTTATATTCAAAAGCAGAGGTACAGAGAAAATGGTTCCTAGTGGAACAAACTCAAAACTTGAAAAGGACTCAATCTTATCTAAAGACCTAAGGACCCTAGGCTGAGACATAGTCATAATATGTGGATTACATGGCAACCCTTTTGGGTAAACAAAATTATCATAATAACTCCAATTGGGGATTATTCCACTGATGGGAAGGGTGAATTGTTGTATAACGGGACTCCTATCTTGATCTTCACCGATAAGCGTCATCACTTGATCGTCATCGAACGAGTTGTTGTTGTTGCTCACCTCTCGGATTTCTGCTCCTTGCTCTGCTCTTGGATCTTGGCTTGCTTGAACTCTTTCCATTCACAAGTACAATCATGGAATATTTCAAACCCAAGTACTTGCTTTTGAAGGTGGGCATTGAACCAAGGTTTTGAAAATCCGCAATAGATGTTATCTTCTCCTTCTTTGACAAAATACCCATTGAGGGTCCTTCAAAATTGGATGTCCTGCACATTGTACAACCCCTCAGATATTGCCTGATAGACTACTTCATCCGTCCTTTGGGGTCGCCAGTCCCCACTAGCTCTGTCAGATGCTCTTATTGTGCTGCTACCATACTGACTACTATACTTGTATTTCATCCTCTCGAGCTTCTGAAATTTTTCGTCAACTCCCCTCTGCTTTTGCTTGATCACTTTTAGATCCCCTTCGGTGGGGGTATACCCCAATCCAAATCTATACTCATTGACCAATAGAAATAAGAAAGTGACATCACCATGTTGGTGGGAACCAAGGCCCATACCTGGAAAGTAGAGCATGTTAAGTAATTGATGAAATGAAAAGGGCAGATGTGTACCTATAGGATCTGGCTCAATTGTGGCTAGGATGTTGTCAACCTGGAACCCTCCGAGAGAGAAATTTTGCTTAGTATCCCCCTTGTGATTCTTCACCATTCTGTCCAGTGGCCAATGTGTTCACGGCTGCAGAGTTTGCATGTATTGTCACAGTGGTACCCTTGTAGATGAATTTAACCTTCTGATACAAAGTAGATGCCACTGCATTGGCCTGACAGATCTAAGGCCTTCCTAAAAGCATGCTGAATGAGGCCGAAATGTCAATGACTTGGAACTCTGTTTCAAATTCAGCCGGTCCTACCTGAATTGGCACTGTGAAGACACCCAATACAGCCCTTCTGGTATTGTCATACGCCTTGATGGTCATTTCTGAAGGTTTCAACTTTGATTCGCTATAGCCTAGATGCTTGAAGGTACGAAAAGGAAATACATTCAAAGCTGACCCACTATCAACCAGAACTTGGAAAATGCTCTTGCCCCGACATCCGATGGTAATATGTAAAGCCTGTATATGATCCTTACCTCCTCGAGGAAGATCGGCATCTCCAAAAATAATTGCATTAACGGCATATCTGCCTCCTACTAGCATGGCTAGTTCTTCTCCGTCCATTGAAACTGGGACCTGAATGCTTGCTAGAGATTTCAGTACCGCATCCCTGTGGACCTTGGAAGCCATCAGAAGCTCCTAAATGGACACGTTGGCTTGGGTCTTTTGTAATTGTTTCAATACCGGATTTGAAAGTTCTGGTTGGTTGGCAGGTCCTTTACTTTTCTCTCTCATAGCTTGGGCCGGATCATTTACCATCAAGTGAGATGGTTTGTAGTTCTTCCCTGTTCTGGTTTCTGCTACTTCTTGCTCATCCTCCAGGAATATGAACTCCATCTTAAGGAAACGGTTGCCAACTTGATTTATCTCTGTCTCCTCATCTGAGAGGTAGATGATGAATGGTTCTTCTTCTTCTTCCTGTTGTACTTGTACTATTGGGTGTGATGCATCTTTCGGAAAATAAAAATCATATACTTCTTCTTCTTCTTGATGGCTACCGAACATGTTTACTTCGTCACCAGATGTGACAGCCATACTGCTTACTTCTTCTATGATGGGGCATAAGGTCCAAGGGCTCATCTCCCCATTCTATGAAATTGACATTGTGGTGAGGGAGGGGATTATTTGCCACTGACACTTGCCTGGGCTGGACCTTAAATTTACCAGAATCCAATAGATCCTGTATGGCATGCCTTAATGTGTAGCAGTTGTCCGTGTCGTGCCCATGTTGATTGTGTTACTTATAGAACAGGTCCATACGAAAATTCGGTGGAAGAGGACTTGGAGGTGGACGAGGGTCAAGCACCGTCAACTTCTTAGCTTGTATCAATTTATCCAGAGCCTTGGATCGGGTCATCCCCAAATCCGTAAACTGTCTCCTTGGCCTTGCTTGCGGTGGTGAGGTATAACTTGAACTTCCCAAGATCAATGGCTCAGAATTGGTATTAGCTACTTGCTTTGCTGATTGGTTCCCTGGATTTCTTGGTGGGTATGCCCTTCTATTCGAAGCCCCTTCCGACCTTTATATCTTTCCTAGTAATATATCTCCCCGGCTTATGGCGTCCTCTACTTGTTGTCCTGCAACAACGAGCCCTTCAAATGATAGTATGGCCTGGCCAAAAATGTATGTCTTATATGGCCCACTTAAGCCTCTCATCATTATCTGCACCTGATCCCTCTCGGAAGGTCGGTCCCAAAGCTTTGCTGCTACACTTCTGAACCGAGTTAAATAGGCTGTGAATGTCTCTCCCTGTGCTTGGACCATGGTTTCCAATTGCCTACGGTGGGTCTCTATCTCTGTGTTGTAGGAATAGAAACTGATAAATGCTTTGGTGATGTCTGACCACGAATGTATCTGTGATGGGTTCAGATTCATCAACCATCGATGAGCCCTGCCCGTGAGTGAGAATTAGAATGCATGTCCTAACTACTCATCAGTAAACCCTTCGTCTTGCTTCAATAAGCATGTGAATGATCTTAAGTGGGTCCTGGGGTCTCCTGTCCCATCAAATTTTTCAGTGGTCCATTTAAATTTGGGAGGCAACTTAGTTTCTGGAAAGAAGCATAATCCTTCAGAATCAATAATTTGACTTTTTACTCCTTTCATGCCCCTCAGTATTTTTTCCACTTGACTCAGCCTATCGCCGTATGGGCTATCTTCTTCCTTCAATTTCTTGGTCACAGGGGTAGGGTATGACACCTTCCATATCTTCGAATGTCGGGTTTATGAAAAATTTTGACACAGCTGGATTAGGGGTACCCGGTCCTTATGGGGGTGCCATATTTACCCTTTCAGAGGTCGACCCTTGAGCCTGCAATTGCAATTGTATATCCCTTACTGCAACAGCTATCATCCCCATGGTATCCTCCGTCTTTTCCATCCTAGCATCCATAGTGATCGGGACTTGGTTTGATCCATCAGCCATTGATTCAGTTGATGTGATTGAGGTGGGACTAACTACCTCTGGTGTGTACACCCTAGACAACCTCCCAGTAATGGGATCCCTTATCCAAGAGGTAGAAATGGTTGTGTTTTAGGCTGACTCCTTGACTTGTACCAGAAAAGAACCCAAAAGTGATAAATATTAGGACTCTAGGATGACGGGAGTGGAAAGAAGTCACATGCACAATTAAGGATAACTCAACCAAACAAGAATTAGCTCCTTCATAAGGATAATCGGGTAAACATTATCCAAGTCAATTTAATTGAATTTGATTAAGCCATGTGTTCAGTCTTGGGACCTCGTGATTCCAAAAATGGATAATCAATGGTACCAAGGTTTGGCCACTTGGGTTACCGAATTTCAATGAAATTGAAATGGATATATTAATCCGTTGTCCTTATTAGGGATGGTTAGAAAAAGTGGTTCATGGAGGAACAAACTAGTAAATTTCTTTTTGACCATGGTATCTATGTCTTGATAGGGATTTTTTGTTCGTTTTTTTGAAATCGACGTGTTAACAATGAAAGATTCAACACATCGAGCTTACTTAATGGAGGGTGTATAGTGACCATCTACTATGATGTAGAACAGGTGTATACATACCTCATACTCCCAATGGGTGAGAGGTCAAGATGCTCATCGTGTAGATTCTAATATGTTGACCAATCGAGGACAAAAAGGAGCAGAAATTTGACGTCTCGAACATGGATGTCATGGTTAAGCATATTTTACTGGGTCGATTCAGGGATGAATCAAAAATAACAAACATTGGGCTACAATCTGGGTTAGGACAGAAAAGGCCACCTTGACAAAGACGGGGTAACCTATCACCGAATGCACGATGAATAATGGGCCCCCAATCCCTGTATATACTATGTTGCAAGAATCAAGCGATGTGGAGTAGCATAACGCATTCCCAGGCGGACCCATGAAACGCTCATTAGAGGCTGCTCATTGGTCATGGTCTCACAAAGTACAGGCCAAGGTAGTGTGTTTCGCCTAGCGGGCTACCCCATATGCATGGGACCCGGTTCGACTACTCACACGAATGTGTAACTGAACCCATTCCCCCCAAAACAATATCATACAAGCATAAATATAGTATCCTAAGAGCTAGCATCCAATTCACACAAGGAAAGTTTTCATTTAGGAGTTTGACATTTATATCCCCAGTGAAGTCGCCACTATGAGGACAAAGATCGTAATCTTTTTTTGAAAGTCGCCACCTAGATTAAGGTCTAGGACCTTAGAAATGTGAAATCTCACCCTAAGGTAAAACTTCGATTGACTCATGACCCTTAGATTGGATTTCTGATCCATCAGAGATTGGGTAAGCGTCAGATTACAGTTATGGGAAGGGGTTAGGCACCCAAACCGCCCGATCGAAATCGGTCTCCTATGCCTTTCCTATGCTAGACTCTATCTATTAAACCGAACCAAACCAAGTGTTTTGATATTATTGAACCAAATCTGTATCCATCAGATTGCCTACGTATCACGGAATTATTTTGAAAATCAGGTTCACCATCGTAGTTCAGGTGTGATTAAAGTTTATGGCTGTGATTTATGCTTGTGCTTGATTAAGTTCATTGTTCAAGTTAAAGTTTATGCTTGAAAGGATGAGAAACCCTATGGGTTAGGATCTGGATAGTCCATACGAACTGATAGATAGTCCTAGTGGATCTAAGAATGGATAACCCTTTCTGGGTCAAAATATGGATAACCCTATCTGGGTCAAAATGTAGATAACCCTTTCTGGGTTGGAATGTGGATAACCCTATTTGGGTCAAAATATGGATGGATATCCTAGTGGTTCTATGGATAGTCCGAGTGGACTAAGGTGTGGATCCGAATTTGGGTTTCTCCCAAATGGCCTACGTATCCTAGGGTTTGCCCTAGGAATCAGAATCCGCGTAGTTCGGGAATGGCTGAAATAACCTGTTCTAGGTTTAGGATTGAGAACCTATTCTAGGTTTAGGATTTAGAACCTATTCTAGGTTTAGGATATAGAACATATTCTAGGTTTAGGGTTTAGAACCTAATCTAGGTTTAGGGTTTACTGAGGGGTGAAAATCGTCCTGAGCTACCCTTTTCACCCTAAGCTCTAATTTTGGAAGGTTTGGCAAAGCATTCTCTTTCTTTGTTAAGATTTTTATTATTTCCCATTATGCCCTTCCCAAGAATGTGGGTGCTAAATGCACGTCCCCACGCCTAGATTGTCTTCTAGAAGTGTGCATACATGGCAGTTCAACTATTGTATTGCAAATAATGAAGTTATTGCCACAAACGGAATATTCTATCTAAGCATGGCATGTATGATATTTATGGTAACTATCACAACATATAGTAAGATTATGAAAATCTCCCTAACGTGACATATGATACCATAAAAATTTATTTAAACATGGTAAAATTTATTATGCTATATTCTAAGCATGTCAAGTCTAAACATGGGATGTCTAAATATGGTAATTATCAAGATATTGCTAAATATGGTAACAAATTTATTTATTCTACCAAATATAGCAACACATAGATATGGCAAATATGGTATGTGCACAATCCAAACAAAGGATGTGAATACTCTAAATTTGGTCATTTATCCTAATATGGCATGTAGATACTCTAAATATAGCAAGTATGCAATCAAATATGGTAGAATTCACCAAATCACTCAAGCAATCAATTGAATGTTACAGTGAATGAGACATCAATGAAACCTTTCTAAAAAATCCAAAATTATAAAAACATATGTTCAAGAAGTTCTTTGAAAATATTGTAACTTTTATGAAAACATTTGGAATGAATTAAGGACTCAAAAATGTCAAAATTGTGACACAAAGTTTCAAGTATTGCACAAAACTAGGAACTGCTTTCAAATTCTGTCATATTACACCAAAATGACCATAAGTAGGTCTTATATAACTTAAATTAAGCCCTATTTTTTTTTCACATAAATATGACTTGACATGGTACATTTCATATGAAGGGGTCGAATCTCAATAGGGGACAAAACCAGGTCAAATGAATGCCACAAGACCGAATATGTGCACTAGTCAAGTCTGTTCCAGATTTTTTACCAGTTGCACCATAAATTCCGTATAAAATCCCATACATAATGAAAATTAAATCCAAATATATGTCCATGTAGATAATTGATAGATATAAAATTTCATTAAGAAAAAAAAAGTGAAAACAGAATATTCTCTTTGTGAAAAAGATCATTTTCAATCATGCAAATCAGTATATCCTAACAGATTCAAGAATAGAGCATTATGCACTTAAAAATCAATATCAATTCAATAAAAAATTGAAAAAATCCGAAACCAGTGCCATTTTTTAGAAGACTTCCATATCTAAATTTATATGAAGTTTTTTTTTCGGATTATGGCCATAAAATCCTTTTCTAGAGATTTTCTGATAGAGGATTGCATTATACCCATGTAGGGCAGCAATGCCAAAGAAGAATTTTTTTGATAGACTTTACCAATTCCAAATAGAACTAAATTTCTAGAGGAGTCTTCTAATATATCAGAGAGAATCCCACAAAAAATTGGGCTTCAAAATCTAAAAAAAACCACATGAGATGCACGTCCCAAATTTAGATCCTAAATCTAGAAATTTCATATTAGAAATCCACTTTGTAAAATTTATCAAAAACATCAAACATCATCATATAGCACTCAAATCTTCATCATTGAATAGTTTAAACAAATTATCATACATAAAAAATGCTAGACATGAGCATCCTAACATCAACATGCATGCAATAGGGCATTCATAATCGAGATTTAATGAAAATAAGCATTTTCAAGCAAAATCAACATTCAAACATTCTAAAGACCCCTAAATTCATTTTAGGGTACCAACCTTGTGCTTGAATGGAGCGAAACCTTCGATGTAGGATTTTTGGAGATCGTATCAAGATTTCTGAAGGTGAATCCTCATTCTCCTTTTCTCTGCTCCTTTCTCTCTACTCTTTCTCTCTTTCACGTTTTCTCTTTTCTTTCTTTTCTCTTTTTCTTCTTCTTCTTTATCCCTCTCTCACGTTTTTTTTCTTCTAGAAAACCTTCTCCTTGGCTTATTCTCTTTCTTCTCTCTCTTCACGTTTTTTTCTCTCTCTTCTTCTCCTCTCTTTTCACGTTTTTAGAAAAACCTCCCCCTTTGCTCACGGCTTCTTCTCTTCTCCCTTTCTCTCTTTCCTTCTTCTCTCTTCCTTCCTTTTCTTCTTCTTTCCTTCTTCTCTTCTTTCCTTTTTTTCCTTCTCTTCTCTCTCTCCTCTTCTCCTCTCTTTTCACATTTTTTTCTAGAAAACCCTACCCCCTTGCTCACGGCTTCTCTTCTCCCTTTTTCCTTCCTTTTTCTCTTCTTTCCTTTTTCTTCTTCTTTCCTTCCTCTCTTCTTTCCTTTTTTCCTTCTCCCTCTCTCTTTCTCACGGCTCCTTCTAGAAAATCTTCTTCCTTCACGGCTTCCCTTCTTCTCTCTTCCTTCATTTTTCTCTTCTTTACTTTTTCTTCTTCTTTCCTTCCTCTCTTCTTTCCTTTTTTCCTTCTCCCTCTCTCTTTCTCATGGCTCCTTCTAGAAAACTTTTCTCTCCTCACGGCTTCTTCTCTTCTCTCTCTCTTTTGGCTTTCCTTCCCTTTTTTTCCTATAATATATATATATAAAGAAATACATGCATATGGATCGACGTGACTTGGTCTGGATTGGTCTGAGCTGGGCCGGACTGAGTTGGACTAAGTTGGGTTGAACTGGTTTGGACCAAAATTGACTTTTTTCTATTATTTCATAGTCTATTTCTACCACCATTCCACATGAAATTTTCTGATAGCCTCTATTTCAAATTTTCTATGTTCACTTTGTAGAACACTAAAAATAAGGAATATCAAAACTTGAATCACCTCATTTGGAAATAAAATGGCCAACTTATGAATTTCTAAAGTTTAAGCAGGCCAATTATCGATAATTTGGCTAACCATTCTACATGGGATCCTTCGGAGACTTCTACCAGAAATCCTTTACATCCACTTTGTAGAGTACTAAAAATGGAACATATTGAAACTGAAATCACCTGATTTAGATGTGGGGTGACCAAATATGATTTTTCAAAGATTAAATAGTCATTTCCATGTGTAATTTTGCATGGGACCCTTCGGAGACTTCTATATCTAATTTTTCACGTCCCTTTTGTAGAACATCACAAATGAAGAATAATGGCCTTTGAATCATCTAAATCTGACGTAGAACCGCAAAGATATGAAGCTTTAAAGTTCTATCGATAATTTTGCATGAAAGCTTGCATGGGGCCCACCGGTGACCTTTACCCCAGATTTTTCACGTCTACTTTGAAGAGGACTGAAAATAAGGAATATTGGCCTTTGAATCATCTGATTTCGATATTAGATGACCAAGATATGATGATTTGAAGTTTAAATGATAATGCATGCATCATGCGATAATTACGTAAATGCCCTTGTACTTTCAAACTGTAATATCTTCCTTGTTTGATGTCAGAATTAAATAATTTGGTCTCATTTTGAAGATAATTTTACGACCTATTCATCCAAGTAGGTAATGGCATATGATCCTGTTGTGGGCTCATTAAAGAATCACAAGCCTTTGGGTTAAAAGCCGAAAACCTGCCATATGGATTCACTTATGCTGAGGGTAGCAAATATGGGGTGCTTACAGCTAGATGATCTTACAGTATACCCGTGGCTCAGGACGCAGGTTGATTGCCTTCATCTCCCAGGTGTCATCACGAAGAATCTGACTGCATACCTCTACGCGCATAGTAGTGGTTAGGAACTGGGGCTCCTTTGGTGCATAGTAAACCAATGGCCCATTGTTGGAAATGCCCAGGAGATCAGCCAACTCCTGACAGTTGAAAGAGATAGGAATCCCTTTCACCCAACTAGTGATCCGAAGCTCTTTACCCCTATCCACATCCTCTGGACCACCCTCTACCTATAGGTTGCAGTAGAACTGCTTTACCAAATCTGGGAGGGTGCAACCCTTGTACAGGATCATGGGAAGCCAGCCCATATCACCAAATGCCCTCTCCACATCAAATAGGGCTAAGTGGGCTAAATTAACACACCAACCCCCTTCTACCTTTTTTCGATGAAACCATGGATATTGTACCTCCGCTTCGATGGACCTGGAGCGACGAGGGTCATGGACTCGGGGAACCTTGGTGCGAACCATGATAACTACAAGAAAAGAGAATAAGAAACAAGTTAGAAAGATAGCAATTTGGGCAGCATAACGACGTGAAATGGGAAAAAGCCTCACTTTTCACCCAAACACCTGGGTAGGAGGACTTACATGAGGCACAAACCATCCCACAACTACTAATTAATAGAAATAACCACCAGTCAAAGTAGAATTGAAGAAATTTTAAACTTTGGGTTATTCCCCAAATTTTAGGTCAAAATTGGGATTTTTAAAATTTCTACCAAACCAACCGATGAAACTCGAATTTTCTTCAGGGCTTTCATCCATCGGGTAGCCAATAGCAAGGACCACTAATAAAAATCAAATTTTTATAGTTAAAAAGATATTAATTTGAA
Source organism: Protea cynaroides (assembly GCA_028583415.1). NCBI lineage: Eukaryota > Viridiplantae > Streptophyta > Magnoliopsida > Proteales > Proteaceae > Protea > Protea cynaroides. The sequence goes on from CM053276.1 coordinate 61,378,396, forward strand.
GAGAACCCTATAAATGGCAAAAACCTAAGTAAGAAAGCTTGAAAAATGAGAAAAGAGTAGGGAACACACCTTGAAGAATGGGATGAAGATCGTCGATCGATGGAGAAATCACCAAATTCGTATGGTTGATACTGTAGCAACCCAATGGAGGCAAGCTGAGTTGAGACCGTAGGAAGGAAAATGAGAATGAGAGGGAAAAGTCTCGAAATAAGTTTAAAAATACGATTTTTGAATCGTACGGTCGCATAATTCGACCAAAACAGTTGACCATACGATCGACCATAGGGTCTTGGGAAGGTGCCAGGGTTCGTATGGTCGAACCTATGGCCGCGTTACATGCAACCATACGACATCGACCATACGATTGACTGTTGTTTATTTTTTGACTCTGTTAGACCTATTACCTCATAATTTTGTTTTCTTCTCTCTCCTTCCACTGTGGGACTAACAAAATATTACCATTCTATCTTTTCTCACATGTGTAGCCTCTCTAATATTACTTTACCCAGGAATTTAAATGGCTGGGCATAGATTAACCCGAAGGAGACAAAGTGCAAACCCACCTCCACCACCTACAGAGGTCAACGACAATGAAGATCAAGAAGGACAAGAAGGAAATATTGGGAATCAAAATAATGCACCTCAGGATGTTCACACCCAGGCCAACCAAAATAACTTACCAGCACCACCAATAGATTTAGCCATTGTAGTGATGAATTTGGCATAGCAAGTGTAGCAGATAAAACAAATGCAAGGGAAAACGCAAGCTGCTATGGGATTGCCTCCCCAACTGCAAAACACAACACCGATACCTGCAGGGTAAGCTAGTACCATACCAGGAGGTAGCAATAATGTGCCCCAAGCATCTGCTATGAACAATATGGTACCCCAAGCACCTCAAACACCAGTTGTACAAGCTCAAGTGTAAAATCCTGAAGCACCACAAAGCGGGTATAACCCAAGTAACTATTAGTACCAACTGCCTATGTATGGATCATATGCATAAAATCAGCTTGACTACTCTAGGCTGATCGAGCGTTTTCTGAAGATGAAATTGAAGAAGTTCACAGGCAAGCCATCAAATCCATTGTGGCCGGTTCACTGGATTGACGAGTTAGAAAGAAATTTCATGATGATGACTATTAATGAGGAAGAGAAAGTGTTATGTGCCACCTTTAAGCTGAAAGGAGATGCACACCATTGGTGAAAATTTACTCAGGGTTATCTATTGACAAAGCACACCCAACTAACCTGGGCTATCATCAAAGAAGCTTTCTTCGAGAAGTATTTCCCCCAGAGTTTCAAGGATCAGATAGAAAAAGAATTCTTGAGCTTATATCAAGGAAAAATGTCTGTAGACGCTTACCAGCAGCGTTATGAAGAGCTGCTCTTTTTTGCTCCCTTGAGCATGCAGGAAGAAGATACCAAAACTCAAAGGTTCGTTATGGGACTCAGGGGAAGCATCTGAGAGCATGTGTTGGGACTAGAAAATAAAATATATAATGACACCGTACAGATTGCTCAAGTATTGGAATTGAGCCAAAGGGAGAGTTACTTTGCTCAAAACAGGGGTATCAAGAGGCTAAATGGAAACACTTTCAATGGAGGGAACTCAAAGACATTTAAATCCTTTCGTATCCGTACTCAAGGCTTCAATGCTGCAGCCAAGACTACTCCAACAGTCCAATCTCAATCGAAGCAGGGTAATGTTGGAGTCAAATGCTTCAACTGTGATCAAGTAGGACATTATTCAAGAGATTGTCCTAAGTCGAGGAAGCAGCTATAGCAAGGAAAGGTTTATGCAGTTACTTCTGAGGATGTTGTCGCATCGCCTGATGTAAGACCCGTATCTAACTAACCGGTCTTACCACCTTGTATCAGGTCTTCCTATCATGGTCAGGCCAAGTGGACCAAGTGTGTGAAGAAACCACAAGACCAAGTATGAAATGTAACCTAAAAATAGTCAATTATGAGCGTGGGATTGCATACCTAAACAGGTGTGATCGACCACACCTTAAAATAGTGCAACCACATGAATTTTAGTCATGTGGTCGCATGTTTCAAAAGGTGTGGTTGACGGGTTCTGCAACCCCACCTCTGACCACACGAACCCAGTCAGAAACTGAATTTAAGAAACCTTCCTAATCCGAAGGGGGCATATTATGGAGGGTTTTCCTCTATAAATAGGACGTCCCTTAGCCTCCTTCACTCTTATAGAGCTCAAACTGAAAGTGAGAGAAAGAGAAGAGAAGGAAGAGAAGGAAAATTGAAGAGGAAGACTAAGGAGGAAGAAAATTCAGAGAAAACTCTGAATCTTCAACAAGGTTAAGGTATGAAAACATTCCCCATGTTAAATTGAATGCCTAGAATAGTTCATGAAGGAGATAGGATTTAGGTGAAACCCAAATCATCAATCCATGGATAGATTCCAAGAGAAACCATGGGAGGAAATTATGTGGACAATGGATTCTATGTAAAATACTAGTTCTGAGCCATAGAACAATCATAGGAAGGACCATGATGATAAGCCAATGGATCCAAACATGAAGGAATAGAGTTGAGAGTGAAAGGTCGACCATCACACGTGTGGTCGCACGTGTGGTCACATGATGTGCGACCACACGAGAGACACATGTCTGACCACATGCCCTCGAGATGTTTCCAGGGAGGGTGTGGTCACATGTGTGGTGTCAGGATATGTGACCACATCCTGTGACCCCACCCCTTGTGGTCGTAGAAACTGAGAGCACAGGTGCTGCCACACCTGTGACCCCTCAGTTTCTGTTAGTCTAAATTCATGGGAATTAATTCTAATTTAAAATCTATAAATTTGTTAGGTTTCCAAGTGGTTTAAAAGTGAATTACAAAGCTTGAACGAAGATCTACTATCAACCAAAGGTGAGGGAACAAGACCTAAATTAATTGGTTAATAATAAACTATTTTTACTTATTGAGTCCAATACCATGAATGATTCTATGTTTGTATGCTTGTAATGTGCATTTCACATGTCATCCAATAATCCTGTTATTACTGCTCATGCATATTTAATTCTGTATATTTATAACATGATGATGATGCTAGGAATAGGCATGTGAATGTATGTGTGTTTAGTGTACTTGATGCGAGTGAAGCATCGGGGGAAGGACATGACATTGTGGTTCATCCTGTTCACCAGACTCTAGCTCTATCTCTACTCAAGTCTTGTCCACTAACATCATCATATCGCCATTACCTTAGCAGAACTATTACGTCGTAGGGCATCAGGGGAGGTGGTCTCGGACCGTGTAGTCTCTGACTCTGTCGGGGGCCTTAGCTCTATCTCTATGGACGTATTGAGGGATGCTGGGGTGAGGCCTTGGATACACTGTTTAGCATTAGGATTGGTTAGTTGCGAACCTAGTTTGTAAGCCCTCACCAATAGGGGCTTACGTATTGGTATGGGTAGGGCATCAGGGGAACTGTCATGCGGTGTTTGATCTGGGCACTTTAGCTCTATCTCTATTCCATGATGGGTGCATGTGGGACAGCAATGGTGTTTGATCCATTGGGCGACTTCACACACTCGTGTATAGAGGTGCGGCGGCCACCTATCCTTTCTATTGCACATTGCAAACTTATGAACCAGACCAAAGATATGAATTGAATGCATGCATATGTTTGTTACATTGTTTTGTTTGCTCACTGAGCGATGATGTATGCTCACTCTTTCGACGTCGAATATTTTTAGTTGATGATGCAGGCCCTACCATAGAAGATTATATGAATGCTCCAACGTACGGGCATGTTGCGGCGATGGATACAGAAGCTATGATGGAGTCGCACGATTCGTCGTGCGAGTGCAACTCATGTGTTTTTTATTAGATTTATTTGTTGGATTATTCAGAACATGTAATTGATTAATTTATTTCATTCTATGTCTTAGTCTTTTGGAGATAATTGGATATATTATTTATGTTATCACTGTTAGTTACTCAGTTTATTAATATTAAAGACTTTCGCTATTGTTTATTTACTCTGATTATGGTTGTAGATGTATCTGGTTTAAGCAAAAAGACACAGCCTATTCGAGATCCTGGTTGAACCGTTAGATCATAGATGGTTCATCACACCATTCTGGTTGGTACAGAATTGGGGTGTGACAACTTGGTATCAGAGCCCTCGGACTCTGTCTATTAAACATACTTCCACAAAAGTTTGTGAACTGAGTTAGGATAAAATTTAAAAGCTTTAATAAGAACACACCCTAAGCACCTGTGTTGTATGAGACAAATTAAGAAAGATAATAATGCGTATATAAGATGAGAAACAAGTTTCATATACACATCGAATAAAAATAATATATATATATATATATATATATATATATCCAAAGCAGAGTACGGTCCACAATCCGAACAGTTACTCTGTAGTACAAGAAAAAAGAAAAAAGAATGCATCATGAAGCTGGGGGTGCTGGGGGAGGAGGTGCCTCACGATCTTGATCATAATCCTCAGCATACACCCTCGTAATCCAGGCTACCTGAGTCTGGGTCACCTAGAGACTAGCTGTCAGATCGGCCACCCACTGATCAGTCGCGTGCTGGGACTCCCGAATCTCACACAGCAGCCCCATCACGTCATCAGATGGTGGGTGCGAAGGACCAGGTGAGTGTGAAGGAACCCGAGAAGGGCCAGCTCCAGTAGTATGTTGTGGTAATGGAGGAGGTATGGCGTCTACATCCATGAACATACGATCATCATCCTCAGCATCACCCCCATGGATCTCTGCTGCTGCCGCCTCAGCGTCTGCTATCTCTACCTGAGTACGGGGACACACCATAGCATTCCTCTCCTCGTCACTGACTTGCGCATCTCACATCCCCATCTTGCAGATGGCCTCCCAGTCAAGGTCAGACGAGAAGGTATCCTCATGAATCCTCTCATCAACTAAACCGACATGCAGGCGAGTGAGCAGGGTAGTGATCAAACGCCCATAGGGCAACCTATCTGACTAGGTATCGCAGCACGACGCATCATCCTGATAATAATGTATGGAAGGCAGACGGGATGCCTAGTGTAGATGCAGTATAAGAGATACTGGGTCAACTAGGAAATCTTCTCATAGTGCCCACTCTGAGGAATCTGGTTGTGCTGAATAATCTTGCAGTACACCCGAGGTTCCGACCGTATGTTGATTGCCTTCATCTCCCAGCGATCATCCCTAAGAAATTGGCGGTCAATATCTGCATGCATCATCAAAGATAGGAACTGGGGTTCCTTAGGTGCACAGTATACTAAGGGGCCATCGTTTGATATACCTAGGAGATCAGCCAACTCCTGGCTGTTAAAGGAGATCTCCACCCCTTTAACATAACTGGTGATCCTGAGATCTCTACCCCTGTCTAGATCATTTGGATCACCCTCTACCTGAAGATTGCAATAAAACTGCTTCACCAGTGCAGGACAGGTGCAACCCTCATATAATATCACGGGGAGCCAACCCATATCACCAAAAGCACCCTCTACATTAAACAAGGCTAAATTAGCCAAGTTAACACAACGACCCCCTTCCACCTTTTTACGCTCATAACGAGCATACTGAGTCTCTGCTTCATTGGACCGGAAGCGAAGAGGATCATGAACGTTACGGACCTTGGTACGAGCCATGCTATCTGCAATGACACAGATCAACAAGCAAGATATTAGTTATAGAGAAAAACTCAAAATTTTGGTACTATAACGACATGATTTGGCCAAAAGCCTCACTTTTCACCCAAACCGTTGGGCAGGAGGACTTACATATGTTCCAAACCACCCTGCAAGGCTCATACAGTTGGAAATTTAAACTAGGAAGATCGAATTTGAAGAAATTTCAACAATTTGAAAAAATCCTGAAAATTAGGTCAAAAATGAAAATTTTCAAGTTTCTCAAAAACTAACTGATGAAACTCAAATTTTCTTGAGGGCTTTCATCCATTGGGTGGCCAATAGCAAAAACCCCTAATAAAAATCAAATTTTTACGATTAGAAAAATTTTAATTTGAAGAAAACACTATAAATAGAGAAAAACCTAGTTTTGAAAGCTTAAAAGTGAGGACCAGTATAGAACATACCTGAAGGAACGGAGCGAAGGTTGTGAATGGAAGAAAGAATCACCAAACACGAGTGGTCAACACTGTAGCAACTCAGTGAAAGTGAGTTGAGTTGAAAGCAAAAGAGAAAGTGGGAAATGACTCCAAAAATCAGGTTTAAAAACCTGATTTGGGGTCGTGTGGTCGCAGAATTTGACCAAATATGGGACCACACGACCGACCCCATGATTGACCATAGGCTCTCGGTGAGCTGACAGACTTCGTGTGGTCGGACCCTATGGTCGCACATATTGCGACCACACGATCGACCATAGGCTCTCGGTGAGCTGATAGGGTTTTGTGAGGTCACATACCCTATGATCGGACATATTGTGACCCCACCATCGACCACACGATGGAAAATACAGTATTTTGACTGAATGACATGGAAAATTGGAATTTTACATTGATTAATTGGATTTTGACATGGGAATGACGTATATTATGATTGCCTCACATGTTCTATGATTTTTCAGACACTACCACCATCGGAACAGGAAATGGCTGGGCGAAGAGTAACTAGGTGAGGACGTAACCCAATTCCACCACCACCACCTGTGGAGGAAGATAGCCATGAAAATCCTGAAGGACAAGAGGATCAGAATGTGGCATCACCAGGAGCTAATGGCCAGGCTAATCCTACAAACTTGCCAGCCCCACCTACAGATTTGGCTTTAGCAATAATGAACCTAGCACAACAGCTGCAGCAAATACAACAAGTACAAACCAATATGCAAGCTGCTATGGGAATGGTTTTTCTAGCTGCACATACTACACCTATACCAACCAGACAAGCTAACATAGTACCAGGGGGTAGCAACACGGTACTCCAAGCACCTCAAATGCCAGTTGTACAAGCTCCAGTACAAAACCCTGAGGTAGCCCAAGGTAGTTGCCAGCATCAACCACCTATGTATGAGGCCTATGCTCAGTATCAGTTGGACCATTCTCGACTGATCGAGCATTTTCTGAAAATGGAGCCTAAGGAATATAATGGCAAGCCAACGGATCCTTTGTGGCCAGCTCATTGGATCGATGAGATGAAAAGGAATTTCATGATGATGACTGTTAATGAGGAGGAAAAAGTGTTGTGTGCCACATTTATGCTGAAAGGCGATGCACACCACTGGTGGAAGTCTACTCGGAGTTATCTGTTAACCAAGCACGCCCAATTGACCTGGGCTATCTATAAAGAGGCATTCTTCAAGAAATATTTTCCCAGAAGTTTCAGGGAGGCTATGGAAAGAGAGTTCCTGAGTTTGTATCAGGGACAAATGACTGTGGATGTATATCAACAGCGTTATGAAGAGCTATTTTTCTTTGCTCCCTCTAGCATGTAGGAGAAAAATACTATAACCCGAAGGTTCATCATGGGACTTAGGTGAAACATTCGAGAACATGTTTTGGGGCTAGAAAAGAAAATTTATAATGAAGCCGTACAGATTGCTCGAGTGTTAGAATCGAGCCAGAGGGAGAGCTACTTTGCTCAGAATAGAGGTATCAAAAGGTCAAATGGAAATTCATATAACGGAGGGAACACAAAGACATTTAAACCCTTCCGTACTCAAGGCTTTAATGCTGCAGCCAAGACTACTCCAACAGTCCAACCTCAAAAGAAGCAAAATAGTTAAGGAGTAAAATGCTATAACTATAATCAAATGGGACATTATTCAAGGGAGTGTCCTAAGCCCAGGAAGCAGCTACAACAAGGAAAGGTTTATGCAGTTACATTTGAGGATGCTGCCGCATCGCCTGATGTGGTTATAGGTATGACCTAAACCTTTTATCTTGTATTACCTTGTGTGAGCATGTAGACTAAATTAAAACAAATCACAGGTATCGTACCTATAAATGGCATATCCGCTAGAGTGCTCTTTGATTCTGGAGCTACTCATTCTTTTATATCTGTGTCGTTTGGAAAGAAGCCAAATCTACCCCTCAGATCTTTAGATTACAAATTGCTTGTACATTCGTCTATGGGATTAGAAGTGGAACTAGAAAAAGGTTATGGACCATGTCCAGTTCTTATCGACGAAAAGATTTTAGATGCAACCTTGATTCAACTCGAGATGGCAGACTTTGACGTTATCTTGGGAATGGATTAGTTAGCTCGGGATTCCGCAAACCTATTATGTGCAGAAAAGAAACTGACATTTAAAGACAAAGAAGGAGCAGAGTTTAGTTTTGCGGGAACCAGACTACCCCGAAAACGAAAACTCATCCTCTCAGCATTAAAGGCTAGAAAATATCTCAAGAAAGGAGGAGTTGGGTATCTAGTGTCTGTGGTCAACCTCACCAAGGAAGCACCACAAATGGAGGATATTGATGTTGTGCATGTCTTTCCAGATGTATTTCCTGAGGAACTACCAGGACTACCACCCGACCGAGCGACAGAGTTCGTTATAGATCTTATATCCAGAGCCGCACCAGTATCTAAAGCACCCTATCGAATGGCTCCTACTGAACTGAAGGAACTAAAGGTACAGTTACAGAAATTACTGGACAAGGGTTATATCAGACTCAGCATATCACAATGGGGAGCACCAGTATTGTTCGTAAAAAAGGATGGTAGTGTTCGAATGTGTATAGACTATCGAGAATTGAATAAGCTTACAATCAAGAATCAATACCCATTGCCCCGGATCGATGACTTGTTCGATCAGTTGCAAGGTGCCAAGGTGTTCTCCAAGGTTGATCTTCGGTCAGGATACCATCAGCTAAAGATTAAGGAAGGTGATATTCCAAAGACAACATCCAGAACAATATATAGACATTATGAATTTTTAGTCATGTCTTTTGGATTAACTAACGCACCCGCAACTTTTATGAAACTCATGAATCGGGTATTCCATGATATGTTGGATACGTCAGTCATTGTGTTTATTGATGATATATTGGTCTACTCCAAAGACAAGGAAACTCATGTTATGAATCTAAGAGCCGCTCTGCAACGACTAAGAAAAGAGAAGCTTTATGCCAAATTTACAAAGTGTGAGTTTTGGCAAAATGAGGTCGCTTTCTTAGGCCATGTTGTATCCGCTGAAGGAATTAAAATGGATCCTAGCAAGATTGAAGTCATTGTGAAATGGGAAGCACCTAAGAGTGTTGCAAAAATCAGAAGTTTCCTAGGTCTAGCTGGGTATTACCGATGATTCGTGGAAGATTACTCTAGAATTGTCGTACCTCTCACTAGTTTGACTAAGAAAGGAGAAAAGTTTGTTTCGACCGACAAATGTGAAGAAGGTTTTCAAACATTGAAAGCTTGATTGATATCTGCTCCCATCTTGACTATTCCTATTCCAGGACAACCATTTACCTTGTACACTGATGCGTCTGGGTTGGGTTTAGGATGTGTACTTATGTAAGGAGAACAAGTAGTTGCGTATGCCTCAAGACAACTGAAAACACATGAGAAGAACTATCTCACTCATGACTTGGAATTAGCAGCAGTAGTACATGTTGTCAAGATATGGAGACATTATTTGTATGGAGAGAAATTTCAGATTAAATCAGATCATAAGAGTCTCACTTATCTTTTTAATCAAATGGAGTTGAACATGAGACAAAGAAGATGGCTGAAACTATTAAAGGACTATGATTGCGATATCCAGTATCATCCAGGGAAGGCTAATGTAGTTGCTGATACGCTAAACAGAAAAGCAATGATAAAATCCCAAGAAGAAGTTAACACGACTGCGGCAATGTGTGTTATAGGAAAAGTATTCAATCATGGTAATGAGCAGTTCGTGATAGATGCACCAGGTGGATCAACCAACCAAGGGTTTATTCATCGATTTTCAAATATGTTCGCAACATTGAAGATTATACCTGATATATTAGATGAAGTGAAGGCTGCTATTAAATCAGACCCTTATTTGAGAATGGTGCAGGAAGACATCGAAAAAGATAGGACCATTCCTGAGTTCACCTTGGACGTTAAAAAGGTACTAAAATATAAAGGAAGAGTATGTGTTCCTGAAATTGAAGACGTGGATATTAGACACAGACTAATGAAGGAAGCTCACACCACCGCTTATTTGGTACATCCTAGAAGTACGAAGATGTATCACGATCTGAAGAAATTATATTGGTGGAGAGGAATGAAAGCAGATGTGGCAAAATTTATGTCTCAATGCCTAAATTGTCAGAGGGTAAAGGCTGAAAGGAAAAGACCTGCAGGATTGTTAGAGCTACTATTAGAACCAGCATGGAAATGGGACTGCATCACTATGGACTTCGTCACGGGGTTACCATTGACTCCCTGAGTAGTTGACGCGGTCTGGGTGATTGTAGATCGTCTGACTAAGACAGCTCACTTCATAGCTATACGACCACAGTATACCCTAGAGAGGTTAGACAAGCTATATGTGGATAATATTGTCAGATTGCATGGTGTACCTGAAAGCATTGTGTCCGATTGAGACCTATGCTTTACTTCAAAGTTTTGGGAAGGATTACAGAAGGCTATGGGTACAACGTTGAAGTTTAGTACTGCATTCCATCCTCAGACAGACGGACAGTCGGAGCGTACCATTCAGATTTTAGAAGACATGCTTCGAGCTTGTGTTATTGATTTCAAGGGATCATGGGATGAGAAACTACCATTGATCGAGTTTGCCTATAACAACAGCTATCAGGCTACTATACAGATGTCACCCTATGAAGCACTGTATGGTAGGAAGTGTCGAACTACTTTGTTTTGGAATGAAGTTAGAGAACGGAGTATTTTTGGATCAGAATTTATTGAAGAGACTTGTCGAGTAGTAGACATTATCAAGGAAAGAGTTAGAACAGCTCAGAATCTAGAAACAATATGCAGATACTCGACGTAGAGACCTTGAATTCGTTGTAAGTGATAAGGTATTCTTGAAAGTATCACCTATGTGAGGTTTAAAACGATTCGGGCAGAAAGGGAAGTTAAGTCCAAGATATGTTAGGCCATATGAGATTCTAGCTAAACGTGGGAAAGTGGCGTATCAGTTAGCACTACCCCCATCTATGTCAAGTGTGCATGATGTATTTCATATCTCATTACTGAAGAAGTACGTCAAAGATCCAACACAAGTTATAATAGTGGATCCACCGGGTCTAACTGATGATTTGACATTCGAAGTAGCACCAACTGAAATCACCAGCCAAAAGGTTCAACGTCTACGTAACCGTGACATTTAGTATGTTAAGGTTACTTGGAGGAGCCATGTCACACCCCAATTCTGAACCAACCAAAATGGTGTGAGTGAACCGTCATTGAACTAATGGTTCACACCAGGATCTCAATAAGACCGTGTCCACTCATACAAACCATTGCACATAACCACAATCATAATATAATAAATACAGCATAAGCCTTTAAATTAATAAACTGAGTATTCTATTGATAAATTTAAATAAGTAGTCAATTATCCAAATTCCAAACGTAATTAAATATCTTTACATCACTTTAAAAATAACTGAAACCAATAAAATAAAATCAGAGGTACACACAGAAAGGGCACTCGCATGAAGCGTCATGCTCGTCCTCTCCTGCCTGTACGTCCAGAGTGGAAACACCTCTATACACTGGAGCGTTCATATAATCGTCCACCGTGTAACCTGCATCAACATCTAAAAACAATGTATATACAAAAGGTGAGCTCACAACTTAGCTCAGTATGACAATCAGACAGTGTATCAATATTATATGCATGAGTAACAATCATTTTATGCTGTGGTCTGGTTTAAGTTTGCAATGTGCTATAGAAAGGTTCGGAGGCCGCCTCACCTCTATACATGAGTGTGTGGAATCGCACAACAGATCACACCACCACCGACCCACATGCACCCATCATGGAATAGAGATAGAGCTAAGGCATCCACTACCTCCCCTGATACTCTACCTATACCAATACATAAGCCCCTACTGGCTAGGGCTTGCAAACTGGGCTCGCAACTAACCAATCCTATATGTCATCACTGTAGGCTCTATCCCAGCACAGCTCCCTACGGCATAGAGATAGAGCTAGAGCGTGGTGGCTAGGCCGGAGACCATAGTGCCACGACCTCCCCCTGATACCCTACCCGCACCAAGCATACTAAGACAGAACAATACGCAAGTAAACTCTATCCCAACATCACTCCCTACAGCATAGAGATAGAGCTAGAGCGTGGTGGCCAGGCCGGAGACCACAGTGCCACAACCTCCCCCTGATACCCTACCCGCACCAAGTATGCTAAGATAGAATACTAAAAAAAGGTGCCAGTGTGAGGAATGATCCCAGACCCCATGCCCTTCCCATTCCACACACCAACAAAAACAATCACATGTCTAGCAATCACATCCTAGCATAGCGAGTATGCATGAACAATAATAATAGCTGAAAGTAAAGGATGACATGCAATATGCACAAACACTAATCCACAATTCATTGTTATTTACAACAGTTTACTATCCATTAATTATTAGGGTTTAGGTCTGATTCCCTTATCTGTCGCTCGTTCGATAGCTTGCTCCACGTCGCAAGATCCAAACGTGCTATCACAAAGTCCTACATAATAATAAGGTTCAATTAGAATAGGTTTATGTTGGTCGAAAAACCAACGAGGTTACAAAAATACACTCACAGAGCTGACCGGTCACAGTACCAGTCCCGGCACTGTGGGGAAACCTACAACCGGTATGGTCAGCCGGTCCCCACAGACCAGCCCCGGAAGGTACCGGTCGCAATATACCGGTCGCACAGGGTGCAACTTGTATAGTCGACCGGTATGTCTCCGGAAGACTATATGCCCGATCTTTGACTTCCGTCGGTCCCTCTCTATTGATTCCAGGGTTCCTCCTACACATTTTAAGTCTGAGCTTTGTGTTAGAGTTGTTTCCAACTCCACTCAAGTCTAGTTTTGATGGTATTCATCCTAGAACTCGAATCTAGGGTTTATCGATTAAATTAGGGTTTGACGGTAAAGTAGGGTTTAGGTCAATACTTGCTTTGCATGGTATTGATCCAAACAACCCATCCATCATAGAGTCATAATGTGAGAGGAAAGGTTTAAACACTTACTGTCGACTGGCATAAGGTGTGCGTCGTCGAACGGCAACGGCGGCTCTTCCTTCTTCTTCTTAGCTCCTTCTCCTTCTCCTCTCTAGGGCTTGTGAGGATTAATGGAAGGGATTCTAGGAGGCTTAGAGGGGTTTAAATAGGCTAGGAATTAGGTTTAGGAAGCCTCTTAGGATTAAGAAAGTCCTAGGGTTCAGAATTGGGAAAGTGGGACCCGTAGAGATCCAATTCCGGATCTTGGTAGTCTGCTGCGCAGACCATACCGGTCGACCGGTACCATAGACCGGTACCATCGATCGGTATGAATGAAATTCATACTTAAGTTGGTCTGTTTGGTCTGATTTCATACCTGATTGTCATCCACTTATCCCGTCTGGCCCGGTGATGATCGGAAGACCTATTACGACATGAAATCAAGGTTTAGATCGGGTTCACGGAGTGCGGGTCTTACAAGCCAAGATATAGAAGAGATCACATGGGAAGAAGAAAATGCTATGCGAAAGCAATACCCTCACCTTTTCGACTAGGAAGGTATGTGTAAATTTCGAAGATGAAATTTCTAATAAGAGGGGGGGAGTTGTGAGACCCGTATCGAACTAACCGGTCTTACCACCTTGTATCAGGTCTTCCTATCATGGTCGGGTCAACTGGACCAAGTGCGTGAAACCACAAGACCAAGTATGAAATGTAACCCAAAAACAGTCAATTATGAGCGTGTGGTCACATACCTAAATAGGTGTGACAGACCACACCTCAAAATAGTGCAACCACATGAATTTTAGTCGTGTGGTCGCATGTTTCAGAAGGTGTGGTCGACTAGTTCTACGACCCCACCGCTGACCACACGAACCCAGTTAGAAACCGAATTTAGGAAACCTTCCTAATCCGAAGGGGGTTCTTTCCTAAACTCAGTAGGGCATATTATGGAGGGTTTTCCTCTATAAATAGGACGTCCCTTAGCCTCTTTCACTCTTTTAAAGCTTAAACTGAAAGTGAGAGAAAGAAAAGAGAAGGAAGAAAAGAAAAATTGAAAAGGAAGACTAAGGAGGAAGAAAATTTAGAGAAAACTTTGAATCTTCAACAAGCTTAAGGTATGAAAACATTCCCCATGTTAAATTGAATGCCTAGAATAGTTCATGAAGGAGATAGGATTTAGGTGAAACCTAAATCATCAATCTATGGATAAATTCCAAGAGAAACCATGGGAGGAAATTATGTGGACAATGGATTCTGTGTAAAATACTAGTTTTGAGCCATAGAACAATCATAGGAAGGACCATGATGATAAGCCAAGGGATCCAAACATGAAGTAATGGAGTTGAGAGTGAAAGGTCGACCATCACACGTGTGGTCGCACGTGTGGTCGCATGATGTGCGACCACACGAGACCCACATGTCCGACCACATGCCCTCGGGAAGTTTCCAAGGAGGGTGTGGTCACACGTATGGTCACAGGATATGCGACCACACCCTACAACCCCACGCCCTGTGGTCGCAGAAACTGAGACCACAGGTGCTGCCACACCTGCACCCCTCAGTTTCTGTTAGTCTAAATTCATGGGAATTAATTCTAATTTAAAATCTATAAATTTGTTAGGTTTCCAAGTGGTTTAAAAGTAAATTACAAAGCTTGAACGAGGATCTACTATCAACCAAAGGTGAGGGAACAAGACCTAAATTAATTGGTTAATAATAAACTATTTTTACTTATTGAGTCCAATACCATGAATGATTCTATGCTTGTATGCTTGAAATGTGCATTTCACATGTTATCCAATATTCCTGTTATTACTACTCATGCATATTTAATTCTTTATATTTATAACATGATGATGATGCTAGGAATAGGCATGTGAATGTATGTGTGTGGATACTGTACTTGATGCGAGTGGAGCATCAGGGGGAGGACGTGACATTGTGGTTCATCCTGGTCACCAGACTCTAGCTCTATCTCTACTCAAGTCTTGTCCATTAACATCATCGTATCACCATTACCTTAGCAGAACTATTACGTCATAGGGTATCAGGGGATGTTGTCTCGGACCGTGTAGTCTCTGACTCTGTCGGGGGGCCTTAGCTCTATCTCTATGGACGTATTGAGGGATGCTGGGGTGAGGCCTTGGATACACTGTTTGGCATTAGGATTGGTTAGTTGCGAGCCCAGTTTGTAAGCCCTCGCCAATAGAGGCTTATGTGTTGGTATGGATAGGGCATCAAGGAAAGTGTCATGCGGTGTTTGATCTGAGCACTTTAGCTCTATCTCTATTCCATAATGGGTGCATGTGGGACGACAATGGTGTTTGATCCATTGGGCGGCTTCACACACTCGTGTATAGAGGTGCAACGGCCACCTATCCTTTCTATTGCACATTGTAAACTTATGAACTAGACCAAAGATATAAATTGAATGCATGCATATGTTTGTTGCATTGTTTTGTTTGCTCACTGAGCCATGATGTGTGCTCACCCTTTCGACGTCGAATATTTTTAGTTGATGATGCAGGTCTTTCCGTAGAAGATTATATGAATGCTCCAACGTACGAGCATGTTGCGGCGATGGATATAGAAGCTATGATGGAGTCGCATGATTCTTCGTGTGAGTGCAACTCATGCATTTTTTATTAGATTTATTTGTTGAATTATTCAGAACATGTAATTGATTAATTTATTTTATTCTATGTCTTAGTCTTTTGGAAATAATTGGATATTTTATTTATGTTATCACTGTTAGTTACTCAATTCATTAATATTAAAGACTTTCATTATTGTTTATTTACTCTGATTATGGTTGTGGGTGTATCTGGTTTAAGTAAAAGGACACAGCCTATTCGAGATCCTGGTTGAACCGTTGGATCATAGACGGTTCATCACACCATTCTGGTTGGTGTAGAATTGGGGTGTGACACTTGATGTGGTCACAGGTATGATTCAACCTTTTGTTTTGAAATACCTTGTATAAGCATGTAGACTAAATTAAATCAAATCACAGGTATTGTACTTATATCTAGTATACCAGCCAGAGTACTTTTCAACTCTGGAGCTACACACTCATTTATATCGGTGTCTTTCGAAACGAAGCTAGATATACCCCTCAAACCTTTAGACTACAAGCTTCTAGTATGGTCACCTATGGAAGTAAAAGCAGAATTAGACCAAGGTTATGGACCATGTCCAGTTTTCATAAATGGATGAATTTTAGATGCCAACCTGGTGTAATTCGAGATGACAAACTTTGACGTCATCCTAAGAATGGATTGGTTATCCTAACATTCCACGAGTTTGCCTTGTGCTAAAAAGAAGATATCATTCAAGGACAAGGAAGAAGCAGAGTTTAGTTTTACGGGAACCAAACTTCCCTGTAAACAAAAATTCATTCTTTCTACATTAATGGCTAGGAAATTCCTAGATAAATGAGGAGTTGGGTATCTAGTGTCCGTGGTCGACCTGACCAAGGAAGTACCATGAATGGAAGATATTGAAGTTGTGCATGAATTTTTGAATGTATTTCCTGAGGAGTTACCAAGATTACCACCTGATCGAGCGACAGAGTTTGTTATAGACCTCATACCCGAAGCCGCACCAATATCTAAGGCACCCTATCGAATGGCTCCTATTGAATTGAAGGAACTGAAGGTACAATTACAGGAGTTGTTGGACAAGGGTTATATTCGACCCAGTATATCACCATGGGAAGCGCCAGTGCTGTTAGTAAAAAAGAAAGATGGTAGCGTTCGACTTTGGATAGATTACTGGGAATTGAACAAGCTCACAATCAAGAACAGGTATCCGTTGTCTTGGATCGATGACTTATTCAACCAGTTGCAAGGTGTCAAAGTGTTCTCCAAGATTGGTCTCCGATCAGGATACCATCAGTTGATTATCAAGGAAGGTGATATTCTGAAGACCGCATTCAAAATCAGATATAGACATTACGAATTCCTAGTTATGTCTTTTGGATTGACTAACTCGCCCGCAACTTTTATAGAAGTCATTGTATTTATTGACGACATCCTAGTCTACTCCAAGAACACAGAAACTCATGTCATAAATCTTAGAGCTACGCTGCAGCGATTAAGAACAGAAAAGCTTTACGCTAAATTTACTAAGTGTGAGTTCTGGCTAAATAAAGTCACTTTATTAGGCCATGTTGTATCAGCTGAAGGAATTATAGTGGATCCTAACAAGATTGAAGCTATTGTAAAATGGAAAGCACCTAAGAATGTTGCAAAAATTAGAAGTTTATTTGTTTTAGCTGGGTATTATCGACGATTCGTGGAAGATTACTCTAGAGTTATCGTACCTCTTACCAGTCTAACTAAGAAAGGAGAAAAGTTTGTTTGGATCGATAAATGTGAAAGTGTTTCCAAACATTGAAGACAAGACTGATATCAGCTCCCATCTTGACTATTCCAATCCCCGAATAACCATTTATCTTGTACACCGATGCATCTAGGTTAGGTTTGGGATGTATTCCCATGCAAGGAGAATAAGTAATTGTGTATGCTTCCAGAAAATTAAAGACACATGAGAAGAATTACCCCACTCATGACTTGGAGTTAGCAACGATGGTACGTGCTGTCAAGATATGGAGACATTACTTGTATGGAGAGAAATTACAGATTAAATCAGATCATAAGAGTCTCACTCATCTTTTCAATCAAAAGGTGTTGAAATAAAGGAGATGGCTGGAGTTGCTAAAGGACTATGATTGCGATATCCAGTATCATCCAGAGAAGGCTAATGTAGTTACTGATGCACTAAGCAGAAAAGCGATGACGAAATCTCAGGAAGAAGCTAGCACAAATCTACAATGTGCGTCGCAGGAAGAGTATTCAATTATGGCAATGATCAGTTCATGATTGATAAACCGGGTGGATCAACCGACCTAGGGTTTATTCATCAATTTTTAAACATGTTTGCTACATTGAAGATTGTACCTGATCTCATAGATGAAGTGAAAGCAGCTATACAATCAGACTCCTATCTAAGAACGGTGCAAGAAAACCTTGAAAAAGGTAGGACTATTCCTGATTTCACTTTGGACTTTGAAAGGGTACTACGATACAAAGGGAGAGTATGTGTTCCTAAAAGTGAAGACTTAGATATTAGACACAGACTAATGAAGGAAGCCCACACTACTGCTTATTTGGTACATCTTGAAAGTACAAAGATATATCATGATCTGAAGAAACTATATTGGTGGAGGGGAATGAAAGCGGATGTAGCTAGATATGTATCTCAATGTCTAAATTGTCAATGGGTAAAAGTGGAAAGGCAAAGACCTACAGGCTTGTTGCAACCATTACCAGAACCAGCATGGAAATGGAACTGCATTACTAGGGACTTCATCATAGGGTTACCATTGACTCCCAGAGTAGTTGACGCAATCTGGGTGATTGTAGATTGTTTGACTAAGACAGCTTGTTTCATAGCTATATGACCTCTGTATACCCTAGAGAGGTTAGCTAAGTTGTATGTGGATAATATTGTTAGATTGCATGGTGTACCTGAAAGCATTGTGTCCAATAGAGATATACGCTTTACTTCAAAGTTTTGAGAAAGATTACAGAAGGCTATGGGTACTACACTAAAATTTAGTACCGCATTTCACCCTCAGACCGATGGACAGTCGGAGCGCATCATTCAAATTTTAGAAGACATGCTCCAAGCTTGTGTAATTGATTTTAAAGGATCATGGGATGAGAAGTTATCGTTAATTGAGTTCGCTTATAACAACAGCTATCAGGCTACAATACAGATGTAGCCCTATGAAGCACTATATGGTAGAAAATGTCAAACTCCTTTATTTTGGAATGAAGTTGGAGAACGAAGTATTGTTGGACCTAAATTTGTGAAGAGACTTGTCGAGTAGTTGACATTATCAAGGAAAGGGTCCAAATAGCTCAGCAACCTCAGAGGCAATATGCAGACAACAGACGCAGAGACCTTGAATTCACCACAGGTGATAAGGTATTTTTAAAAATATCTCTTATGCGTGGTTTAAAACGGTTTGGACAGAAGGGAAAGCTGTGTCCTAGATATATTGGACCTTATGAGATTTTGACAAGGAGTGGAAAGGTAGCATATCAGTTAGTACTACTACCATCGATGTCTAGTGTACATGATGTGTTTCATGTCTCACAACTGAAGAAGTACGTCAGAGATACAACACACGTGTTAACAACAGATCCACCAGATTTGACTGAAGATTTGACGTTCGAAGTGGTACCTTTTGAGATCACTAGTCAAAAGGTTCAATGTCTTTACAACCGTGAAATCTATTATATTAAAGTTACTTGAAGAAGACAAGATGTAGAAGAAGTCACATGGGAAGAAGAGAACGCTATACAGAAGCAATACCCTCACTTATTTGACTCAGAAGGTACGTACAAATTTTGAGGACGAAATTTATGCAAGGGGGGAGTTGTAAAATCCACACTACACTAACCCGATCTAACAGTGTCATGTCAGGTCTTCCCATCATTGCTAGATCAAGTGGACCGACCGTGTGAAGAAGAACCATGAGACCAGGTATGAGAATCGACTTAAAAATACTTAAAACCAAGTGTATGGTCGACTACCAGTGTAAGACCCATACTTTACTAACCCGGTCTTACCGCCTTGTATTAGGTCTTTCTATCATGGCCGGACCAAGCAGACCAAGTGCGTGAAGAAACCACAAGGCTAGGTATGTAATTTGAATAAAAAATCATCTAATTGAGATGTGTAGTCGCATACCTAAGCAGGTGTGGTCGACTACACCTCAGAATATTGAGACCACTCGAGTCAGGGATGTGTGGTCGCAATTTTGAGACTTGTAGTCGACGGATCCTGCAACCCCAAGTGCGACCACACGATGGTATAACTGACTCCGAAATTAGGAAACCTTCCTAATCTGAAGGGGGGTTCTTTCCTAATCAAAGTGGGACTATATGGATGTTTTTCTCTATATAAAGGACGTCCCTTAGTCTCTTCCACTTTTTTAGAACCCAAACTAAAAGAAAGAGAAAGAGAGGAGAAGGAAGAGAATGAGAATTGAAGAAGAAGGCTAGGAGAAGGAATTGTAGAGAAAGCTTTGATTCTCCAACAAGTTTAAGGTATGGAATCATTCCCTCCTTTAATTTAATGCCTAAAATAGGTTATGGAGGAGAGATTGATTCAAAGTAGATCTCAATCCTAAGACCTTGGACAAAACTCTAAGATATCCATGCAGAATGGATTAAGGTGAAGGATGATGTAAAAGTATGAATTTTAAGCCATAGATATTCATAGCAAGGATCATAGTAATAAGCTAAGGAATCAAAACATGAAGGTATTGCATTGAGAGTAGAAAAAGTCGACCAATACTCGTGAGGTCACAGTTTGATCGACCACACGAGGCACATGTGTCGACCACACGCCCTCGAAAGTTTTCAGGGAGGGTGTGGTCGCATATCATGCGACCACACATATCAACCCCATAACCTGCGGTCGCAGAAACTTAGACCACAGGTGTAGTTACACCTGCGACCACTCAGCTTTTGGAGGTTTGTTTGATTTTAGGATTGGACCATTGACTACTATAATTTGATGAACTTGAACACTAACTTAGAACTTACAAATTTCTTAAGTTTCCAAGAGGTTCAAGAGTGAGTTAAAAAGCTTGGAGAAGATTGAACGTTTCTAGTAAGTGAGGGAATAGAACCTAAACTAACTGGCTAATAATAAACTGTTTACTTTTATTAAGTCCAATGCCATGATTGATTCTATGTTTGTATGTTTATAATGTGCATCTCACATGTCATCCAATATTCCTGCTATTACTGCTCATGCATACTTATTTCTGTCTATTTATAATAAGATGCTGATGATGATGCTAGGAATAGGCATGTGATTATGTGTGTGTAGTTAGTGTGCTTGATGCGAGTGAAGCATCAGGGAGAGGACGTGACATTAAAGTTCATCCTGGTCACCAGACTCTAGCTCTATCTCTATTTAAGTCTTGTTCACTGACATCGTCGTATCGCCATTACCTTAGCAGAACTATTACGTCATAGGGCATCAGGGGAGGTGGTCTTGGACCGTGTAGTCTTCGATTTTGCCGGGGGGGCTTAGCTCTATCTCTATGGATGTATTGAGGGATGCTACGGTGAGGCCTTGGATACACTGGATGACATTTAGGATTGGTTAGTTGCGAGCCCAATTTGCAAGCCCTCGCCAATAGGGGCATACATGTTGGTATGGGTAGGGCATCAGGGAAAGTGTTGGCGGTGTTTGATCCGGACACTTTAGCTCTATCTCTATTCCATGGTGGGTGCATGTGGGGCAGCAATGGTGTTTGATCCATTGGGCGAATTCACACACTCGTGTATAGAGGTGCGGTGGTCACCAATCCTTTCTATAGCATATTATAAACTTAAAAACCAGACCAAAGATATGAATTAGATGCATGCATATGTTTGTTGTATTGTTTTGTTTGCTCACTGAGTTGTAATGTGTGCTCACCCTTTTGACGTCGAATATTTTTAGTTGTTGATGCAGGTCCTACTGTTGAAGATTACATGAACATGCCGACGTATGGACACGTAGCAGCGATGGACGTGGAAGCTATGGAAGAGGCGCATGATCCGTCGTGCGAGTGCAATTCATGTGTTTTCGATTAGTTTAGTTATTTGGTTATCGAAACATGTAATTGATTAATTATTTTCTTTTACGTTTCGAATTAAATTGGAGATAATTGGATATTTAATTATGATATCACTGTTAGATACTCAATTCATTAATATTGAAAACTTTCGCTATTGTTTATTTACTCTGTTTATGCTTGTGGAATGTATTTGGTTTAATCAGATGGGCACGGCCTATATGAGATCCTGGTTGAACCATTGATTTATTGACGGTTCATCACACTATTCTGGTTAGTCCAGAATTGGGGTGTGACAACCTGGGTAGCTATGGTCAACCATACGATGGGAAATAAAGACCACTGACCAATAGTTGTACAGTCTATGCTTTCAAGCATATGGTCGATGGGTTTTGAGACCATATGTCCCACCGTACTACCCCAAATCAAACTTCGAGTTGGAAACTTTCCAAATAGAAGGGGGATCTCTTTCCTTTTTCTGGAGAACTCTATATGGAGAGTTTCTCTCTATATAAGGGATGTTCCTCAACCCTTTTTCATTCTTTTGGAACATTATCAAACCCTAGAGGAAGAGAAGGAAGAGAAGGAGAAGAATAGAAGATTAGGAAGACAGAGAAGAAGGTTGAGAGAAAGAGTTCTATAGACTCTCTACAACCAGTAAGGTATGAACCTTGTCTCTATAGCCTTAAAACACCAAGAGTAGGAGTTTCTAACGTAAATTATAATACCAAACCCAATGTAAAGTTTCATCTATAGGATTTTCTGAGCAAAACTCGAGGGGATCATGGAGAATGAGTTAGAGTAATTAACTCGATAAAACTAAGCATGTTAGCCTTAGAATGATCATTAGGGAAGACCCCGTTGATGACCCAAGAGGAGGAATCCGTATTGGAAGTAAGAAATCAAATTAAACTCGTATGGTCGCAGCTACGGTCTACCATAGGATGACCAGAGTATCGACTATAGCTAGTCGGGAGGAATTTAGGAAACGTATGGTCATAGGTGTGGTCCCATATAGTGTGACGATAGGGTATCGACCGTACGTGGATGGTCGATACAATATGACAGTATGACCAATCAGACACCTATCAATGATCTGCTTTGATTTTCAACTACTGTAACATATTACCTATGAAGCCTAACTTAAATTCATATAACTTCTAGGTTATTAAAGTGATTCAATGAGAGTTACAAGGCTTGGAAGGAGATTGGGTATTTTTAATAGGTGAGAGAACAAGACCTAATCTAATTGGATAATAATAAATTATTTTATTGAGTGCAATGCCATGATTGATTCTATGATTGTATGCTTGTAATGTACATCTCACATGTCATCCAATATTCTTGTTATTACTGCTCATGCATATTTATTTATGTCTATTTATAACATGATGATGATGCTAGGATAGGCATGTGATTGTGTGTGTGTAGTTAGTGTGTTTAATGCGAGTGAAGTATAACGGGGAGGACGTGACATTGTGGTTCATCTTGGTCGCCAAACTCTAGCTCTATCTCTACTCAAGTCTTGCCCACTGGCATTGTCGTATCGCCATTACCTTAGCATAACTATTACATCATAGGGCATCAGGGGAGGTGGTCTCGGACCATGTGGTCTTTGACTCTGTCGGGGGGCCTTAGCTCTCTCTATGGATGTATTGAAGGATGTCGGGGTGAGGCCTTGGATACACTGGATGGCATTAAGATTGATTAGTTGCAAGCCCAGTTTGCAAGCCCTAGTCAATAGGGACTTATGTGTTGGTATGGGTAGGGCATTAGAGGAAGTATTGGCGGTGTGTGATCTGGACACTTTAGCTCTATCTCTATTCCATGTTGGGGGCATGTGGGACGACAATAATGTTTGATCCATTCGACGGATTCACACACTCGTGTATAGAGGTACGGGGGCCACCAAACCTTTCTATAGCATATTACAAACTTAAAAATCAGACCAAAGATATTGAATCGAATGCATGCATATGTTTGCGCATTGTTTTGTTTGCTCCTTGAGCCGTGATGTGTGCTCACCCTTTCGACGTTAAATATTTTTAGTTGATGATGCAAGTACTACTGTGGAAGATTACGTGAATGCATCGTCGTATGGACACATGGTGGCTATGGATGTAGAAGCTATAGAAGATGGGCATGATCTTTCATGCAAGTGCAATCAATGTGTCTTTGATTAGTTTAGTTATTTTGACTGCCGAACATGTAATTGATTATTTTATTTTATGTCTTGAGTTATTTGAAGATAACTGGATTAAATATTTATTTTATCACTGTTAGATACTCAGTTCATTATTTATAAAGACTTTCGCTTATTTTCTTATTATCTCTTATTATTACCGTGGAATGTATGTGTGGTTTGATATGGTGGGTACGATCTATACGAGATCCTGGTTGAACCGTTGGTTTATTGACAGTTTATCACACTACTCTGGTTAGCCCAGAATTAGGGTGTGACAGCCCTGGTCATCTGGCTCAGTCATAGTAGCCCCTTATGGGCTCATGCCTAACTGGCGGATGTGAGTTGGATGATCCCATCACTAGGCTCCCACCCTCTGGGCTACTTATAGGTTAGCCTGTGGGTACATGCCAAGGGATACCACCGTCAAGCTCCCATCCATGGATTGGTTTGTAGATAGCCTATTGACTACCTACTTCCTTTGGGAAATAATCGTAGGGTTCCTAGCTTTTCTTAAGACCCGCACATCAGTATTGTAGACATTTCCACTTGGGTTTAAAAGGCATCTAACCAACAAATGAAATCTTATGCAACTGTTTAGGTAAACTTGCATGGGACTCGTGGCGAAGTATTTTGCCAACTTCTAATTCTCTAGTACTTATGCCATCAGGTGAGGGGTTAGGTCCATTAAATTAATAGGACATATTGTATGCCTCTCTGTGGATGAGAAATAACAAGTCATATGATATCTGCTATTAACTGTTCATGCATTTGCATTGCTAATTATGATTGCATGTTACGTAAGATGTGTTTAGTATCGATACGAAGGTAAGCTCCCATCCCAGCTCAATGAGAAATCAGGTATCACATGCATACATCATCTAATGAAATGAAATGAGTTCATTAATTAAGTCTCTAGAAATTGTACTACTATGGTGCTATATTGAGATTTAGCCAATGCTTTTGGTCCTGCCTACTACCTCTAGCTTCCAACTCTTATATACCGGACGAGGTAGAAGAAGAATACGAGATCCTAGATCACTAATGTAAGACCAGCACTCCACTAACTTGGTCTAACCATGTCGTGCCAGGTCTTCACATCATTTCTGGACCAAGTGGACCGAGCGTGTAAAGATAGATCACAAACCAGGTATGAGAATCGAGTTAAAAACACTAAAAACATATCTAAGGTCGCAAGCCTGGGTAGGTATGGTCAACCATAAGGAAGGGAACCAAAAATCTCAAATCCAGAACCCCACGGTCATTGATTTCGACCCGACGATCGATGGTTTATGTGACCGTATGATCGACCGTGAGAACCCAGATCAGATTCTGAGTTTTGAAAACTTTCCTAAACTAAGGGATTTCTTTCCTAATTGAAAGAGAACTTTATATGGAGAGTTTTTCTCTAGATAAAGGACATCCCTCAGCCATTTTTCACTATTTTAGAACATTAGTAAACCCTAGAGAAAGAGAAAGAAGAGAAGGAGAAGAAGAAAAAAGCTAAGGAGAAGAATTTGCTGAGAAGGGATTGACTCTCTATCACAGGCAAAGGTATGAAACGAATCTCTGGAGATGTAAACTCTAAGGAATAAGACTTCTATGGAGGATAGGCCTTATCAACCTATTATGATCTATGTGATTTCCTTGAGAAAATCCCAAGGAGAACCATGATGAGTGAATTTGATGATTAGGGTTGATAAGAAATTACTAATGATGATCATAGGATGACCTTAGAATAAACCCCATTGAAGAACAGAAGAATTGACCTAGGAAGAACTCGAATTTCATGTAGACTGTGACCAGAAATCTCAAGGTCGCAGCTACGATCGACCGTAGCATGACCAGTATGACCAGAGGATCGACCATAGGCATTCAGAAAGATTTTAGAAATCATATGGTCGCAACTACGATCGCACCATATGCGACTGTAGGGTATCGACCGTAGATAGTAAGGTCGATACAACATGAGACCATAGAACCAATCAGGCACCTATCAGTGCTCTGTTTCGATTTTTGACTATTGTAATATGTCACATATGAACCCTAACTTAAATTCATATAAATTTTAGGTTGTTAAGAATTTCAAGGCTTGGAAGGACATCAAGAATTGCTAACAGGTGAGGGAACAAGACTTAAACTAATTGGATAATAACAAACTGTTTATTTTTATTGAGTCCAATGCCATGATTGATTCTATGCTTGTATGCTTGTAATGTGCATCTCACATGTCATCCAATATCCCTGCTATTATTTTTCATGCATATTTAATTTCGTTTATTTATAACATAATGATGATGATGATGCTAGGAATAGGCATGTAAATGTATGAGTGTGGTTGGTGTGTTTGATGGGAGTCCAGCATCAGGGGGAGGATGTAGCATGGTGGTCTTCGACCTCATCACCAGACTCTAGCTCTATCTCTACTCAAGTCTTGCCCACTAACATCATCGTATCGCCATTACCTTAGCAGAACTATTACATTGTAGGGCATCATGGGAGGTGGTCTCGAACCGTGTGGTCTCTGACTCTGTCGGGGGACCTTAGCTCTATCTCTATGGACGTATTGAGGGATGCTGGGGTGAGGCCTTGGATACACTGTTTGGCATTAAGATTGGTTAGTTGCGAGCCCAGTTTGCAAGCCCTCGTCAATAGGGGCTTACGTGTTGGTATGGGTAGGGCATCAGGGAAAGTGTTATGCGGTGTTTGATCCGGACACTTTAGCTCTATCTCTATTCCATGATGGGTGCATGTGGGACGACAATGGTGTTTGATCCATTGGGTGGATTCACACACTCGTGTATAGAGGTGTGGCGGCCACCAAACTTTTCTATAGCACATTGTAAACTTAAAAATCAGACCAAAGATATGAATTGAATGCATGCATATGTTTATTGCATTGTTTTGTTTGCTCACTGAGCTGTGATGTGTGCTCACCCTTTCGACGTCGAATATTTTTAGTTGATGATGTAGGTCCTACCGTTGAAGAATATATGAATGCACTGACGTATGGATACATTGCTGCGATGGACGTAGAAGCTGAAGAAGATACGCATGATTCATCATGCGAGTGCAACCAATGTGTTTTTGCTTAGGTTTAGTTATAGTTTGAACATCGGATATGTAATTTGATTATTTATTTTTATGTCTTGTGGTTTTGAGATAATTGGATTAAATATTTATTTATCATTGTTAGACTCTCAGTTCATTATCTGTAAGACTTCCACTTATTTGTTTATTACCTCTGATTATTAATGTGGAATGTGTGTATGGCTTGATATGGTGGGTACGACCTATGAGAGATCCTAGGTGAACCGTTGGTTTATTGGTGGTTCATCACACCATTCTGGTTAGACCTGAATTGGGGTGTGACAACTAAACTTCATCTACAAGTAAACCCCCATCCAGATCCTCGAGACCCTTTAGGTTTGTCACCTCCCACCACAGCCCTGTCTCACGCCAGCTACCGTGCACCCATATGTCACTGACTCTTCCCTCGGATCACCCAACCTTTGGAAGTATAAATCTATGCTAATATCTTAACCCCTACTAGAAGGGCATAGGATATAGGGTAAGTCACCACCTATGTCTATCATGTTCATCAATTTGAATAGGGCTGCACTCAGTAGAGACCCCCGACTCTACTCCCATGGATTACCATGTGCCTGCTAAAGTGCTAGCAATTCCAACATGATGCGGGTGCCCACGCTACCACATGACACACATACCATCATACATGGGTGATCATATTTGTGTAAAATAAACCGGTTATACCCTAGTAAGGACCTTGGCACCATACCCATGGACCATCGTGCCCCTGTTAAGAGGTATTAGCATAAAACAACATGGCTCGTGTATTTTGTTCCCACACGCCACATGACCATGATACCCATACAACAATCATCACAAAAAAAAAAAACATATATATATATATATAGTTGTAATGCAAATGCATGCTCAATAATAATAATTTATTGGATGGCATGTTATAAGCATAATCATAGTATGTTATAAACATAAACATAGCATGTTATCATCATAGACATAGCATGTTATTGACATAAAAGTAGACATGTTAGAATGCCCTAATTACTTCGGACCAAACCCCTCACCTGATTGCACTTATAGTGCAGCTGCAATGCTAAGCCCAACAGAACACTAACTCTTTGCCTGAGTCCAAAACCTATTTCATTAGATAATTATTTGTCAGTTGGTTGGATAACTTCTAATCCATATGGTCAAGTCTTTTAGGTCCATACATGGGTCCCAAGACAAGCTGGGAACCCAATGGTTGGTCCCACAAATCCTAGCTAAGGCAAATTAGCTTTTAGAACAGAAACGGATGGAGGATATGGATGGTACATCCTCTGGTTCTTCCCTCCACCAAAACACTTAGAAGAATCTAATACTTTTCAAATAAATTGGAGGGATAGACAGATGGTATGTCATCTAGCATATCCTCCGGATATCCTCCTATTGATTATCGAGAACAGATGGTATGTAATCCGGAGGCACTGCCTGGTGGTGTTCCTTCCGGATACCATTATGCTCATAAGGTAAATTACACGGAGCCTTTGATGGATTCCAGAGGATAAGGCTTTGATGTCTTCGAAGGATATGTCCCCGGTGTGCATCCTCCGGAGCGAGTGTAGAAATCACTCGAACTAGAGTTTTGGGCTTCATTCCTTCGGGCATTTCATCCCAATAATCCTACTATGGATTCAGGCATTTCATCCCAATAACCCTACTATGGTTTCCAGTTGGTAGGAATCATCTTCCCAAGCTAGGGGAAGAGCTTTGAGTCACCTTTAACTCATTTCAATCCCCGCCATGATGTAGGCAAACATCCTATCCTTTATGGTTGGGTTTTCTTAGTCAGGCCATTAATGGTAGAGTGTTTCACCACTAAGTCAACCATTGTTCACTAGAAGAGACAGATCTAAACTCTCAATCTAAGGGCGAACCTCCTATATCTAGGTTTAGTTCATCTCCATTAATGGTGACCATTAATGGAGGAGTAATCCCTCATTAGGTCTACCATTAGGGCTGAAGGAGAGAGTAAGGTGGACTTACCTCATAAGATAGAAAGATTAGGGCACAAGTTGAACTCCTTCACCAATCCCAAGGCCCTCCCCACTAATCCCAAGGCCAAGAGAGTGAAATAAGGGACTGAGATCTCTTATTTATAGAATCCCAAGGAGAGAGATTGTTTCACAAACTTGTTTCTCGCACACGAACCCAGGGCAGACTACTGAGTGGTGTTCCATCCGATAGAGCCTCCGGTTAGGACAATTTGTAGCCCCCTAGTCAGTGGAATGGCTCCCATGTATTGGAAAGTATGTGGGGCCACTCTAGGTCCATCTTAATGCACTTACAATGTCATGTATGGGTATAGGGACTCACCTAAGGTTCAGATGTATCCATTTGATCTGTATTGGGTGCCCCATCAATCTGAGTGTTGAGACCTGGCACAAGAGGAATCTGAGTTAGTAGAGGATTAGGGGATTGGGTCTCACACGAGGCTAGGGATCTCTACTGGAGGGAGGCCCCCTTCGTTATTATGTGACCATGTTTAGACGTAGATGGTTATGATATTCACACCATAACTCTGAACCCTTGCTAGTAGGGGATTACGTACCGGCATAGGCTCAGTAAAGAGGGAGGGTCGTGGTTAGGGACCACGGGCTCGAACTTCCCCATACAATGACGTAGTGGCGATGGGATGGGTCCAGTTGTCCAGGGGTCCCAGATGCCAGGACGGAGCCTATACTAGAGGGTGACGTGCCACTGGCCCCAGGTTAGTGGTGGTTCACTCTTAGGGTATGGGATGTTGCATCCCAAGGCCATAGATGGTGCACTTATTTAACTCATGCATAGGTGTTAGGATCCATTAGTCAGGGATTGTGGTGAAATCAAGAGATGGAACTATCAGACCATTACACCAAACTTAATTAATGAACAACATTATCACATTCATCTGCATGTGCATTATGATTTGATTCCTCGTTGAGATGGGATGGGAGCTTACCCCCTAACGATACTTGTTTGCAGACTCTGATGCAAGTACCATGTTTGTCGCTGACTTCATAGATTCTCCCTTGGTAGACATTGGTTCTGCTTGCAAGGATCTCAAGGAGGAGCACGGCCAGGGTGGCAACTGCATATATGGACCTTGATGCGGTGCGCCCTCTCTTCTATTGATTTTGTAGATATGTAAATAGATTGTATAATCTATTTATCATAGGTTTTTTATTTAGATATATTCTTTTGAAATTATACTTATATATACATTACACTGGTTATGTTTTGGAAAACACTGTGTATGTCAGATAACAAATAGTTTGATTTACTTCATGTAATACAATTTATATGGCATCAGTCACTTAGATGATTCGTATTGCGTTCGTTGTTATATATACTTGCTTTGTTACTCTAATTATTGTGGATATTACATATGTAGACTGTTGTGTTGTAGTTGATAGTTCACAGCATGTGTGTGAGCTTGGGTGGTTCGGGTCATTAGTGGGCGATCCAAGTATCATGCCCATATCTAGAAATGGGTCGTGACAGTTAGTGGTTGTTTGTAGATAGCAAAGTGTGAGGACTTGTAGATTTTCTAAAGGCTTAAACAACCATAGGTTTAAACCAGTTTTACAAGACATAGTATGACCCATAAGGGAAAAGCGTGAACAATTATATAATGCTAGATGAGTTGTAAAGAATTTACTAAGGAGAGGATGTATGGGTGATGAGCCTGTAGCCTTTGCAGTGAGTGTTTTGGGACGACTTATGTCAGATGCTAGTGTAGCTTACTAGACAATGGCAAAGATGGTTATAGTGTACTTGTAGTGGACCTAGGACTATTCTTAGCGTCAATCTTAATGTATTGAGACAATTGTTTGGTTGGGCTCTTTTAAAAAAAAAAAAAGAAATCGCATATCTTCTGGTGAAGGAAAAGGGCAATTAAAGTCACCTGATTAGAGCACATTTGACGGATAATATAATGGTAGATCCTTTGACGAAGGCTTGGGCTAGTGGGAGCCTTTTATTAAGCTTAGTCAATGACAGACTTTTGTTTATATTTGATATTGTTTATCTATACTAGTTTTGTTGCCTGTGGTTTAATGAGCAATGGTTATTGGTGAACATGGTTGCTTTAGCATTTATATCATTGCTAGTTTGCATTTTGGTTTATTTATTCAACATGTCAAAAATAAAGGTGGTATTCAACCAAAAACAAGGCGGCAAGCCAAAGTACGATATTAGTCCAAGTTGGAGGTAATTCGCCTATGAGTTGGATAATATCAAAGTTTGTTAACCTATAAGATTTTTAAGGTAACTCGATCGAAAGTATTTCGATCAAAGATTTGGACTCGCATGGAAAGTAATATTTTTCATGTATTATCTCAAGGTGATTCATGTTGTTAAGTAGACCAATGTATGTAACTAACAGAAAGTTATATGCCATATATTGAGGTGAATCTTCTAGTGTTGTTCGACATTGATATGCTTGATAGCTGGATCAAAGTAAGTGACAATTTATTGTGTGAATGAATTTTGTGGCCACACTATTCAATGGTGGTTTTATAATTAATCTAACCTAAGTGAGAGAATGTTAGATAATATCATAGTGGACATAATTAATTACGAGGCTCATTGAGTAGTGGGAGTCTATTTCACTAAGTTTGATCGGTTCGGTCTAGTTCATCACAAGACAAAGATAGGCAATCCTAATCAGTGTGAGACTTAGGGTTTGTGGCATTATTATGAATACTAGATCATGAGTCACTATAGCCCCAATTGCTTTTCTCTTTCTACACCCATAAGCATTGAGAAACATGTGGAACCTCTATGGGCTATGGAAGACTATGATCAAAGCTGCTAGTTAAATGGAGAAAATCAATCTCCAACCCACATGTATGTCTTTACAATTGTGGTTTCCATTATATCTCCATTGTATTTTAAATCTCTGTATGGGTTATTAGAGTAGAGATGAAACCTTATGAATGTAAAAAGTCTAACAGTTTTCTTGTTCGTAACATTCTTTTCTACCGCTGGAACTATTTCCATCGTGAGGTTAAAGAAGAAGTGTTGTTTTATTACACTTCAATTTTTGTTTTTTGTTTTTTTTTTTTTTTTTTTTTTTTTTTGCTGAAAGATAATTTGAATTAAAAAAAAATAAGGAAAAGTACAAAGAAAACCCTTTGTGGGTGTAAAACCTCCACCTTCGGCATTGCTATTAGCAAAGGCCACCTAGGGTCAAATCATGAGAATCTAAATCGTGGTCTGCAAGAAGCATCCCACCTCTAGCAACAAAATCTGGATAAGTAGTCCAATAATAGGATTGTCTGTCATGAGCAGCTTTCTTAGCCAATCTATCTGCCACAGTGTTTACTTCTCTAAAATAATGCGTGAACCTGAGTTGACCGTCAACTAGGGAAGTAAATAATCCCCTCCACTCCTGTAGGAATTCCCAAGGCATACTTCCAGTTGTCAAAGCCCTTATAGTTGCCAAAGAGTCAAATTCAAGCCATATTACACTTCAGTTTTGCTCTTGTAGACACTACCTTTTTTGAGCCTAAACAGAATTTTCCACATGACATATAGAATACACTATAATTCTAGAATACGAAAAGTATGAATAAATTACCAAGTATAAATTGTCTTGCTATTTTGATTTTTTATCGAGTTTTAACCAATTTGGTTTTGAAGCCATTGAGAAATCTATCCCAAAGATATACAATTGATTCTAAAGTACAGGATCAGAGCCATCCCAACAAATTAATGGGTGAGACGATTCCGGTTCTTGCCGATTCGGTTTCAATTTGATCCCCCATTCAGGTTCCAAATTTACACCCTTATTGTTCAAGGGGCCTCATTCAAAGGATTGGCAAACCAGCATTCAGGGAATTCACCCCAAGCTTAGGTGAATTTACAAATCGGTTTCTTGAGTCCAACGCTAATGCATGGGATGACATTGGTTTTTCATCTTTTCTATGCTGATACTTATGGAAAGCGATGAATGATCCTATAGAGGTTGAACACTTATAGAGGTTGAACACTTATGGAGGTTGCTACTAAGGCGGAATCTGCATTCACGGAATTCCCCCAAGCTTTTCACTCTGATAATTAACCAGAATTTTTGCATTTCCATAATAAATGTTCTAGGGTTAAACAGATATGGGGCTCTAATGTTAAACAGATATGGAGTCCTCTCCCAGATGGTTGGTTGAAGATTAATACAGATGCATCATTTCTTCAGGATAGTCTTTTTGGAGGTATTGGATTTGTTTTTAGAGATCACCATGTGAAGGTCAATCGAGCCGCTTCTGAGCCCTCGAGATTTTCATCGGCAAAAATAGGTGAAGCTCTTGCCATAAGATCAGTAATTAAAGAGACAATTTCAGATGATTTCAGGAAGCTTCAAATAGAGTTAGACTGCTAGGAGATCATCAATTCTATTTTGAACTTTGATCATCCGGATGATATCGGAATCCAGCCTATCATTTCTGATATTACATCTCTTGCTTCTTCTTCTTGTGAGGATTGTTCCTTTTCTTTCATTCTAAGGGATGCCAATGGGTTTGTTCACTCCCTTCATAGGAAGGCATTGACATTAACTGGGATGATCAATTGGCCATCATTCCCTCCCGGCTAAATGATCTTTGTATGATTGAAGTTGGGATGATCAATTGGCCATCATTCCCTCCCTGGCTAAATGATCTTTGTATGATTGAAGTTGGGATGATCAACTGACCATCATTCCCTCCCTGGCTAAATGATCTTTGTATGATTGAAGTTTCGGTTTGTATCCGTTTATCTGATCAATAAATCTCTCTCCTTCCTCACCCAAATAAGAAAAAAAAAAATAATAATAAATAAATAAATCTTATCTTCCACCCAGAAAAAAGAAAAGAAAAAGAAAACCATTGTTTTCCATCAGCAGTTATTGTTGGTGAAGCTGAAAAGATTCCAATCGAAAGGTGTTTACAGAGCATCCGAAACCTGTTTTCAACCGAAGGTTCCAATTAAATGGAGCCACACCGCAATACAAGCTTACGTGGTTCCCTATTGTCCTCTAGGACATGGACGAGTCCTTCAGTCCCACCCAAACTGAGTAGTATCCAAGTCCAAGGCAAAACTGAACTTCCTGTCCACTTCGTATGGGAAAAAAATGGCTAACTTCTCTCTTCGAACAGAGAATTACTGGTGTAGTCTCCCTCACCATACGAAGTCCCAAAATTCCATCTTCAACACTTGTCTGAAACTTCGGCAGTTTAACCTTCTGCCTTCAAAGCGACGTTTCAAATTAATAGTTTCTTGCAGCATCAAGGAAAAGAGAGATGTTGCAGAGACCAAAAACGTCGGAGCTCCAGATGGTCTACGTCCAGTTGGAGAATCAGCTGAGAAGGTTGGCTCTCTGATTTCTGAGGATCAAATTAGTACTTTTGGCAGTTCTGGAGGGGAAGGTTTTCACTGGAAATGGCCTCCGTGGAAAGACCTCCCTCAACGTTATACGCTCATTGGCACTTCGTCCCTGGCTTTTGTTATTTGTAACATGGATAAGGTACCGTTCGGAGTCTCCCTCTACCGAAATTTGAGATTTTGTAAAGTACTCTCTGCTCATAACTATTAATTTTCTGGTCCTTGTGTTTCATTTCCTGTCATCCTCATGTTCTTCTTGATCTTTAATGAATAATTGTTTAGGTGAATTTGAGTATCGCCATTATTCCAATGTCGCACCAGTTTGGGTGGAACTCGTCAATGGCTGGATTGGTGCAATCTTCTTTCTTTTGGGGTTATGCTTTAAGTCAATTGCCTGGTGGATGGTTTGCTAGGATATTTGGTGGAAGGTAAGTTTCTGATTGGAATTTCCTTATGTTTACTCTTAAGCTATTTTTCAATTTAAAGAAAAATAAAGGTGATTTTGTAATTGATGATGATTCGAAGTTGAATCAAAACCTGGCTTAGAGGGTTTACTACTTAGTTGAAGTTTTGTTTAGAATGTGTACGAGGTTCGGAATTGAGGTCTACTTTGGAAAGCTTAAGCCAACAGTGACCGTTTTCGTTAAAAACTGTTAAAATTGTAACCGTGTTTGGGTTTACTCATCTTGAAGTACATTTCAATTCTATGCGCTGAACCCTATCTATCTATTTATTGGGGTCAATCAGGTACTTAGTAGAGTGCCACTTACCCTCTTTTTCATGCAGACAAGTTCTTGAGATTGGAGTCTTGTCTTGGTCTTTGGCAACAATGCTTGTTCCTTCCGTAGCAGGATTTATGCCTGGACTTGTCTTATCAAGGATTTTGGTACGTTGCTTTTTATCCAAGTCATTCAGGTCAGAATATTTCTAGGTAGGTTTCTATGTGGTTGTATGCTGGGTACTGGTTAGTAGTGTATCTTCCCTTGCATGTATGAAGATTTGACACTTTCTGTTCCTTTTATGATCTTCATGTATTTGTATTTGTCTTTTTGCCTGCGTTTATGTTTTCTTTGACAGATTGCATGGTGTATGCTATATGAGGATCTGTACTAACATTTTCTTTCTTTTAACAATCCAGGTTGGACTTGGAGAAGGTGTTTCCCCTTCAGCTGCAACTGACCTCATAGCCAGGTAAATGAAACTTGGACAATAGAATGAAGTTTACGGACCATTTTAAATTTTTTTTGGGGGATTATTTCAGGTTAAGAATTGCAAAGCGCTCTTTTCCTGTTTCCACTGGTTCCTTTTTTTATTTTTATTTTTATTGAGATTTATCCTCTGGTTCATGCTTTCTGTTCCTCTCTTCTTCTGAGTTGGTTTGACTGTTTGAGCATTTTCAGTGTTAATTAGGACTATTTAATCAATTTCACAAGATAAATGGTGATTGTGAAAATATCACTTCTTTCACCAATGGGAGTCTTATAGTCTCTTCTTCTCTCCCCCTTCTTGTCCTATTGAGGAACTAATTTCCTTTATGTGTGTGCTATTGCAAACTTTACCTTTGGGTACTGTCCTGGCTTAAAGCTTTACAGCTTGGAAAAATCTTTAATCCTTTAATTCCAAGTCTTGATTGGGGTAAATATTTTTTGCTACAGCTTCTTGTTTCTTCTTCTAGGTCCACTGTGCTTCTATTTTCGCTTCTTTGTTTTCATCAAGACTACTGTTTCTGGTTCCTTTTTCTCCCCTTGTAATTGATAAAAAAAAAATTATTTAAGTTGTAGAAGTAGAAGTCACCTTGCAAGAGAGGCAAGAACCCCCAAAAGTCAGAGAATAGCAGAGGAAAAAGTAGCTTGTCTCGCCCAGGAGGTGGGAACAGTTGAGAACAAAGCCTTATCTAAACTACTATGGGGATTGGCCACATGAATCCTGTTCTGCCAATACATTCTATTAATGCAATACTGCAACTCTGGGAATAGAGTAGGGACACCAAGATGATTCTCGAATAGGATATAAAAGTAATTAATGGTGCAAATCCCTCTACAAGTCTCTTTTGTAAAAGGTCAACAAATATATGGTTTATATTTTTTCACATAATTATTATATGATCTTACTGGTCATATTAGTTACTGCTTTTGCGTTTTGGTCTTACATGCTGGGTATAATGTTTTTTGTTATTGGGAGGCTATTATATATAATATCTTTTGTGTTCTATTGACTTGGCTGGTCCTTCATTTTATCCAGGTCAATACCAGTAGAAGAGAGATCACGTGCAGTAGGGATTGTTTTTGGTGGTTTGAGCATAGGAAGTGTCTTAGGGTGAGTTTCTTACAAATATGGTGTGGAGATGGTGCATGATGACACCTTTTTGTCTTTTTGTACTCTATGGATCATGTCACCACTTGTACTTGAACCAAAATGTCCATGGTAAATGTATGCTAATCTTGTGCTTCAGGCTGTTTTCTATATGATTTGACTATAATGAGATCTTCTAAAAAGGAAAGCAGGTAAGGGAGTTATTTCTATAAACATCAAGTTGCTATTGATGCCTTTTTTTTCGGCTAGTGAGTGTGCTCATTTTTTTACTTCCCTATTACAAAGTTTGGGGTAGTGGAGTCGGTCCATTCTGTGATTGGCTTCCCTAAAGTAATCAACCAAAATCTTTTAGCTCCTTTTCATGGATCAGTTTTAAGAAGTTATTTCACTCAGCATAGTGCTCATAAGTTGGCCCTTAATTTTCTTCAACCTTGTAGGGGTAGTTTCCTTTGCTTTATCTTAATCTGATATATTGATTGGAGTGGAAAGCACTAAAATTTTATTGATGCCTAAATCCTGCATTGATGGCTAGAACCAGGGAATGTTGTTGACATAGTTGTCAAGGGGTCGCCTAGGCACCCAGGTGCCCTTGTGACACCTTGGAAAATTAGGCGCGTTGGTCGCCTAGGTGGGCTCCTTGGTCGCTTAGGTCGGCGCCTGGACGGACGCCTTGGTCAGCTAGGCTTCCCCCCGTCAGGCCTCCAACGCCTTGGTTTGCTTTGGCGCCTTGACAACTATGGTTGTTGATGTTCGAAAATTGAGCTAGTATGAACTATTATTAGTGGTTGCCTTGACTTTATAATCACTTTGGAATTCGAATGATAGGATTGCCGTGAATAGCGTTTTAATCGTTCAACTTGAGAACACATTTTTTTGGTTGGAGGGTACACTTAGCAGATCTTTGGAATGAAAAAAATTGCTGGAGTGCAATAAGGTCATACCTAACATCGTATGGTTATTGAAGAATGTGCCAAATAACTCCTTCCAATATTGAAACTAAATATTATATAAATTATTAAATTAAAATTTGGATAGGGCTTGCTTGAGTGGAGCTTTAGTATGTAAAAAGGGCGTATCCAGTGCACGAGGCTCCCACCGCTGAGGGACTGGAGTTTTAGTACTGTGAATTAAAAAAATTAAATTATTATATGTGAAAAAAAAGGAGAGTAATACTGAAACTAATTGGAAAAAAAATTCTTCTATATCTTTGAAAAATAAAAGGTCCTTTATCAATTTTCATAAACTGAGTGATGATGTAAATTATCTGTGGATAATGCACAAAATTACTGACTAATCTGTGAGACTTGTTGCCCCTCGGATGCATGTAAGATAATTAGGGTAAGAATGCCAAGAAGGAAAGTTACATGTTTGGCCTGGGTGGATTTTCTTTGCTTCAATGTTTAGAGATTAAGGTAGGTTTTCAAGTCATCACCCCACAGCCACCCTATAGAGCTAAACTGGCTTTGCTCTCAAGGTGAATTCTGATGTGTGATCATGTGGGGTTAGTTTTCGATTCAATGTTGGTCCCATTGGTGCACCACCAGACTCTATTATGATTGGGTTTAAGTTTGTCATCCATGGGTTGTGATTATCGTCATCGGTCATTGTTTAATTGGTCATCGTTCATGGTGGAGAGAAAGAGGGGGGGTGGGATTCAACAATGTTAGTAGGTTGGTTTTGATAGGTAAGCCTAGAGGGGGGTGAATAGGCTTTCCTTTTGTGGATTAAAACTTTTTCGATAATTTAAACAAGTGTAATTTATGAATTGAAATAATTGAGCAATTGAAATCACAATTCGCAGCACAAGATTTTTGTTTTTCAATTGGGGTCTTCTCAACCTAGTCCAATTGTCCTCAAGTCAAAGCTTGGGATCCACTATTCTCCCTTTCAATACGGTAGGTAGGGAATAACACCTTCTCACAAATCTTTTCGGTAAAAAGGAACCTTACAACTCTTCGTTCATGGTCAAGAAGAACCTATCAACAATCTTTATTCAAGATCAAGAGGAACCTATACTCTTTTTGAGGATAAGAGGATCCTAGTATCGCAAATTACGGTTATTCCAATACAAATCTTATGAGGGCAAAGGATCCTTGTGTTGCCAAGTACAGTTAGGCTAACACAAACAATTACAAGTAGAAGATAGGTTTGAAGTTACCTATGCAAAAAATGTGGTACTTTATTCCTTGCGATTGTGCAATGTATGTATGATGTATATGATGATGAGCTTGCACAATGTATAAACTTCTCTTTAGATAATCCTTGAGAGTAGTGAGAAAGAGCTTCATAGCTTTGAGCTTGAGCTTGAGCCTTGTGAAAGTCACAATGATATTGAACCTTGAGAGTAAGATTTGATCTTTTGGTAGGATGTAGAAATTGATTGCTTGTTTGCAATGTGGAGCTCAAGAGTATTGATCTTGTGTAGGTGAATAGTATCACCAAAATCCTCATTAAGGAGGCCTTAAATAGGCTCAAAGAATGTCCTAATTGGTTGGTAAAGACAGACTCCAATGGATCTATTTTTTGTTGTGCTGATTTCTGGTCGACCGGTCCAAATATGGCTGTTGGAAATTAGCCGTTATTTGACTGTTTGAAGGTTTAAGTCATCTGGTTGACCGGTTTACCTTTAATCGATGTTTAGTTTTTCATCTGAACTCTCTGCCAATCGATGTCTGGTCAACCGTTTCACTCCAATCGATCTCAGTCATATCTGTCAGTATACTTTACTTGATCTGGTCGGTTGCAAGTTGATCTGCCTAGCAGGCAAGCCTAGGAACAAGGAAGCCCGTCATAGAGCAGTCAACTAGCAGTCATGTCTGTCAATATACTTTACTTGATCTGGTTGGATGCAAGTCGATCTGCCTAGCAAGCAGAGCCTAGGAACAAGGAAGCCCGTCATAGAGCAGTCAACTAGAAGTAGAAGACTACTGGCCTGAGAGAGGTGGCCTCTCTTCTCTGATTACGTTTGGACGTGACAGGGAAGCCGGGAGGAACATAGCCGACTACCGGTTGACCGGTAAAAAAGGGTGCTTAGTGCACGAGTCTCCCACTACTGCAATGTAGAGAGACTGTTTCCGTGTTTCGAACCTGTGACCACAGGTGACAGACAATATTGTATTTTGTTTTTCCTTGATCTCTTTCAAACCACTTTTCTTGGGCTTTGGACTTGTCTTAATATTAGCTATCTAGAATCATGTTGGGTGATAAATTGACATCTTCTAGGGTCAATCTAATGCATGAGATGCCTGAGATGTAATGTTACATTCATGCAAGTGTAGGTGTACTAGCCTAGGTCTAATTGTATAAGTAGTCTTAGGCTAATTACAATGTCTTCATCGTCTTCAAATCTTCAGTCTTCAGTCTTCAGTTTTCATACTTCAATCTTCAAGTTTGGACAATTCCTAGTCTTCAAACTTGGACTATCTTGAACTTTAAGCTTGGACAATCTTGGTCTTTAAGCTTGGAGTTTGACTTCTCTTGGACCTTGGTTAACTCTTTGACTAGGTCGTCAATGATCACCATGATGTCACTTGTATTGTTGAAGTGTGATTTGGTCTGAAATGATTTGCCACTAGGTCATGTAAACATGTGGAAGATGTTAGAGCATCTTCATATGTTTGTTATTGTTGTAAATATGACTCAACTTGTCTTGAAAGATAGAGGTCATATTGTATTTATAGAGTGAATGATTTACAAGAATAGAAAGAAAATAGGTGAGGTAGGTGAAGAAAGTAGGTTACATTGAACCTAGCCAATACATTGAACCTAGATTATATTAAGTAGTATTTCAATATTCCCCCTCAAGTTGGGGAATAGATATCAGTCATTCCCAACTTGGCCACAATAGGATGAAACATCTTGACAGGAAGGCTCTTGGTAAAAACATCAGTTAATTGGTCTTCAGATTTGTCGAAGGGAATGCAAATGAGACCTTGCTCGAGCTTGTCCTTGATGAAGTGACGATCTATCTTAATATGTTTTGTTCTATCATGTTGGACTGGGTTATGAGTAATGCTAATGGCTGATTTGCTATTACAAGAGCTTCATGGGAAGCTGAATAGGCACACATAGGTCGTGAGGGAGACCTTTGAGCCAAAGAAGTTCACAAATACCATGAGCCATAGCCTTGAATTTGGCTTCTGCACTAGAACGAGCTACCACAGTTTGTTTCTTGCTTCACCAGGTGACTAGATTTCCCTCTACTAGAGTACAATAGCCAGAGGTCGAGCGTTTATCGTCTAACGAACCAGCCCAATCAGCATCAGTGTAGGCTGTACATTCAAGGTGCATATGAGGAGCCAAAAGAAAACCACGATCAGGAGCAGATTTTAAGTAACACCAACCAAGGTTGACTGCACATGAGAAAATGATACGAATAGTATTTAACTTGGCAACAAGGGCAAAAGTTTCCTGATAGTCAATCCCGAACGTTTGAGTATAGCCCTTGGTAACTAATCGATCCTTGTACCTGTCAACAGTACCGTCAATTTTCTACTTTACTGTAAAGATCCATTTGCATCCTACAGGTTTCTTTTCCAGAGGAAGAGTGACAAGATCCTAGGTCTTATTCTTGTCAAGAGCGTGCATGTCTTCTAACATTGCAACCTTCCATTTGGGATCAGCAATAGCTGCCTGCCAGTTTGAAGGAATGGAAATAGAGGATAGAGAGGAAACAAAAGCACGGAAGGAAGGAGACAAAGATTCATAAGACACAAAGTTAGAAATGAGATATTGAGTATAGGATCGTACACCTTTTCGAAAAGCAATAGGCAACTCAATAGGGTTTGAAGTTGGCTCACCAAATGGGGGAGGAATAGAACTCAGATCAGGAGATGCCGATTAGAGTGGTGCAGTGGTAGTTGTGGTATCTTGCCTTTGCTATCGTCTGGACTTGGAGTAGGGGAGGTTCATGAGAAGCTTGAATTGTTGGAGCCAACTCTGCTGCAGTGTTTGTGTCTATATGAACAATTGGAACTGTCGTGTCTGACTGAATAGTAGCATCATCCTAATTAGTTGGTACAATTGGGGAGGCAGCAGCACTCCGGAAGATCTTCAAGTGGTCCAAGCACATCTTCACTAAAACCCCTGAAGAGGTGCAGAGGCCACAAAAAAGGCTTTAGTTTGATGGAAGGCCACATGCATGGAGATAAACATTCGGCGAGAGGATGGGTGGTAACATTTGTACCTTTTCTAGGTGGCAGATTAGCTAACAAAAATGAACCGAAGGCCACAGCAGTCGAGTTTGCCATGGAGGTGATGGTTATGAGCAAAACGTATACAACCGAATACCTTTGGAGGAACAACAAATGTAGAAATTCCCAGGAGTAACTCTATAGGGTAATTAGCCAAAAAAAAAAAAAAACTCTATAGGGATACGGTAGTCAAGAATCCGTAAGGGCATTCGATTGATGGGGTAGGCTTCTGTAAGAATAGCTTCACTCCAGTACGCAGTAAGGACATGCATCTGAAACATTAAGGACCGTGCAACCTCTAACAAGTGACGATTCTTGCGCTCAACCACTTCATTTTGTGCAGGTGTATCAACATAGCTAGTCTGATGGATAATACCATGCTCAGCCAGGTAACACTAGAAGGAGCCATCGGTATACTCAGTTCCATTGTCTGTACGGAGGATGGCGACCTTTGCATTATATTGTTTGGATCATCCGATGAAATAGTTGGAAGCAGCGAAAGACCTCATTTTTTTGGCGGAGAAAATAAACTCAGGTGAGTCGAGTATTACAAACAATGAAGGTTACAAACAATTTGTACCCAGTTATCAAGACACCGAAAGGGACCCCAAACATCAGAATGTGTTAAAGAAAAAGGAGAGATACTATGTTTATTTGAAATAGGATAAACAAACTGAGTCTGTTTTGCAAAAATGCAAGCATTACAAAAAAAACTTGTCTGTCTTATATAGCTTTGAAAATTGAGGAAAAAGCTTTACTAAATTCCTAATAAGGGGGTGATCCAAACGGTGATGCTACATACGTAGAGCCTGCCAGTATGACTGTGGAGGATGAGGACACCTATGTCTTCAAGGCCAAAGATGCTGTAAAAGGGGCAAGGATGTATAAACCATCAACCACTTTACCACTACCAATTGTTTTCCCCTTTACCAAGTCCTGGAATACACAATAAGAAGGAAAAGAAAGTGACTCGACCATTCAAATCACGAGTTAGACTGCTAATAGAGAGTAGATTAGTAGAGAAATTCGGTACATGAAGAATAGATGATAGGGAAAGTGAGGATGAGCATTTAATGGAACCTTTCCCTGCAGTAAAGGAGAGGTAACCATTAGCAGCTCTAACTTTACCTTTACCAGAACTAGGAAAATACTCAAAAAAAGGAATGAGAAGAGCCAGTCGTGTGATCAGTAGTCCCTGAGTCAATGATCCAAGGAGCAGAAGCAGAGGATGCACAATGCCCACCGACGAAAATACCTGAATTGGTGAAGTTGGAAGCAGAGGACCCTAGCAGGGAGGCAGTAGCTGATGTAGATGGTGAAGGGCTCGACTGAGATAGAAGACGACGAAGTTGGTTCATCAAATCATTATGTCCAAGGGGAGCGGTATCAACATCGACAGTCTCTATTTGATGAGCCTGGGCAAAATTGGTACCACGACCTCGCCCATGGCCTTTGCCATTAGTTGGGCGACCATGGAGTTACCAATAGTATTCTTTTGAGTGACGTTCCTTGCCACAGATTTCACATTTAATGGGCTCTCTATCTGAATTGGGATGAGTTCCGGACCGGTTAGACTTACATATGCCAGTGGAGTCCATACCAGAAAAAGAGCCGAGCGATCAGGCAGAGAGGGTTGTTACATAGCCATCTGTCTGCTATCCTTAGACTAGACCATAGCATAGGCCTATTTTAAGGAGGGAAAAGGATCACAGCTCAAAACATGAGCACGTATCTGATCAAACTCTACATTGAGACTTGTTAAGAAAGCATAAACATGAAATTTGTCTTTCCTTTTGGCGAATTTTGTGGCATCTACAAGACAGGACGCGGAGAAGGCTTCATTATAATCCATCTCTTACCACATTCCTCTTAATTCAAAATAAAGCTGAGACAAGGAAAGCTCCTTCTGTTTGGTATGATGAATTTTCTTTTGCAATTCATATAGTTGAGCATCATTCCTTAATTCTAAGTACGTATCTTTAGTAGCCTTCCATATACTTGCAACTTAATCTAGTAATAAATTGCCGTGAGCAATGATAGGATCCATAAAACTAATAAGATAAGACATCACCAGGTAATTGTCAGAGCTCCATTTGCTTTGGTCAGTGCCCTCAGTGGTAGGTTTCTTAGCATCACCAATAAGGTATCCTGAAAAACCACGGGATGCAATAAAAAGAAAGCAGAAACGAGACCACATCAAATAATTATTCCATCCAATTTAATAGAACAACCAGGGGA
This sequence comes from Protea cynaroides, assembly GCA_028583415.1. Lineage (NCBI taxonomy): Eukaryota > Viridiplantae > Streptophyta > Magnoliopsida > Proteales > Proteaceae > Protea > Protea cynaroides. The sequence goes on from CM053276.1 coordinate 61,422,514, forward strand.
TGTAGGAAAAACAGAGACGCTCTGATTGCTAGAGCCCTCAAGAACAGTAGATACAGTCGTCATGTCTAACATGGTAGAGGATTAGAGAGACCAAACATATTAATCAACACAGATCATAATTGTATTTGAGATAATCAAACAGGGTACACATGATTTCGATAGAAAGAAATCGACAATCAAAAAAATGTGACAAACTTTAATACCCCTTAGTGGAAATCATAGCCACCGAGGGGCTGCTAGAGGCAATGAGAGGAGTGGGCCGCCACGGAGGAGAGAGAGGCGGAAGTGGGGGAGATGGAGGAGGTGGTGCTAGGTCTTCAGAGGCGATGGTGGCGTGGCGGGGTTAGGTCGCCGGTGGTGGAGTCGGTAGTGGCTCTGATACCATGTTGTAAATATGGCTCAACTTGTGTTGAAAGACAGAGATCATATTGTATTTATAGAGTAAATGATTTACAAGAATAGAAAGAAAGTAGGTGAGGTAGGTGAAGAAAGTAGGTGAAGAAAGTAGGTTACATTGAACCTAGACTATTCTAATAGTATTCCAATAGTTATCATCAAAACCTACCATCAGGGTTCATCTAGGGATGTGGGATTTTCCCAACTGGTTTTCTTTTGAAAAGAAGCCCCATGATAATAAACCTTATCAGACAATTTAGAGCTCTATTTCAGAACATGTTGTTCATTTGGAGGACTCAATCTGGTAATGTATTGGCAGGTGAACCTGCTATGGAGGGGGCATTGAAGCCGTCTCATATTGTTATATACATAAATGTATGTATCTCTTTTCAGGGACTTTGGCAGGACTTATATTTATTATTGTTAGTCATCTAAAAGAAAAACTTGAGAGCCATTTTTGCTAGCAGATCATATAGTTAAAATTCCAGGATACCTTAAGAGATTCATTGATTGTGCTTTAATTCTCCAAGGAGGAAAGAGGAGGAGCTTCTAGATGATTCTTTATCCTATTGTGCCATAAGTATGACATACCCCAAGAATTCTACCACTATTAGGATATATATGGTGGGAAAATTAGCTTATACATGACATTTAATGCTAGTACACTGCTATGTCTTTCCTTCATGAGGTATAACTGAAGCTCCCATTGTATTATCAAATTTTCTTTTCTGAAAGCATGAGTCATTTTGCATAATGAACTTCCCATTATGTCTCATGGGGTAAGTATCTGCTAGAGACAAGGTTTAGAGTTTAGCCTTTAGCATCACACTTGACACTGGTGAAAATTTAAATAAACTCCTTGAATTTTAAAGTCTTCTCCATTTAATGATAAAGTTTTGATTAGTATCTCTTGATGTTTTTAAACTTCAAACAGAAGAAACGGAAGTGGCAAGGAGTAAATGTATACAAATGCAAAAGAGTCTATAGAAGAGTATAAAACACAACAGGATGAGCAGAAGTTGAGAAGTCTGGAAGCGGGCAGTTTTATTTTTCTTTTTTCCCTACCAAAAATGGTACTTTTACAAAAAAAGAATGGAGGAATGTGTCCTACCTTTTGCATCGTTATAAACTTCGGAGAGACAAGTCTAGTTTCATTCTAATCAGTGTAATTTACATTGATAAGATACTGTCTTTGCCATTTTTGGTAGGTAAGTCAATAAATGACGTTAAGAAAAGGTTGATCCAATTAAGTTAGAAGACAATCTCCTAGTTTGAGAAAAACTCATATGCATACAATCACTATATGTTGATTTGCATAGTCAAGTAAGTGTTGTACAAACATAGTGTTTGAAGTGTTAATGCTTAAATTCTAAATGTTTTTCAACCTGTTATATTGAACTCAGATGCTAAAAATATGCAAGATTAATTCTTAGTTTTGAAGACATTGACATTATTGTGTTTATTAATACTACTGTCTACTGCTGATTTTTCTTCTCTGTTTTGATTGCATTGTCTCAGAAGCTTTCAATATATTTGTTATTTTGTTTCCTATAATTGAAAAGTTGTGCTTATGTTTAATCATATGGTTTTAATAAGATGAATATTTTCCTCTTGTTCTCATTTACGACACTTAAAATTCTTGTAGGCTTCTCTTGGCTCCTCCTCTTATCCAAAATTTTGGATGGGAATCCGTCTTTTACATATTTGGCTGTTTTGGGCTACTTTGGTGAGTATTATTTCCGTCTATTGCTGCTAGGTGCTGTTCTAGTAAGGCTGAGTTGCGTTTATCCAAGCAAGGAGGAATCCTTCCATCTGTAGAATTAAAAAGGAAAAATTGAGCGGTTTGTGTGGAAAGCAGTGAACATTTTTGAATTTCTGCAATTTAAATAGAATGAGTTTTAATTCATGATGTTTCCAATCAATCGTGAAGGTGTTTGGGATTTCAGTTTATTAAAGATGGGCAATCTTCATTTACAGGTCAATCCATATCACGTAAGTACTTGATTCCTCACAGTGTTTTTTGGTTTTCTACTCTTGGAGCTTTAATGCTTTATCTGAGTCATATGAGAGTGGTTTCTGGCTAATCAGAAGGGATCACATATAGTCCTTATGATACATGTATGGTTTTGAACAGTGTTAAGTCATTGAATCCACCTTTGGAAATGCTAGTTTGAAATGCCCTGACATAGTTAAATAAGACAAATATATATACTAACGTAACGGTCACCTTAACATGGCTAGCAATCACTCCATCGAAAATTTGTAATTTTCTTGACTCTTCCTTTTGTTGAATGATGGAATGACTTGTCTGTAATAGACAGTGGTCCCCTTATTTATAATGTGAGAATGAATACAAAGAAAGAAAGAGGTAGTACAGGTAGTACAATACAGGTAGTACAATGAGGGTAGTATAGGTAGTACAATTGTACAATACAGGTAGTACAATGAATCTAGACAAAAAATGAAATACGTAATATTCTCAACACTCCCCCTCAAGTTGGTGCATATATATCATGCATGCCCAACTTGGACAATATCATATGGAAGGATTTCCCTGGCAGACCTTTGGTGAAAATGTCTGCTAGTTGGTCCTCTGATCTGACAAACGGAATCTCGATTTGTTCACTGTCCAGTTTCTCTTTGATGAAGTGACGGTCTACCTCAACATGTTTTGTTCTATCATGTTGAACCGGATTATTAGCAATGTTAATGGCTGCTTGATTATCACAGAATAATTTCATGGACTGGTTACACATAACCTTCAAATCTTTGAGTAGTCGTTGTAACCATAGTAGTTCGCATATTCCATGCGCCATTGCTCTGTATTCTGCTTCTGCACTGGATCGGGCAACCACATTTTGCTTCTTGCTGCGCCAGGTTACCAGATTGCCACCCAAGAATGTGCAATAACCAGAGATAGACTTACGATCAGGACTTCCTACCCAATCTGCATCAGTATAAGCCTCTACCTGGATTTGTTTATTTGGTGAATCTGAAATGGCATATGCTTCCATTTTCAAAGGGTCATTAGGAGATAACAGGATTCCTCTTCCAGGGGCTGACTTTAGGTAGTGCAGTATCTGATAGACAGCCTCCATATGTGTAGAGTATGGGTCGTGCATAAACTGACTTACCAAACTAACTACGAATGCAATATCTGGCCGTGTGTGGGCAAGATATATGAGTTTGCCAACAAGTCTCTGATATCTTCCTTTGTCTTCTGGTGTGCCTTCTTTTGCCCTTAGCTTGGTATTGGGATCGAGAGGAGTATCACAAGGTCGAGCCCTAAGTAACCCTGTTTCTAAGAGAAGATCAAGAACATACTTTCTTTGAGACAGATAGATGCCTTTTATAGATCTGACAACTTCAATCCCAAGAAAGTACCTAAGTTTGCCAAGGTCTTTGATCTCAAATTGCTTCCCTAGAAATGCCTTTAGTTTCGTGATTTCATCATTGTTATTGCCAGCAATGATGATATCATCTACATATACAAGTAAGGTAGTAAAAGTGTTAAGGGAATGTTTTATAAATAAAGTATAGTCAGCATTGCTTTGAACATAGCCAAATGCTACCATAGCTTTATTAAATCTTCCAAACCATACTCTAGGGGATTGTTTTAGACCATAAAGAGATCGCTTCAACTTGCAGACTTTTCCTTGGCTTTTATCATCTGTGAAACCCGGTGGGCAATCCATATAGACATCTTCAGTAAGTTCTCCATGAAGGAATGCATTTTTTACATCTAACTGTTGCAAGTCCCAGTTGTGATGTACAGCACAGGACAGTAAAACCCTAATGGTAGTCATTTTGGCCACTGGAGCGAAGGTTTCTTGGTAGTCAATCCCATATGTTTGAGTAAATCCCCGTGCAACCAATCTAGCCTTGTACCGATTAATAGTCCCATCTGGTTTCTGTTTCACTGTAAAGATCCACTTGCATCCTACTGACCTTGATCCTGCAGGAAGTGGAACAAGATCCCATGTACCATTTTTCTTCAGAGCCCTCATTTCTTCCACCATTGCAGCTTTCCACCTTTCATCTATAATTGCATCCTGCCATTTTTGAGGAACAGACACGGAAGAGAGTGAAGACAAAAACACAGAAAGAAGGGGAAAGGGAGTCATAGGAAACATAATTGGAAATAGGATGTAGGGTGCTGGTCCTAGTTCCTTTTCGAAGTGCAATTGGAAGATCAAGATCAGAAGGAGTAAGTTCCTTACCAGAAGAAGGCTCAGTAGACTCAGTTTCTGGATCCAGGGCTAGCAAAGGGACATGTGCAGGAGTGGTAGTGGCCTTTCCTTGCTTGTCTTTGGCACGGCTATAGACTTGCAGAGGTGGCTTGGTGGTTGGATGCTTAGATGGTGCAGTTGTATTGAGCACTTGTTTTTGGACTATTTCTAGTACATCAGGTATATCCGGTATAAGTACATTAGGGATATCAGGTGCATCTTCAACTGTCTGTGTCTCCCCCTGAAGAGGAGCCTGATAATAGGAGAGATGCTCATGAAAAATGACATCTCTACTAATAAGGACCTGACGAGAGGGAAGATGATAACACTTGTATCCTTTCTGTGTTGCAGAATACCCTAAAAATTTACACTTTAATCCACGTGGATCAAGCTTGCCAGGGGAACGATAGTTACGAGCATAACAAAGACAATCAAAGACTATAGGAGGAAGAACAAAATCAGAATTTCCACGTAAGATGTCCAAGGGAGCCTTGTTGTCTAAAACTCGAGAAGGAAGGCGGTTGATCAGGGATGCTGCAGTGAGGAGTGAGGACAGCATCACTCCAGTATTGAGCGGGAACATGTCTCTCAAACATTAGTGCTCTAGCTGTTTCGAGTAAGTGGCGGTTCTTTCTTTCAGCGACTCCATTCTGAGCAGGAGTGTCCACACAACTTGTCTGATGAATTATCCCGTTATCAGCCAAGTATTGCTGAAAAAATCTTTCAAGATATTCCTTACCATTGTCACTACGGAGCATCTTCAACTGAGTTTGAAACTGCGTCTTGATCATATTGTGGAAATGACGGAAACATGCAAAGACCTCATTTTTTTGAAGCATCAGATAAACCCATGTAGTACGAGTGTGACAATCAGTAAAGGTTACAAACCACCTATGACCAAAAATAGAGGTAGTCCGTGTTAGACCCCAAACATCAGAATGAACTAAATCAAAGATACAAGGACTTCTTGAAGCAGAAGGTAAATAAGAAATACGAGCCTGTTTGGCCAAAACACAAGCCTCACCTAATAACTTGTCTTTATTACATTGTTTAAATAATTTTGGAAAAAAATGAGATAGAACAGTAGAAGAAGGATGCCCAAGACGGGCCATTGTTGAAGGGTACTGACTGCGGAATGGGAGGAAGGTATTGAACGACCATTGTTAAGTAATATAGGCCACCATGCACACTACCATGTTCAATCGTCTTCCCGTTCTCCAGATCCTGAATCACACAATAGGTAAGAAAAAATGTTACTTTACAATTTAGAGACTTTGTAAGACTACTAATGGAGAGTAAATTTGTGGATAAATTAGAAACATGTAGAACGGAATTCAAATCAAGGGAGGAAGAACAATGGATGGATCCAATTCCAAATATAGGAGAGACGGATCCATCAGCGACCTTCACAGTATTATGTCCAAAAGAAGGAGAGTATAAATAAAAGGACTCAGACGAACCAGTCATGTGGTCAGTGGTTCCAGTATCTATAACCCAAGGGTTAGAGACAGAGAAAGCACAATCACCATCATGGGAAATACCTGACTGAACAAAAAAAGAACCTGGATTGGTAGATGCAGATGTGGATGATTGATTTGTAGTCGCAGGAGGTAGTCGAAGGAGATGCCGGAGAGTCTGAAGTTCTTGTGCAGGGAGTTGTGGCAGAGGACCAATAGGAGGACTTGCTTCAGTTTGATGTGCCTGAGGTGCGTGGGAGGACTTTGCCTTGTGCATACCTTTTTCTCGGCGTTTTGCTTCAGAATCTACCGGTTTGCCATGAAGTTTCCAGCATGTGTCTTTGGTGTGCCAAAGCTTGCTACAATACTCACATTTGATAGCATCACGGGAAACAGGAGGACTCTTGTATGTCTGAGTATTTGTCTGGAGAGCAGACCTATCCGGAACAGAAGGGGACAACATTGTTATTCGTCGTTGGTCCTCTAACTGAATCATGGAATAAGCCTGTTCGAGGGTGGGGAAAGGGTCCCTGCTGAGAATCTATGAGCGAATAGGATCAAGCTCCACATTTAGTTCTGCCAGAAAAGTATAAACACTGTATTTGTCTTCCCTTTTGTGAAATAGGGTAGCATCTTCTTCACATTTAGCATGAATAGAATCATAAAAATCAATTGTTTTCCAATAGCTCCTCAACTTAGTATAATATTGGGATACAGTCAATTCTTTTTGGATAGTTTCATGAACAGTTTTTTAAATGGCATAAATTAAAGCAGCATTTCCAACTTGGGAATAGGTGTCCTTAGCAGACTTCCAAATTTGTGCAGCAGTATCCAATAACAAATAGCCCTCGGCTATAATGGGTTGCATGGAATTGAAGAGATATTGCATTACCAATGAATTTTCAGCTTCCATTTCTCCAAAACAATGTCCTTGGTCAGAGGTTTTTCCTTGGTGCCGGTGAGATATCCCCGATAATCCCCGAGCTATAATTGAGAGTTGGGTGACCCAAGACCACATTAGGTAATTACCACCATCAAGTTTAGTGGTATTAGTGGGAATAGTGAGATTGTCCATTTTAAAACTCTCTATCCCAGAAGAGGTTACTTCAGATGTCATTCTTGAGTTGTGTATTCAAGAACAAACACCCAAAAACAATATGAACAGCTTCCCTGTTTGGTTATAGCACAGTATATGGAGATCAAAGTAGAAATATCACTTGTCAGATATCCTAACTTGTCCCATGTGCAACATAATATATGGAAATCAATTCTGGTTTGCACCCAATTTTTTGTTTATTGGGGTAAACTCAGAAACTCATAGATATCCGACCAGACTGAACCATATTATTAATATCCAGACTGATAAGAAAAAATTGATTTCCAATAAAGAGAATAAAAAAATGATCCGTAATGAGGGATAAAAAGAAGGGTAGTACCTATATCATTGTATGATTCCCCTTTGGTTGCTGCCCCTAGTGGGGAGAGAAACAAAAAAAAAAAGAAAAAGAAAAGAAAAGAAGGAAAGTCGGTGGTCCGCGGTGGTAGGTTGGCGGCGGCGATGGTGAGGCGGCGGCGGTGGTGAGGCGGTAGTGCTAACTTGGCTCTGATACCATGTTGAATGATGGAATGACTTTTCTGTAATAGACAGAGGTCCTCTTATTTATAATGTGAGAATGAATACAAAGAAAGAAAGAGGTAGTACAGGTAGTACAATGAGGGTAGTACAGGTAGTACAATTGTACAATACAGGTAGTACAATGAATCTAGACAAAAAATGAAATATGTAATATTCTCAACACCTTTTTCTTCTTTTCCTTCTATTAGTTCATGTATTAAATGATTGTCTTGCAATTCTATTTTTCTTTAAGAACTTTTGTAGCAGTTGTTGTGATTAAAAAACTATATAGATGCAAGTTCTTATTAATCTGTTATGGCATGATTGTTGTCAGAAATTCATGGTGTGCTAGTTTATGTTTTACATGCACTTATATTATAAGATTTTTGTCTTTGCAATAATTGATTAGGTTCATGGAACATGACTTGTATGTTTGGCAGGAAACTCCAAGAGTATTGCTAATTTTCCTTCTAACTTTGGGACAAAATTATCGAGCACTTCCTTGAAAGAATTGAGTGTCTCAGTAAAGGTACAGCACAATTTTCTGTAGACTCTCCTTGTAAAAAAATGCACAGGTCATGATAGTTTATGACCTAGGGTGTGTTTGGTATCATTTTTATTTTTATTTTTGTCTATTTATCAAAAAACATTTTTAAAAATTATTTTTGATAAAAAATAAAATGTTGTTTGGTAACCACTTAGCATAATAGATTCTAAAATGAAAACTAAGTTTGGTATTACATATGCAGAATAATTTTTATATAGTCATCTTCTTCGTCACATCTCCTCCCTTCTCACCTCAATGCCTCCCCTCGTCGGAAAACGTTCTAACTTTTTTCTTTCACTTATCTTCCGTCATCGATTTGTTTTACTGGAAGCCATTCATTGCAATGGCCAGAAAGGCAGGAAGAGACCCATTCTTCACTCACCTGGACAAACTCCATCGGGAATCTGCAATTGCAAAACCACTCATTCCCAAAACCTTGAATCTCACCGGGTTTTGTTATGTCACCGTACCAATCGAATTCCCCAACAACTTCTAAATAATAATAATAATAATAATAAAAAGAAGTTAAAAGGGCCGAGAAGGAGAGAACACCTTTTTTGAAGTAAAAAATGTGATGCTCTTTTCAAACTGTTAGAATCACAGAGAATGTTGCAGATGGAAACTGTTTTCTTTGCTGTGTATATTTCATTGTTAGATATACATATTTATAACAATTGTCAACTGACAACTAACTGCAACTAACATCATGTACAAAGCATTACAATGTAGTGGGTTGTGTAACTATAACTTAGTGGATCTAGTTGGGAGTCCATCATCGGTAGAACTTGGTATGTTGGTAAACGATTCTGTTGAGCCACGATACAATGTGGCACGACTCCTTAACACAAATGCATAACGAGAGAGGGGGTATGCATAACAGGAAGCCGCTCCAAGGAGGAGAGAATAAGGAGGAAAATCGATCGCTTTTTATCTTCTTCAGAGAGGAGATAGATGGAGAAAGAAAATTGATGGAAGCTCAGAGGGAAGGGAAGGGGGGAGCAGGGGGGAAATCAGTTTATTGGGTTCTGCCCAGTTGAAGAAGATGACGAAGGCAGCGAAACAAAGGGAAAAGAAGTGGTCCTGGTAAGGGTTCAAGTAGGTCCGGCATCACCGGCTAGCAGTCTTCCGAAGCTTCTGGCATCTAGACGATGGGAGCTGCTTTCGCTCATTCGGAGATGAGAGCGTTTAGCGGAGAAGTTCTTGAAAGATGAAGATGGGAGGGAAAGTTCTGTTTTAAAGCCATTTTACCTTTTTACTCTCTGTTTTATAGCTACTGGAGACAAAAGACCCATGTGCAACTTAAAATTACGCAAATGAGGTTCAAAAACCATTTTTTGGGCAAAAACCAAAATGTTCAACCTCTTTTTGATTTGAGGCTTGTTATTATTTTTTCTTTTTATAAATAGCACCTAAAAATAATACCGAACACCTACAAAAACAAATATTTTAGCAAAAATCAAAAACAAAAATGATACCAAACAAAGCCCTAGTGTGTTAGAAATGTGTAATGAGATTTCTTACTGGATAGCATACACCTTGATTCCTTAAAATCCTTGAAGAAACCATTGTCACCCAATAAGATAGGTCTAGGTATGAAATCCAGTTTGGAAGATGGTTCAGTTCTACCTGAATAACATGAGAATTTTATAATACAGCAAAAAAAGAAAAAACAAAAAGTATTTTATTTAATGCGTCATCATTTATGTAATGAAACTTGTTTTGCCAAACATGGTTAGCTCCATGTGATAGAACACCCCACATCCATCTTACTAGTCAAGTTTCAGCTGAGTAAAAGTTAAAAATATAATCAAAAGACTTTTGCTTGCTTTGTATATACAGTTTTTCTTTTATGCAAGATATTGGGAATTACTTATATCCATTTGATGTAGTCCAAGAAGGCCCAAGGCCCAAGCTCAAGTCGATAATGGGTCAGCCCAAAGAACCAATCGGTATTGGTCCATTGGACCAACCCAAAGACCAACCCACACTGTTCACGTGAACAGTGTTCACGGTACTGTTCACGTGAACAGTACCAACAGTAGAAATTTTCCTTCTTTTGTTATTTCTTTGCTAAATTATTCTTAGATTTTGTTTCCTAAAGTTAAGTTATGGATTGATATTTTGTAAGTTGTTTTTTGGAAACTTTCCTAAATCTATCATTCCTAGTACTAGTACTAGGATAGTATGTAAGATGTATTGTTTAAAGTTTCAGGCACTAATTGGAGGTTTGGGATTCAAACCCTCGTTGAAACATATTTTTCGATAAAGTTTGACCACCAATTGATGGTTCAATGATGGTTCAACCATGCTGTTTGCCTGTTCAACTGTCTTGGTCAGACAAGCCATTGGCAAATTAATGGTTTACTTCAAAAAAGAAAACAAAAAAGAAAAAAAAAGAAAGAAAGAAAGGTTTGATGGCTGAACAACCCCTTTTAAGGACCAGGTGGTGGTGGGTCTGCTTTGACTAGCCAGGCCAGGACTTGGAACAAACATGCTAGAGATATATATGGCTGTTACATGGGTTTTGGGTGTGTTTCTGTCTTTTGGAGTTGGTGCCCCCTTACTGTTATCTCTTTGGATATGGATGGATCTCCAACCATGTTTTTGGTAACTGTCATACATCTCAATTTTTTTTTATATTTTTGATAAATAGCTCATATAATAAAACTTATATTTAATTTCCAAGTAATTATCTAGATGCATTTGACATTTATTATCAGAAATGAGAAGATATATATAGGAAGAAAAGTGTGTCATTGTGAAAGGTTATCGTGTACTCAAAACTGCAATGTTCAAGGTAAAAAGAGCTTGCAACTTGCTTATCCTGCATGTGGCGGATATGGTACTGTCTGTCGAGCTTGGAAAGGCTGCCAGTCTTGCCAACCCCTTCCCTCTAAATACTTTCAAACTAGAAAGTTGTTGTAAAAGGCTAAGTGTTGTAACTATTAGAAATGTATTGTTGATCCACCTATGCTGTCAAGAATGTATTGTCGATCTCCCCATTTTTTGTGTATATACAGTTTTGTGGTAGCCTTAATTGTTAAACTGGCTTATTATCTGCAGGATGTTCCTTGGAAGGAGTTTTTCCGAAGCCGTGCTGTATGGGCGATGATATATGCTCATTTTTGTGGGAGTTGGGGCCACTATACTTGTCTTTCCTGGCTTCCTACTTATTTCAGGTATCTCTATGCGTTAGGTATTTCTTACCATGAACTATTTATGATAAGAAGGCAAACTCCCAATAAAAAGACTAAGGGGAAAGGAAATACATCTAAAGTAAGTAAATGCTTTAATTGGGGAAAATTAGGAAGTTAGAATGTAGTATATCTAACTCAAAATAAGGAAAAAAGACAATATGGAATGGAAAAGAATTGAAAATTTTAGAGAGAGATATTCTTTACAAAAGGAGTCTCCCATTTATTACTAACACAGGCTGCTCAAATCATTGCCTGTTTTGGCTCTTTTGTTGTTTTGACTTGTTTCTTTTCTGGCTGTTTGTGAGTTTCTTATTTGGCATTTTCGTAAATCATGTTCTTGATTAGTCTTTGTCTACCAGAATTGTTTAGTTTCCATACTCCATGGTTCCAGAACATTTGATAGATGGGAGTTATGGAAGAAATATTATTTTGAAAAGAAAAATAATAAACAATTCTGAAGTAAAGAAAAAGACCTGTAGCTTTTATAGTCTTCATCTTGTACTATGGACAGCCTAGTACAATTAAGCTTTTTAAGTTAATTTTGGGTCATGAAAAGGTTTTTTCAACACCCAATTTGGATTCTTTAAAGAGTTTCAGGGGGTAAATGTTATAGTTTTAAAAAATTAAAATTCCTAATTGATATAATCAGCACTTCTGGTTATCCCTTTTATATTATTGGTTTGGGCATGTCTCTTTTGTTTGTTTTGTCTGTCTCCTAAAGGGATGATGATTTGAGATTCATTTTATTATTACTGATTTAAAAAAATAAAAAAAGGATTAAGTTGCATTTAGGAAGTGCACCAAAAATTTAAGTAATTCATGTTGATTTGATATACATTGTTATGGCTCTTAGTTAATAGTTTGAGCTTTTAGGATAAGCAGTTGTAACATGGTATCAGAGCAGGGAGGTCGAGTGTTCGATCCCTCGGAAGTGCAAAAGGTTATCCTAGCACTTTCCCCCTTCAGTGCTACGTGATGATATTTTCCGCGTGAGTGTGTCACGTGAAAGATTTGTAAGGCCTGCATGTGCCGGGAGGTGTTGAGTTGATATACCTTGTTGTGGCTCTTACTTAACAGCTCGAGCTTTTAGGATAAGTGGCCCTAACAATTCATTCCCAGCTTCTGTGCATTGATGTCAGCAATAAATAGTTGAACTGCTTCTCTAATGTGCTATCTTGAATTATCGATCAAAGTGTCTGGATTGCTTGCTGTTCAAAGATTTAGGTATGGTTATTAGGGTTATTACTGAACTCCTTAGTTCAATCTTTGGGACCCTTCTTGCTAATGAATATTTGAACAAGGTCATGGTCTAGTTTACACTTGACAAATCTTTTACTTGCAACGTTTGGAATTTTTTGTTGATGTATTTTCCAGTACCCTTGTTTATATTTTTATTTTTCTAGCCAAGCAGTATCCTTGTTACGTATAAAAATCAGAAAATACAATTAAGTTTCAATTGACATCCCTGCAGTGAGGAGCTGGATCTAAATTTGACGGAAGCTGCAGGAGTAAGCCTCTGATATATCCCTCTTTTTTGGGTTTTTTTCCCCCTTTCTTTAGTTCTTTGTAGCTTTTGTTATGAAGAATAAAATAATGCTTTATGTCCTTAGATACATTTGAGGTGAAGCATGTGATGATTTTGTAATAGATCTGAGGAGTTGACATAGTCTTGAAACAATCCAATCAGAAAAGAAGCTTTATTCTTTGAATTCCTAGTTCTGATGGATGCATGGTATCTTATGGACCTGCCTTTGCTGTAGTTTATGAAATGTTACTTTGAGCAGCCACATAACTTGTCTGAATGTTCACTTCTAACCAACTGGAATGCTGGAGATTTGGTGGGCAACAATAACAACTATGGTGTTGATACGAATTAATAATTCATAGAATTTCTAAATACAGATCTTCTAGGAAGCAGAACTGTTGTAGGCCAGTAAATGATTTTATATAGATATAAACCAAAATCCATTGAATTTGGTATTCCATATACAACCATGCATTCTAGGATTTGAAGGGAATTAGAGTTAGGACTTAGGATGTCGTATAAGGATAGTGCGAATTATAGTGTAATTAAAGAAAATGACAGAAATAGAATGGCACATAGGATTCTTCTAAAAATGATACCTAGGGGTTCTGAGCAATCATGCTTAGAAGTTGAAAGCATCACAGTTTAAACTGTAAACAAGGTCCAAAACGGCCACAAAATATCCCATTAGTCCATACCAAAAATTATATGTACATGGGAGGAGAGGCATAAATAAACCTTGGAACCGTCAACCCTAAATTGTGACTGGAAATAGAGATCTTGTCACTGAGTCATACTCATAAGGCCTTAACCATTACTTTTAGGGGAGCAACTTGAGCCAAAAGCAACCCGAGATGGCCCTGAGGACTTTGTAGTCCTTTAGGGAATTTCCTAGACTATCCTCGTTTCAATTCTTTATTCCTCTCAAAATTGTTAGAAAGGGGAATGCTGGACCATAACCAAACTAATTTTCGTTTTCTAAATCAAGGTTTTTCCTAATGGACCACTCTCTAGGACCACAAGGACCACTTGCCAAAAATTTTCAATTAGTGAGATGCCTTTTCGATTTCTTTTGTTTTTTATGACCTCCCTTTTTTTATTTTTTGGTTTTAGTGAACGTGTATGATGTATATTACGTAAAGTTTTATCACGTACTGCACCTGAAATTTTTCACCACTTGGATCGTTGGAACCGGGGCTCTGATACCAATAAGGTTTCGCAGGCGGAATTCGTTGTCCTAACCTTGTGAGTTATGGGTCCACATTTTTTATCTCTGCTAAGATTTCACTTATGTAGTTATCAAAAATTTTCTCCAAATTGCTTCACAGTCGAGTTAAATGGCCAAGATGATGACTTCTAGCAGTTTCTAAATTTACTTGATATACTTTATCGTGAAAGTCTCTTACTAGTTCTTGGAGATAACTTATCTCCTCAATAGTATTTGGTTTTGAACTTCTATACGGTCCTCTTTTTTCTCGAGGTTTCTTCTGTTGATACTTCCTTTTTGAAGTTGGAAGTTTTTGATCAGAGAAATCCCAAGAAACTTGTGATAAAGAGGATTGGGCCACAGGCTCTAGAGCGAGCTGGTTTACGGTAGTTTCTACTTCTACCAGAGAGTGGAGATTTATTTAATTATTGACTACCTCTACAATGCAAGATTTATCATTCATGAAGTTTAAAGCAAAAAGATAAGATAAAACCCTATACCTAAGACCACCGACACTATAATCCGTAGATTATTGACGTCCACCAAAAAACGGCTCATTGTGCCTATATCCTCTGCAACCTCCTGTTTAATGGACTTGCTGGTGAAGATTTAAGGACTTGTTGCTCATTCGGATCGTCTATAGGCTAACTCTCATTCACTCTTTGATCAAACTTCCAAAGATGATAATAGCATAGATGATAAGAAAAGGCTCTTTATATATAACCGGAATTTTACAGAAGCAAGATGACAAACTCTTTGCTCTTTGCACATTACATAGCACTCTCTCGCTTGTGTAAACAGCTTGTGTAAACACACTTTACCTATTTTGTTGAGCTACGTTATCTTTTATAAGTGAAGGGATGTTGTCGTTACATAGATTCATTTTAAAATTTTGAAAGTAACAACGGATTTTA
The DNA here is from genome assembly GCA_028583415.1 of Protea cynaroides. NCBI lineage: Eukaryota > Viridiplantae > Streptophyta > Magnoliopsida > Proteales > Proteaceae > Protea > Protea cynaroides. Next base: position 61,437,601 of record CM053276.1, read on the forward strand.
AAGCATTTAAAATTTTACACAATCAACACCTACCAGACACTTGTTAAAAAAGAAAAACCATACATGAACCACTTTAATTACTTTTTTTACATAAAGACAGACTAAAGAAAAACAAAGTGATGGACCACGTCCACGTTTACATATTTCAAAGCTTTTTTGAAAGAGCACTGACCAGTGGGGCCACCACTTAATCAGTGTCAGCTCCTTCAGAATTGCTGTACGGATGCAGGACATCATCATGCACTAATAATCTGTCGAGGGCTGGTTTCCAGAGCATTCTTGTTTCTTCTAGCATATGACATCTAGTTTGATTCCATTCATTAATATACCGTTTTTGAAAGCGTTGTTCACTTTCATCATATTTACTTTCATCCATGTATCAGGTGATTCATGTTGGCCTCACAACCATGATTCTTCCATCAAATATAAACTTGTTTAGTCTAAAATTCCAAGATGCATAGCATAATTTTGTATACATTGAATAAAGTTGTTTTAACTTTATTCTCATCCAAGGAAGATCATTTATCACACCCTCGTACTTTTCTGTATAAGAGTCAGGGTTATCAACCTCTGTTAAAAACAAACTTGATAAGAAACGTGATATGCTTGCTCATCACGTTCAGCCAGAGTTGCATAAATGTGAATCCAAATTTTTTGAGAGGCTGATGAGCTTGCTGATTGAAAGCATAGTTCGAAATATCGGTTCTCGAGGGTGTCTCGACCCTTGAGAAAACCGAGATTACCGAGATCTCGAACATGCCGAAACTCTCCAAGGGTAAAAATGGGAGTTTTGACAGTTTTTTTTTATGGTTTAAACCATTTTTTGATATTTTAAGTCCATTTTAGAACCATTTTAAGGCTATATATTGCAGGAAAATATTTATTTAACATATATAAACACATTTGAAGCATAAAAAGTAATCACATTATCGAAAAATCATACATTCATAAATCATAAATCCCGCAAAATGACATAATTTACAAGTACTCATTATATGAAAAACTTAAATACTCAAAATGAAATAATACATTCCCATTAGTCCATCCCAATGTCTAATCATATGTAGAGGCGTGCAGGTTCCATCTGATCAGATTGACTTTGCTGAAGAAAATATATCTCGGTCTGATAAACAAAATCCTGCCACGACATCCTTCGGCTGTAGAAGGTCTGGTAGTTTTCCACATATTTCTCATACACATGATCCGGGAAGTTTCTAAAGATACCCAACCTTGGATACAATTCACTATAATGTGGAGTAAAGTGAGCATATATTGGCTGGTGTGGGGGTGATTCTTTGAAAATTTGGGATTGAAAAGAGACTGTCCACAAAGTTTGAGCCAGTCTGTGATGTAGCATTACTAGTATCAGCGGAATAATCATATGCACTTTCCATCATGTGGTCATCATCACCGGAATAAGAATCGTACGCCGAAGTGGTGCCAAATCCATGAGTACTCCACTGCCCCTGCTCCTATCCACTGCTACCCTCAATGCTTAGTCCTCCAAAGCTTGTGGACATGTTATCAATTTCAACATCAGGCATAATATCAGGATCAAGAACGATGTCAAAGAAACGATCTTCTTCTTCTTCCACTGGTTGCAAAGGGCGTTCCCGTTGACGAAACCTACGTGTATATCCAGTCGTAGGCCGTGATGAAGATGCGTGACCACCATGATCTGGATCCTGTGTAGTATGTGTATACTGACTCTCACTGGTCCATCTAATAATGGGTACAGTCGGTCTAGGATCACCACCACCACCCTCATCGCCACCGCCACCCTCATCACCACCACTACCCTCATCACCACCACTACTACCATCATCACCACTACTATCAGAAGTTGACCAGCCATTTTGATCCATTGTATCATCGCCTTCTGAGTCACTACCAGTACCAGCTGGGGGGTCAAAAGGTCTAGGCGACTGTGCGTGTACACGACCCTCATCCGAGGACATAAACCGCTCGAGATTAGAACCCATCGGAGAAGACACAGTGGGGTTGGGCATCCCACTAGGCTCATCCATCATTGGAACTGCTCTGTCTCTCACCCATTCCACATAGGATCCTCTTCATCTGAAGATAGTTGGAAGACGTCGGCTAGCTCGATCAGCTCTTGTTCATTTTTTGTTCAAATTTCAAGCATTGTACCCTCAGTCTCATGTTCTAATGGGCGTAGAGCCGTAGACCAAGTCATTTAGCTGTTGAAAGCCTAATTTATTCCGCCTCTTTGAATGGATAAGGGAGAAAGTACTCTAATTTCGCTCACACCCAGATGCAGAACATGTCTGAGATAGGACTTTGATTGCTATTCTTCTCAACTCAGCTGTATGCTCGCCATACAACAACCACCACTCAGCTGCACAAGATGAAGAGCACATTTTAATACACATATTAAATAAGATATGTTACTTGAAAATTTCAATTTCCATAATTCCATACCAGGATCGGTCTTATCTCGTCCAGCCACTGCAGCGGGAGTTCCAAAACTCCCAAGAGCATCTCTGAACATTTTCATCTACACCCATTTCAAAATTTATAACCATTAGCCATTGTAATATGTGGATATTCAAATAATTCAGCACTTAAACCATACAACTCACTTCCAGATTGACCAGTGCTTGTACAGTATAATCTGGCACCAATTTTGCCACATCTTTTACCGCATCGATAAGGTCAGAATTGAGCCCAAGCACATGTGAATACTGGTATTTGGGGTTCAAATAGTATGCTGCAAAATATGAATCGCCAGATTAAAATAGAGTTCTAACTATTAAGTGGAACTAAATTAAAGACATTATTAAATATACTCACCAGCCTTATGCAATGGGTGCATCAGCTGACTCTCCCATTGATCTTTGATAATCTTCACAAAATGTTTGTTTCCACGTAGAAGCACAGTTTTTATACGGTCCTTCAATATATCCATGGCAGCATATAAATGTGGCATGGTCGGTGGAATGCTGTATCCACTAATCTCAGCACCTTCACCACTGGCTCCAGAACTTTGACTACATCCTTCAGTATTCTCCAAAATTCCTCTGAAGCTATAGTAGTCTGTGCTTGAACCCCAGCAGGAGAGCTGGACTCCCTCTACCAAACCAATCCTCAGAAGCAATCATCGATCTGAGGCCTACCATCTTTGCCTGAAAGCTCTTTAGTGCTATGTAGTTGGTAGCAAATCTAGTAATGCCGGGTCTTACCAAGTCCCCTCCACATCTCTCTCTCAGCAAGTTCAAAGAATAGCCATGGTTGTATACAAATGTTGTCACCTGGCGTGCTTGTTCAACCACTTACTTTACTTTTTGGATCTTGCCCATGTCCTTCAACATTAAGTCAATGCAATGGGCAGCACATGGAGTCCAAAAAAGGTTATAATTAGCCATCATCATCTCTCCTACCTTCTTGTAGTTGCTGCCATTGTTTGTCACAATTTGCACCACATTTGTAGCACCAACTTCATCCACCACTGTCTGTAGCAATCCAAAGATGTAGTTAGCATCTTTTGTGTATGCAGATGCATCCACAGACTTCAAGAATGATGTCTTCCCATCACTGTAGACCATGAAGTTGATAATAGACTTTCTAGTAGGACCAGTCCAACCATCACACATTATAGTGACCCCATATGCACCCCAATTATTCTTTAACCCTTCTATCCATACTTCTAACTCTTTTTTAATTCTTGGGAGATAGACATTCATCACTTCATAATGAGTGAGGGCTTTAACACCAGGACCAGCCTGAGCAACTGCATCAAAGAAAGGCTGATAGTATGGGCCACCACTGGAATTTGCTGGGATACTATTATAGATGGACCACCTAGCAAAGACATCCCCAATAAATTCTTTTGTACCCTTCCAGTTCCACATACTCTTCAATTTCTTCTGTTTGGCGCTAGCCTTTCAAAAAACTGCTGGATCCTGCTATAGAATCTCAACATAATCCTCATCCCTAGTAGTAGGTGGTGGTGCCTGGGGTTGTGCTCTAGTACTTTTTGATCTTCTAAACATAGAAGCTAACCCTCCCTTACTCCGTGTTTGTGGTTCTTCGGGTTGCTGAAATGATCTACTACCACTTGCCCCTAAGGCTCTTTGCCTTTACCTTTTCATTTCCATTTCATGGCTGACTTTACTAGCCATTGTTGCCCGTCTCAGATCTCTGGCTTCTTCGTCAGTCAAACCCCTGGTTTCTAGACCATCATCATCTGAACTATCATCATCCAAACCACACACTGTACCTCGGATTGCTTCCTCAAATTGTTTACTTTTTTCTTTCTCTGCCTTCTCTGTTGGCCTCCCTTCATCTGTGTAGCTATGGCCTTGGTAATCTCCACAAGAGCTATAACACACTTTGCCACGTCTGTAGAAGTCCCACTCAAGTGTTTCTTAAGTCTGGTAATCCCACCAGACATAAGCTTCTTCCCACAGAATTTGCATGGGGTCTTATTTCTATCACCGTCAATGCCGGTACAATACTGCCAAGCCATGTCAGTACGACCTGCATCACTACCTCCCTCACGAGAACCCGAAGCAGCCACAATATTTAGAACGATACACTGTTACATAAGATGATAAATAGAGAAATTTAAATCAATAGATTTACATTAATAAAACTTAAAATTGAAGAACATAAAAGCATCAAATATGCGAATACAACTCAAAACACATTGAAATTACTTTTCAAAATTTTAAAACTATGTTACAAGAAAACAAAATATTTTTCTTAATTTTCCATAATTATTTAGATATTATTAATAATTTTGGATATTAAATAAAAATAATTTATTTTTTGAAAAATATAATCCGACAACATAAAACCGTAGATTGGTCAATGATGTTCAACATATATTATTTTGAACACCAATAGATAAGTATTAATATTTCTTTTTACTAAACGATGTTCAACATATATTATTTTGAACACCAGTAGATAAGTATTAATATTTTTTTATTAATTTTTTATTGTTGAAAAATAGGGTTTATTAATAAAAAAATTCATAAAAATAAAAATATGTACAGAAAAAAAAAACTGAAACCGTGACCGCGTAGATCGGCCAACGGTGGTAACATATATTATTTTGAAAGTAAACTGATTAATATTTAAGAAATGTATTTTTTATTTTTTTAAACAAAAAATAATATATATATATATATATATATATATATATATATATATATATATATATATATATATATATATATATATATATATATACAGAAAAAAATGATACCTTGGCCGCGTAGATCAGCCAACGATGTTCATCATATAATATTTTCAACACCATATAATTAATATTTATTATATATTTTTTTAATTTTTAATTGCTGAAAAATATATTTTGTTTAACAGAAAATCAAAATAAAAAATATATATGCAAGAAAATAATTTCGAAAGGATGAGGTTGTAGATCGTCCTAATGACTCTTACATATATAAATTTCATGATGAACCAACATGTATTGAACATATTCATGTAAAAAAGTAAGTTTTAGGGGAAAAAACCATACCTCAAACCTTAGATTTGCAAAGAATAGGTCAAATGAGTCTCCAACAGCACTTTGATGGAGAGATTTGCAAAGAACAGAGGTTTTCGAACCTTAGATGCAAGGTTGGAGAAGAAGGAATGGAGGAGAAGAAGAAAACAAAAGCAAAGTTAGATAAAAAATGAGTCTCGGTTGAGATCTCGACCGAGACTCTTATTTATAACTTGAACCAGTTCGAAATTGGTCGAGACTGGTCGAGATCCAATCGAGAATTGGTCGAGACTGGTCGAGACCCAGTTTCGAACCAGTTTCTCTTCTCGACCCTTTCGAGACTACCGAGAAGGTCGAGATCTCTACGGAGAAGGTCGAAATCTCGAGATCTCGACCTTCTCGGTTGAGTTTTAAAACTATGATTGAAAGGCATAGCGAACAATGCCTGGGAATTGGCTTAACTGACTAGTATTGTATCTACCCACTTGAATCTAGGATACTAATCCGAATTCAACTAGAATAATGTTGAACATATGAGATTCCATTTTTATTGATGGATAACCCATATATTTAATAAGATGGTGTTGGAATTCAACTAACCATGCATTGAAATCAATTTCTTTTGTTTTTTCAATAATTTTTTCTTTAATGTCTTCTGGTAAGACTAAGATTTCTTGTCTTTTCTCTTGCCTCTTAAGTAATTCGTTTGTTGAGTTAGAAGAGGTGCTTGCCATAGTTTTTTTGATGATTTTCAAAACTAGCTAGAAAGTCTCCAAAAGTAACTTCTTTCTCCCCCCACTGTTCGAGGTGACAGATGTAATCTGTCAACTGAGAAATTATAGTCCAAAAATTTTGGATTGATTTTGTTGCGTGGCCAGATAGTCCAGGATTGTAGAACAAAGTTGTTTCCGTTTTATCTGAAGCTGAATCAGGGCTCACCTCTTTGTGACTTTCCTGAAAGGATGGAATATCCTTGATGATCACTGACCATGAAACGAAGTTGTTTATGTTTTAACCATGTTTCATCATAATCACTTTCTGCTGTTTGAGGAAGTGATGTGCCTACTTCTGGATTCTCTTCTTCATCTGAATCTCTTGAAGAATCGTCATAGAAATGGTCTGAATACTTCAGAGTGTAGTGATCATCAAGGATATTCCATCCTTTCAGGGAAGTCACAGAGAGGTGTGCCCTGACTAGGCTTCAGATAAAATGGAAACAACTTCGTTCTACAATCCTGGACTGTCCAGCCACGCAGCAGAATTAGTCCAAAATCTTTGGACTGCTCTTCGTGAAAACAAGCGAAATGCCACTAAAAAAGTAATTTCTCAGTTGACAGATTAAATCTGTCACCTCGAACAGCGGGGGTAGAAAGAAGTTACTTTTGGAGACTTTCTAGTTAGTCTTGAAAATCATAAAAAAAAAACTATGGCAGACACCTCTTCTAACTCGACAAACGAGTTACTCAAGAGGCAAGAGATAAGACAAAAAATCGTAGTCTTACCCAAAGAAATCAAAGAAAAAATTATTGAAAAAAACAAAAGAAATTGATTTCGAGGCTTGGTTAGTTGAATTCCAACACCATCTTGTTAAATATATAAGTTATCCTTCAATAAAAATGGAATCTCATATGTTTAACATTACTCCAGTTGAATTGGGATTAATATCCTGGATTCAAGTGGATGAAAACAATATTGGTCAGTTAGGCCAACTCCCAAGCATTCTTTGCTATGCCTTTCAATCAGCAAGCCCATCAGCCTCTCAAAAAATTTGGATTCGCATTTATGCAACTTTGGCTGAACGTGATGAGCAAGCATATCATGCTTCTTATCAAGTTTGTTTTTAACAGAGATTGATAACCTTGACTCTTGTATAGAAAAGTACGAGGGTGTGATAAATGATCTTCCTTGGACGGGAATAAAATTATAACAACTTTGTTCGGTGTATACAGAATTATGCTATGCATCTTGGAATTTTAGACTAAACAAGTTTATATTTGATGGAAGAATATGGTTGTGAGGCCAACAGGAATCACCTGATACATGGATGAAAGTAAATATGATGAAAGTGAACACCGCTTTCAAAAACGTTATATTAATGAATGGACTTAAGCTAGATGTCATATGCTGGAAGAAACAAGAACGCTCTGGAAACCAGCCCTCGGCAGATTATTAGTGCATGATGATGTCCTGCATCCGTACAGCAATTCTGAAGGAGCTGACACTGATTAAGTGGTGGCCCCACTGGTCAGTGCTCTTTCAAAAAAGCTTTGAAGATATGTAAACGTGGACGTGGTCCATCACTTTATTTTTCTTTAGTCTGTCTTTATGTATAAAAGTATTTAAAGTGGTTCATGTATGGTTTTTCTTTTTTAACAAGTGTTTGGTAGGTGTTGATTCTGTAAAATTTTAAATGCTTTAAAATCCGTGGTTACTTTCAAAATTTTAAAACGAATCTATGTAACGACAACATCCGTTTACTTATAAAAAGGAACGTTACTCAACAGAATAGGTAGAGTGTATTTACACAAGCTAGAGAGTGCTGTGTAGCGTGTAAAAAGCAGAGAGCCTATTATCGTGCTTCTGTAAAATTTCAATTATAAATAAAGAGCCTTTTCTTATCATCTGTGCTGTTATCATCTTTTGAAGTTTGATAAAAGAGTGAGTGAGAGTTAACCTATACACGATCCGAACAAGTGACAAGTCTTTAAATCTTTACTAACAATTTAGTTAGACAGGAGGTCGCAGAGGATATAGGCACGAGGAGCCGTTTTTCGGTGGACGTCGATAATCTACGGATTATAGTGTCAGTGGTCTTAGGTATAGGGCTTTATCTTATCTTTTTGCTTTAAACTTCATGAATGATAAATTTTGCACTGTAGAGGTACTCGATTTTTTTTAGATAAATCTCCACTCTCCGGTTGAAGTAAAAACTACTATAAACCAGCTCACTCTAGAGCCGGTGGCCCAATCCTCTTTATCACAAGTTTCTTGGGATTTCTCTAATCAGAAACTTCCAACTTCAAAAAAAAAAGTATCAACTGAAGAAACCTCGAGAAAAAAGAGGACCGTATAGAAATTCAAAACCAAATACTATTGAGGAGATAAGTTATCTCCAAGAACCAGTAAGAGATTTGCACGATAAAGTATATCAAGTAAATTTAGGAACTGCTAGAAGTCATTGTCTTTGTCATTTAACTCGACTGCAAAGCAATTTGGAGAAAGATTTTGATAACCGTATAAATGAAATTTTAGCAGAGATAAAAAAACGTAGACCCATAACTCATAGGGTTAGGATAGCGAATTCCACGCGAGAAACCTTCCTGGTATCAGAGCCCAGGTTTCGACGATCCAGATGGAGAAAAATTTCAGGTGTAGTACGTAATAAAACTTTACGTAATATACATCATACACGTTCACTAAAACCAAAAAAATAAAAAAAGAGAGGTCATTAAAAACAAAACATATTGAAAAGACATCTCACTAATTGAAAATTTTTGGTCCTTGTGGTCCTAGAGAGGGGTCCATTAGGAAAAACTTTGAATTAGAAAATGAAAATTAGTTTGGTTATGGTCCAGCATTCCTCTTTTTAACAATTTTGAGAGGAATAAAGAATTGAAATGAGGGTAGTCTAGGAAATTCCCTTAAGGACTACGAAGTCCTCAGGCAATCTCGGGTTGCTTCGGGCTTAAGTTTCACCCCTAATTACTTTCCCATGAAGTCGACTAATTGCGAAAAGTTGGTCTCTTTGGAAGCATGACTTAAAGAACCTCCCAAAATACCTCAACATCTATCAAAACTAGCAAGTTTAACTTACCAATATTAAGGTTCAAAGAAATTTATTGTTTTATTAATGACAACCTGAAATGTCTAAGTTGAAAAGTCAAACTTCTGCTGCAATTATTGGGTGGCATTACTAAACTAGAATAAGTAATGTAGAGACCAGTCCCCTACTCAACAAAGTAGGTACCAGCCCCATAGTAATGGATCTTCTTCTATGGGCTTTGAACCTCTTGATAATAGTCACACAAATACAAACTGTAACAGAAAATAAAATAAAAGAAATGAGATCGATGGACGAGAAGGTGGAAGAAGGGTAGGGGATATAACTTAAGGCATCTCACCTCTTGAGCTTCTCACTCAAACTGTTTCTCACAGCAACTGTCTCTCAGAGGCTCACAGCATAATTTCATTAATTCAAATCTATCTTCTGGCCTAAGCCTTACATCACTTTAAATATTGCCCGAATTGACAAAGGAAATTAACTAACTTGGAAGAAAATTAATTAGGAAAGTAACTACTAAAGGAATTGAATCATATTAGAGATAACATCCTACTATATATATTTAAAGTGCCCGAATTGACAAAGGAAATTAACTTACTTGGAAGAAAATTAATTAGGAAAGTAACTACTAAAGGAATTGAATCATATTAGAGATAACATCCTACTATAATAATTAAACAGCATCGTATCCTTCCTTGATCGCTTCAGCAACAACACATCCTTCAAAGATTGATCTATCCAATTGAATGCTTTATTTGATCTTGCGAGATTTGATTTGCTCTTGTGATATCTTGTGACTGGTCATGATTTGGCTGAACAATTCTGCATCAATAAGGCTTCACCAATAAAATTTTCCAAATACCCTTTGCCCAAAACTCTGAAAACAAATGAAACCTATATTGGAAACCTATGTAACCACTTAGCCACTTACCAGAAAGGAATGTTTCTCTTGACATGTGTAAGCCCTATGACTTGAGGAGCTTCCATATGAGCTATGTACCCTCTTTCCAATGATTGATATCTGCTACTGAATATTGCAACTCGTGTATGCAAAACCAAACTAGAAACATATGTGACCACTTTAGTCTTGTATTGGACATTCAGAGTGTCTTGTATCCAACATTCATAATACCCATCTGGCTATTTGTGATTGTCAACTCTGGTGGGTGAGAAGAAAATGCAATGAAGATGACAGGTTTAATATACCAAGGATTTGATTAAGCAATACCCCAGGCTGAACCTTGATTATACATTTAGAGCATACAACCAAAATGTAATAAAACTCATACCCCAAATCATAGTTGTCAAGGTGTCCTGGCAGTTTTTCAACCCTTGGGCAGTTGGTCGCTTTATTGTATCACATCTTTTATTTGTTTTTTTAATTAATGCCATTTGTATAAACTACATAAATACACCATAATACATGGAATCATGTATATGTATTAAAAAGAATAAAAATTGATGCTCAAACTGATGTAGTATTGTTAAGTCAAGCTGACAAGCCAACCAAACCAGCCAAGCCAAGCTAAGCCAGCCATGGCTAGTGGCTGAGCCATTGACCTGTCAATGCTGCTGGCCAGCAGCTGTCCACTAAGGACAGATTCTCCTCCCCATTCTCCTTCCTTAATTTCTTACTTTCCTAATATCTAATATACTATGTAAGCATGTTTCCAAGTTAGCAATTTCTATTTGGAGACTTGCCTAAAGTTAGGAATTTCTGTTTTGGAAATATTCCATTGTCTATTTAGAAGAGTTTACAATTCTTTTCCTTTTGCAGTTTTAGGAAACTTTGTAACAAGGAAAGAATCTTCCATGATTTTTTCATGAATGGAATGATTGACCAGGTCTTCCTTTCATATTGTGTAACCCTATTATCTCTATATGTATGAATGAAGGAGGAGGAAATCACTTTAGACTGAAAAAAAACCAGAAAGAGCTATTTGTGATTCTGGGTGAGTCTCAAGGCTGTGAGACTCCGCTGGCAGCACTATTCCTATTCTAATTTCTTCTTTTGTCTTCTCTAATCCTTCCCCTCATGCTGATGCCGACCTCCTCTCTATCTCTCCCTATTATTTCTATTGATTTCCTACCTGCTATCTCCTCTTCCTTCAATCGGTTTTGCAATAAAAGGTGTTGATTTTCTGCTGCTACTACAAGAACAGGAACCAATTACAGAAGATTTCTAAAATTCATATCTCTCTAACCATTGGTTAGATCGACTTCAAATTTGGATATGATTGCAAGGTCATATCAATCTACAAGCCCCCCAAATTATAAGAGCAACCAACGATCATATTGATCAGAAAGATAAGTTTTCCATTGCTGGTTTAGTAGTTTTATTTCATATATTGTTGGGACTGGTTGAGTCGATCCTGTAGCAAGGCTTAGGGTCTAAAGTTGATGATAAACCCTAGCCCTTGCATCACAAACCCTCTTATTAAGATGCACCCTTAAAATGCCTTGGGAACACCTTGAGTATGCCTTGGGAACACTTTAGGTATGCCTAGGCGCTCACCTTGGCACCTTGACAACTATGCCCCAAATTTAGGATTGCATTTTAGTGATCCACCAATTGTGAGCTTGTCCAAATGAGTGGTGCAAGTGCAACCATTGGAATATTGGTGGAGGTTTGAAGCCATTCTTCTTTGACAATCTCGAGAGATTGCTTTCTCTTCATTCTTGTTTATAGTTGGCTACCCACTAGAGATAGATAGGATAAGCTATGTAATTGACTTTAAAACACCATCTTCCTTCGTAACACTGTTGAATTTCTTCCTTTGTACCCTAGACAACATTGAAATCTCTAGTTAATGGAATCACTAAATCATTGTTGTTTAAAATATCAACATGGGATCCTCTAATCAGTATTGATATTGGATAGGACCCATTTGGTCTAAAATACCTAGTGGATTGACCGATCCAGCGATCCAGTGGGAATGTAATTATTTGGTCATTGGATCCACTGATCCTTGTTCTGAGTGTCTGAACCATATTAGAATCGGTGAGGGACAATATGTACTCATGGTACAAATCTCTAAAGCCTTGAATACCACACAACTGTTTGCCCTGAAGGGTAATCTTGTACTTAGCACCATGCACATATTTTTATAAATTAAGTCAAGCAACTAACTGCTGTGATTTTCCTTTAACTTCCTAACAAGTTTACCTGAAATGTTATTTCTATCACAACGATTATTAGTAGCAACTTGCACCTACTTTTCTGGTGGGCAAACTGTATTGAGTTCATGTGTGCCCTTCACTGTTTTACAGGTATATTCAGTAGAAATAGCACAATTTTTCATGGTTTCTATATGGAGTGAACCACAGAAACTGGAACTGCCTAATTCTTTGTTTAACTTCCCCCCCCCACGACCGGTTTTTCCCTCAAATCTGGTAAAGAAAGCCATGAATACCAGAACCAGTGCCTTTTCGGTTTGACCTACTGTCCAGTTGTAAAGACTATGCTAATTTCTCCTCCTTGCTTCCCTGTTGTTGCTGGATTCACATTAAACATCTCTTAAGTGTTGCTTACTTAGAATACCTGATAATCCATAGTGCAGAACCTACAACATTGTGAAAAATTTGTGACGGAACTGTTCTTCTGTATCAAATCTCACATATGATAGCCGACATTCTATTATTACGTTGGATGTGGTTGAGCCTTTGTGGTCATTGACATTTGCAACGAAGGGTTATCTTTTGCTTTAAAATGTTTTCTTCAATGCTGGCAGTAATAATTTCATTGACTATTAATTTCAATTACTTGAATACTTCTTAGTTAGAGGGTTTTGTCAATCTTTCATAATGATCTTTTGAAATTCTTACTGCAGGTTTCTGTCCTTCCCCCACTGGCCTCAGTTCTTGTTACTGGCATGGCAGCCCAGTTGGCAGACAACTTAATTGCCAGTGGCGTCGAAACCACAATGGTATGGAAAGGATGCGCAGAAGTCCTGGTTTTGTTTCGTACTTTCATATGAAAAGATCATGCTATTATTATTTTCTCATTAGTTCCTGAATTCAATCGAACATGTGGTTTCTAGGTCCTATGTTTAGGAGATGCAACCGGGGTGCTTATGCGTTTTTGGTCTAGTTGCCACCGACAGAGCTTATGCTTTTTGGGTTTGAGTCTATTTGTCACTGTTCTTAATTAGGTATGGTGGAGAGGGTGAATGTTAGGGTTCCTACTTTGTCCCCAACCTTGGCCGTCTATTTGGACCTAGGGGATGGGAATGTTTAGGAAGGGGATATGACGGCAAAGACTATGAGAGGCCAGTTGCTCATTACTGATTTCTTTAAAGGCCGCAGGAATGGTTCTGAGAGTGTGCTTCCAGTGGTGTAAGATTCAGTGAGGGCTGCGACTGAAGGGTGAGCACGAGGCAAGTAATATTCTTCTGCAGTGGGCAAGAACATCTTGCTGAATGTTGCACACCTACCTTATCCAGTGCACGATGGTGATTTAACACGTGTGAGGATCCCCCAGGTGGAGTATGAGTCACAAGTGTTTTGTATCGATTTACTCTTATCGGAAGGGTGAACTTTTGTTTCCTTACAATGGATACAGTTTGGCGGGTGGTGCGGGAGTCATGGAATTGGAGAGTCCACTTCATCTAACTAATCTGGGTAAAGGGTTTTTTTTTTTTTTTTCTCCTGATTCGAGAATGAGTCCGGAGTGAATTGAGTGGAGGGCAGTCGGTGCGCTTTCTACGTTGGCAACCGAATTTCAATAACCATGCTCAGTAGTGCAGCTGTCATTTAGTGTGGATTCGTTTCCCTAACTTGCTGCCTGAATACTGGAGTGTGACTTATTCCTTTCTCTCGTGAACGCAGTAGAGATTGTTGGAACACTATGCACAGGTTTGTGTTGATCGGGATGTGGGGGCTCCAATGGTTGATGAGGTTATTGTTAAGCGTATGCAGGTGGGTTTGAAGGAGCACTTTCTCTTTCGTCAAGCTGTGGTGTATGGAGAACAACCTAAGAGGTGTGTAAGTTGTCACAAATATTGGCATTCTAGAGAGAATTGCCGTGCAAAGGTTGAGGATGGTCGGATGCAGTCCACTGCTAAAGCTCATGTGGAGGAACCGGGTATTTAGTCGATGCCTGGAACTAGAGAGCAGCAACCGGTAGGCTCGATCAGTAGGGTACAGGTTTCTTTGAGGTGTGAATTTGATTATTTGAAGGTGAGCAACATACTGTTGATTTAATGCATAATGGTGGGTCGATAGCTGTGGTTTTTTCCAGTAGGGGATCAGAGTGGTGGGGGAATAGCGAATGACATGGTTTCGGAGGACGATATGACTTCGGGATCTGAGTCAGGAGAGGAATTCGGTGGAAGGTGCTGATGTATCTATCCCTTTGGTGGTGGAGGTGGAAAGGTAGCAAGGGGAAAAACTGTAACAGCCTCGGTGCAGGGTCATGGTGCACGAATAGCAGTGCGGGATTCTGTTTATAGTTGTCAAGGCACCAAGCGAACCAAGGCATTGGAGGGGTGCCTAGGCGTCCACGGCGCATCCCTTATGATATCCCCTTATAATACTTATTATTATTTGTATGCTTATGTCATACACCAAAAATCAACCTAGGCAATGTAATAAGATATCAGCATGACTACTACCACTGGCATCCATTGTATATTATATGCTAAACAGTAAGATAAGAGATTGAAAGTCTGAAACATCCATATAAAGAAGAAACATTAATTATTAAATATTAAATCAATTGAACAATCATGAATCAACAAACAACACAGATTAATAAGTAAACCTGTGATGTAACAAGTAATGAAGTAAATAATATATTAGAGGCAGTACAAGTAAAAACTAACAAGTAAATTGCTCATGTAATGATGGATAATGTAAAGAGAAGCATTTGTACTGAATAATGAAAGTACAGAAAATGAAGTAAATGATTAATAATGTAATAATCTTGTGTACCATGATTTGTTTCCATAGTTGAATAAATGTGTTATAACTGGAATCAATATACTGTAATAAGAATAGATATAAAAAAGAAGGCGGTTGTTTCAGGCATAGTTGTCAAGGCGCCAAGGCGAATCATGGAGTTGGAGGCCTGACAAGACGCCTAGGCTACCAAGGCACCCACCTAGGCAACCAAGGCATCTGATTTCCCAAGGCATCACAAGGAGGCCTGGGCGGGTGGGGGCCTAGGCGACGCTTTGACCACTATTGTTTCAGGCAATAAGGCATGCTAGGCGCCCTAAACGACGCCTAGGCGTCACCCCGAGACCCAAGGCTCTCGCCTTTTTGACACACAATAAGGTGCCCAACCACCCAGCCCCCAGAAGCTCGCCTTGTTTATGCCTTGATGACTATGATTCTGTTTCGGATCCAACAAGATTGGCTGCTGCAGCGTAAGTGGTGTATGTAGAAGTGATGATGCAACCGATAGATCATGAAGCGGGCTTTACGGTTGTGCGAGTTGGGAGGCTGAAGCGCAGGTCTCATGGGGAACAAATTATTTGATGATCTATTCGCCGGGTCCAGCCACCTTCTCATTCCTAATGAAGGTGGGTTTTTGGAATGTTAGAGGATTCCGACTGCGCAAGGCAAGGACGGCGTTGTTTGTCTTTTCAAGGAGAATTCTTTAGACGTTTTGTGTTTGGCAGAGCCAATGGCAGATGTGGGAAAGTTCCCTGTTCGGTTTTTTGGATCCATGGGATTTGCGGTGGAGTTTTGCTATAATGTTCGGGATAGGAAAGTTCTGGATTTGTGGATTCTATGGAAAAAGCATCTTTCAAAACGAGCGGTTACCCGTGTCTGATCAGCAGTTTACAGTTTGTTTTGAAATAACTGGGTGGAGGGGAACGGTGTCGTTGTTCATGCGTGGTACTTTTGAGTGTGAAGGCGGGATCTGTGGTCTGATTTGGCATATATGTCCTTCTCTACAGTTCCTTGGCTTGTGGTGGGAGATTTTCTTGTGGTGGGAGATTTTAACGCGTTGTTATTTTCTCATGAGAGGCGTGGGCCAGGTGTTTTCAATTCTGGTTCAGCAGTGGAATTTGTTGCGATATTTGATACATGTGCGCTGGTGTCCTTGCCTGCTTGCGGGTGTAAGTTCACGTGGTCTAATACTTGGAGTGTGGGGCATATGGTAGCTGTGTTGGACAGAGATTTCTGTAATGCTGCATGGTTGCATCTTTTCCATTCAACTACTGTCAGCGTCTGTCCGCATTTTGTTTTGGATCATTCGGCGATTATAGTGCGATTATAGTTTTGGCTCAAGGGTTCCTGTCACACCCCAATTCTGGTCTAACCAGATTAGTGTGATGAAGCTCCATTAAACCAACGGTTCAACCAGGATCTCGTATTGGTCGTACCACCATATCAAACCACACACACATTCCACGGTAATAATCAAAGGTAATAAACAAATAAGCGGAAGTCTTACAGATAATGAACTGAGTGTCTAACAATGATAATAAATAATTAATCCAATTTTCTCTAAAACTCAAGACATAAAAGTAAATAATCCATTACGTGTTTCATTAATCAAATATAACTAAATTAATCAAAAATGCATTGGTTGCACTCGCATGATGAATCATGTACATCTTTAACAACTTCTACGTTCATGGCGGCAACGTGTCTATACGTCGGCGCATTCATATATTTTTCAACAGTAGGATCTGCATCATCAACTAAAAATATTCGACGTCGAAAGGTGAGCACACATCACGGCTCAGGGAGCAAACAAAACAATGCAACAAACATATGCATGCATTCAATTCATATCTTTGGTCTGATTTTTAAGTTTGCAATGTGCTATAGAAAGGTTTGGTGGCTCCTGCATCTCTATACACGAGTGTGTGAATCCGCCCAATGGATTAAACACCATTGCCGTCCCACATGCACCCACCATGGAAAAGAGATAGAGCTAAAGTGTCCGGATCAAACACCGCCAACACTTCCCCTTATGCCCTACCCATACCAACACGTAAGCCCCTGCTGGTGAGGGCTTGCAAACTGGGCTCGCAACTAACCAATCCTAATGCCATACAGTGTATCCAAGGCCTCACCCCAGCATCCCTCAATACGTCCATAGAGAGGCCCCCCGGCAGAGTCGAAGACTACACGGTCCGAGACCAACGACGTAATAGTTCTGCTAAGGTAATGGCGATACGTCGATGTCAGTGGGCAAGACTTGAGTAGAGATAGAGCTAGAGTCTGGTGACGAGGTCAGAGACCACCATGCCACGTCTTCCCCCTGATGCTCTACTCGCATCCAACACACCAACCACAGACATATAATCACATGCCTATTCCTAACATCATCATCATCATCATCATGTTATAACTAAACAGAATTAAATATGCATGGGCAGTAATTGCAAGAATATTGGATGACATGTGAGATGCATATTACAAGCATACACGTATATAATCAATCATGGCATTGGACTCAATAAAAGTAAACAGTTTGTTATTAACCAATTAGTTTAGGTCTTGTTTCTTCACCTGTTGGCAAATCTCGATCTCCTTACAAGCCTTGAAATTCTCTGTCATTCAATCTAAAAACTTAAAAGTTATATGAATTTAAGTTAGGGTTCATATGTAACATGTTACAGTAGTCGAAAATCGAAATTGAACACTGATAGGTGTCTGATTGGTCTTATGGTCTCATACTGTATCGACCTTACTGCCTACGGTCGATCCCGTACGGTCGCATATGGTGCAACCGTAGCTGCGACCATATGATTCCTGAATCTTCCCGAATGCCTATGGTCGATCCTCTGATCAGGCTGGTCATGCTATGGTCGACCGTAGCTGCAACCTTGCGATTTCTGGTTACAGACTACATGCAATTCGAGTTCTTCTTGGGTCAAGTCCTCTGATCTTTAATTGGGTTTATTCTAAGGTCATCCTATGGCCATCATTAATAGTTTCTTATCAACCCTAATCATCAAATTCATCCCTCATGGTTATCCTTGGGATTTTCTCAAGGAACCACATAGATCATAATAGGTTGATATCTCCTAACCTCTATAAAAGTCTTATTCCTTAGAGTTTACATCTACAGAGATTAGATTCATACCTTTGCTTGTGATAAAGAGCCAATCTCTTCTTAGTAAAATCCTTTCCTTAGCCTTTTCTTCTTCTCCTTCTCTTCTTTCTCTTGCCTTCTCTCTCTTTAGGGTTTACTAATGTTCTAAAAGAGTAAAAAGGACTGAGGGGCATCCTTTATATAGAGGAAAACTCTCCATATATAGTCATCTTTAAATTAGGAAAGAAATCCCTTAATTTAGGAAAGTTTTTAAAACTTGGAGTCTGATCTGGGGTCTCAAGGTCGATGGCTACGGTTGCAAAACCCGTCGACCGTAGGGTCGAAATCATCAACCGTGGGGTCCTGGATTTGTGATCTTCATTCTTACCATATGGTCGACCGTACCTACCCAGGTATGCGACCAATGTCTACAGTTTTGGGTGTTGAGTCGATTTTTATACCTGGTTTGTGATCTATCTTCACACGCTCGGTCCACTTGGTCCAGGAATGATGGGAAGACCTGGCACGACACGGTTAAACCAAGTTAGTGGAGTGCGGGTCTAACAAGTCCCCCCTTCTTATATTAATTTCGTCCTCGAAATTTACACATTACCTTCCGAGTCGAATATGTGAGGATATTGCTTCCGCATAGCGTTCTCTTCTTCCCATGTAATTTCTTTTATGTTTTGGCTTTTCCAAGTGACCTTAACGTAATAAATGTCGCGGTTGCGAAGATGTTGCACCTTCTGGCTAGTGATCTCAAAAGGTACTACTTTGAATGTCAAATCTTTAGTCAAATCTGGTGGATCCGTTAACACGTGTATTGGATTTCTGACGTACTTATTCAATTGTGAGACATGAAATACATCATGTACACTAGTCATTGATGGTGGTAGTGCTAATTGATATGCTACCTTTCTACGTCTAGCTAAAACTTCATAAGGTCTAATATATCTGGGACACAATTTTTCCTTTTGTCCGAACCTTTTCAAACCACGCATAAGAGATATTTTCAGAAATACCTTATCACCTATGGTGAATTCAAGATCGCTGCGTCGATTGTTCGCATATTGCTTCTGACGGTTCTGAGCCACTCGGATCCTTTCCTTGATAATGTCGATCACTCGACAAGTCTCTTCAATAAACTCTGGTCCAATAATACTCCGTTCCCCAACTTCGTTCCAAAATAAAGGAGTTCGACATTTCCTACCATACAGTGCTTCATAGGGCGACATCTGTATTGTAGCTTGATAGCTATTATTATAAGCGAACTCGATCAATGGTAATTTCTCATCTCATGATCCTTTGAAATCAATGACACAAGCTCGAAGCATGTCTTCTAAAATCTGAATGGTACGCTCTGACTGTCCATCGGTCTAAGGATGGAATGCAGTACTAAACTTCAACGTTTACCCATAGCCTTCTGTAATCCTTCCCAAAACTTTGAGGTAAAGCGTGGGTCTCTGTCAGATACGATGTTTTCAGACACACCATGCAATCTGACAATATTATCCACATATAGCTTAGCTAACCTCTCTAGGGTATACTGAGGTCGTATAGCTATAAACGAGCTGTCTTAGTCAAACGATTTACAATCACCCAGACCGCGTCAACTACTCGGGGAGTCAATGGTAACCCGATGACGAAGTCCATAGTGATGCAGTCCCATTTTCATGCCGGTTCTGGCAGTGGCTGCAACAATCCTGTAGGTTTTTGCCGTACAACCTTTACCTGCTGACAATTTAAGCATTGAAACACCAATTTAGCTACATCTGCTTTCATTCCTCTCCACCAATATAGTTTCTTCAGATCATGATACATCTTTGTACTTCCAGGATGTACCGAATAAGCGGTGGTGTGGGCTTCCTTCATTAGTCTGTGTTTAATATCCAAGTCTTCATTTTCAGGAACACATACTCTCCCTTTGTATCTTATTACTTTCTCAGAATCCAAAGTGAAGTCAGGGTTAGTCTTACCTTTTTCAAGGTCTTTTTGCACCGTTCTCAGATAAAGGTCTGATTCAATAGCTGCTTTCACTTTGTCTAATAGATCAGGTACAATCTTCAATATAGCAAACATGTTTGAGAATAGATGAATAAACCCTTGGTCAGTTGATTCATTTGGAATATCAATCACGAACTGCTCGTTATCGTAATTAAATACTCTTCCTGTGACACACTACAACATTTGCACTAGCTTCTTCTTGAGATTTTGTCTTAGCTTTCCTGCTTAATGCATCAGCAACTACATTAGCTTTTCCTGGATGATACTGGATATCGCAATCATAATCCTTCAGTAATTCCAGCCATCTTCTTTGTCTCATGTTCAACTCCTTCTGATTAAAAAGGTGTGTGAGACTCTTATGATCTGATTTAATCTGAAATTTCTCACCATACAAATAATGTCTCCATATCTTGACAGCATGTACCACCGCTGCTAATTTCAAGTCATGAGTGGGATAGTTCTTCTCATGTGCCTTGAATTGTCTTGAGGCATACGCAATTACTTGTTCTCTTTGCATAAGCACACACCCCAAACCTAACCCAAACGCATCGATGTACAAGGTAAATGGTTGTCCTGGAATCAGAATAGTCAAGATGGGAGCTGATATCAATCTAGTCTTCAATGTTTGGAAACAATTTTCACATTTGTCTGTCCAAACAAACTTTTCTCCTTTCTTAGTCAGACTGGTGAGAGGTACGACGATTCTAGAGTAATCTTCCACGAATCGTCGATAATACCCAGCTAAACTTAAGAAACTTCTGATTTTGGCAACATTCTTAGGTGCTTCCCATTTCACAATGGGTTCAATCTTGCTAGGATCCACTTTAATCCCTTCAGCTGATACAACATGGCCTAAGAAAGCCACTTCATTTAGCCAGAACTCACACTTGGTAAATTTAGCGTAAAGCTTCTCCTTTCTTTGTTACTGCAGAGCGGCTCTTAGATTTGTGATATGAGTTTCTTTGCTTGGAGTAGACTAGTATGTCGTCAATAAATACAATGACTGACGTATCCAACATATCATGGAATACCCGATTCATGAGTTCCATAAAAGTTGTGGGTGAATTAGTTAATCCAAAAGACATGACTAAAAATTCATAATGTCCATATCTGGTTCTGAATGCTGTCTTTGGAATATCACCTTCCTTAATTTTCAACTGATGATATCCTGACCGAAGATCAATTTTGGAGAACACTTTGACACCTTGCAATTGGTCGAATAAGTCATCGATCCGAGGCAACGGGTACCAATTTTTTATTGTAAGCTTATTCAATTCCCAATAATCTATACACAGTCGAATGCTACCGTCCTTCTTTTTCACAAACAATACTGGCGCTCCCCATGGTGATATACTGGGTCTAATATAACCCTTGTCCAGTAATTCTTGTAATTGTACCTTCAGTTCCTTTAGTTCAGTAGGAGCCATTCGATAGGGTGCTTTAGATACTGGTGCGGCTCCGGGTATAAGATCTATAACGAACTCTGTCACTCGATCAGGTGGTAGTCTTGGTAGTTCCTTAGGAAATACATCCGAAAATTCACGTACAATTTCAATATCCTCCATTCGTGGTGCTTTCTTGGTGAGATCGACCATGGATACTAGATACCCAATTCTTCCTTTCTCGAGGCATTTTCTAGCCTTCAATGCAGAGAGGATGAGCTTTCGTTTACGGGGAAGTTTGGTTCCCGCAAAACTAAACTCTGCTCCTTCCTTGTCTTTAAATGTCAGTTTCTTTTCCGCACATATTAGGTTTGCGGAGTGCCGAGCTTACCAATCCATTCCCAAGATAACGTCAGAGTCTGCCATCTCGAGTTGGATTAAGGTTGCATCCAAAATCTTCTCGCCGATAAGAACTGGACATGATCCATAACCTTTGTCTAGTTCCACTTTTAATCCCATAGGTGATCGTACAAGCAGTTTACAGTTTAAAGGTCTGAAGGGTAGATTTAACTTCTTTCCAAACGACACAGATATAAAAGAATGAGTAGTCCTAGAGTCAAAGAGTACTTTGGCGGGTATGCCATTTATAGGTACGATACCTGTGATTTTATTTTTATATTAATTTATATGCTCACACAAGATAGTACAAAACAAAAGATTCAGGTCATACCTGTGACCACATCAGGCGATGCGGCAGCATCCTCAGAAGTAACTACATAAACCTTTCCTTGCTGTAGCTGCTTCCTTGGCTTAGGACACTCTCTTGAATAATGTCCTACTTGATCGCAATTAAAGCATTTGACTCCAACATTACTTTGCTTCTGTTGAGGTTGGGCTGTCGGAGTAGTCTTGGTTGCAGCATTGAAGCCTTAAGTACGGAAGGGTTTAAATGTCTTTGGGTTACCTCCATTGTATGAGTTTCCATTGGGCCTTTTTATACCTCTGTTCTGAGCAAAATAACTTTCCCTCTGGCTCGATTCCAGTACTCGAGCAATCTGTACAGCTTCATTATAAATCTTCTTTTCCAATCCCAATACATGCTCACAGATACTTCCCCTAAGTCCCATGACGAACCTTCGAGTTTTGGTATTTTCCTCCTGCATGCTAGAGGGAGCAAAGAAGAACAGTTCTTCATAACGTTGCTGATAAGCTTCTACTGACATTTGTCCTTGATACATATTCAGGAACTCCTTTTCCGTTTGGTCTCTGAAATTCCTGGGAAAATACTTCTCGAAGAACGCTTCTTTATAGATAGCCCAGGTTAATTGGGCATGCTTTGGCAACAGATATCCATCAATGGTGTGCATCACCTTTCAACATAAAAGTGACACATAATACTTTTTCCTCTTTATTTACAGTCATCATCATGAAATTTATTTCCATCTCGTCGATCCAGTGAGCTGACCACAAAGGATCTGACGACTTGCCATTGAATTCCTTCGGCTTCATCTTCAGGAAACGCTCGATCAATTTGGAATGATCAAGCTAATACTGTGCATAAGCTCCATACATAGGCGGCTGATACTAATGGTTACCTTGGTTATACCCTCTTTGCGGTGCTTCAGGATTTCGCACTTGGCCTTGTACTGCTGGTGTTTGATGTGCTTGGGGTAGTGTTGCTACCACCAGGTGCCGTACTAGCTTGTCCTGCAGGTAGAGATGTTGTGTTTGCAACTGGGAAAGCAATTCCCATAGCAGCTTGCATGTTGGTTTGCATTTGTTGTATATGATGCATTTGCTGTGCTAAATTCATCACCACAGTAGCCAAATCCGTAGGTGGTGCAGGTAAGTTGATTGGGTTGGCTTGGGTGTGAACATTCTGAGGTGCAGCATTTTGAGCTCAAATATTTCCTTCCTGTCCTTGCTAACCTTCATTGTCATTAGTCTCCATAGGTGGTGGAGATGGGTTTGCATTCTGTCTCTTTCTGCTTACTTTGCACCCAGCCATTTAAACTCTTGGGTGGTATGTTATTGGCAAAGCTACACATGTGAGACAAAATAGAATGGTAGTATTGGGTTAGTCTCACAATGGAAAGCGAGAGAAGAACAAAATTAATAGGCAAAAGTTCGGACAGAATCAAAAGGTTAACAACAGTAGGTCATACGGTCGATGACCTACGGTCGCATGTTGTGCGACCATAGGTGCGACCTTCAAAATCCTGGCAACTTACCGAGACCCTATGGTCGATCATACGGTCGATGGTTTTGGTCGAATTGTGCGACCGTAAGATTCAAAATCAGTTTTTAAACCTGTTTTTTCGAGATTTTCCCTCTCATTTCCCTTTCTTCCATTGTTGTCAAGGCGTCGCTTAGGCGTCGCCTAGGCTTCCGGGCGCAAAAGAAGGGGCTGGGCGGTCACTCGCCTAGTGGTAGTTCGAAAGGCGACCGCCCAGGATGTCTGGGCGATGCCTAGGCGTCGCCTTGGCCGCCTTAGACGCCCAGACATCCTAGGCGGTCGCCTTATACAACTTATTATAGTTTTTTATTAAATTAAAATAATTATTATATTATTTTAACTATTATTTGATTTTTTTAATAAGATTCTAAAACTAAATTTTACATTGGTTTGGTGTACAATAATATATTGTACACCAATACATGGGATCAGGGGCTATATAAGGTAGATACCGTAGAAGAGAAGAGAAGAGAAGAGAAGCCAGAGTACTCTGGCGATCGAAGCGTGAAAGAGAAGGAAACTCTTGAAGGCGAAGTCTGTTCTTCTTCCTATTCTGGCGAATATTCCGGCGGTCGGCATCAGGTATGTTCTTTCATCTTCTTCTACAACTTTTTTTTTTTTTTTTAATATCGTCTTTTTCTTCTTCTGCAACTCTGCAAGTCTTTTTTTTTTTTTTCTTCAAGTCTATTAATCTGTTTCTTCTTCTTCTTCGTCTTCTTCATCTTCTTCTTCTTCTCTGCTCTCTTCTTCTTTTTCATTTTCTTCGTCTTATTCTTCTTCTCTGCTCTCTTTGTCTTCTTCTTCTTCTCTGCTCTCTTCTTCTTTTTCGTCTTCTTCGTCTTATTCTTCTTCTCTGCTCTCTTCATCTTCTTCGTCTTCTTCTTCTTCTCTGCTCTCTTCTTCTTTTTCGTCTCTTCGTCTTCTTCTTCTTCTCTGCTCTCTTCTTCTTCTTTGTCTTCTTCGTCTTTTTCTTCTTCTCTGCTCTCTTCTTCTTTTTCGTCTTCTTCGTCTTCTTCTTATCTGCTCTCTTCTTCTTCTTCTTCTTCTTCTTCCTCTCTGCGCAACTTTTTTTTTTTTTAATCTCGTGTCGTTTACTCTTTTATGCTCTGTTTTTCTTTCTCTTCTTCTTCTTCCTCCCTGCTCTGCTCTGTTCTTCTTCCTCCTCCTCTTCTTCTTCTTCTTCTTCTTCTTCTTCTTTTCTCTGCAACGACTTCTTTTTTTCCTACCTTGCAACGCTTTTTTTTTTTTATCTGTTATTCTGCCCTTTTCTTTTTCTTCTCCCTCTCTGTTGAGTCTGCTCTGCAAAGTCTTTTTTTTGCAACGTCTTTTTTTTTTTTTTTTTTTTTTTGCAACGTCTTATTTTTTTCTCTTGGTGCTCCATTCTTCTTCTTCTTCTTCCTCTCTTTTTTTTTTCTTCTTTACTCTGTTTTTTTTTTCTTCTCTTCTTTTTTTTTTTTCTTGTGGTAGCCCGGTGCTCTACTTCTTCTTCTTCTTCCTCTCTACTATATTCTTCTTCTTCCTTCTCTCTCTTCTTCTTCTACCTCTCTCTCTCGCAATATCTTTTTTCTTTCCTTTTTTTTTCTCTTCGGTGATTGGTCTGCTCCATTCTTCTTCTTCTTCCTCCTCTCTCGGTTCTTCTTCTTCTTTTACCTCTCTACTCTCCCGCCGCAACTTTTTTTTTTTTTTTTTTTTATTCTCTCGCTGGTCCGCTCCATACCTCTCTTGTTTTTCTTTTTTTTTTTTTTTTTTTTTGACCTGCACTCTTGTTTCTTATTTTATATGGTATTATGTTTTTAGTTTATTGCTTTGTGCTTTTTTAGTTCTTACATTTTATAGTTTAATCATTCTTTGTTTATTTTTCTCATATTAGGTTGTGTCTTAAATAGTTAAATGTTAGTTCTTTATGTAGCATATTCCCTTGTTGCATTTAATATATAAAGTAATAAAAGTATAAACATAAATATAGAATTGATATTTTAGGCAAAAAAAAAAAAAAAACATCAGGAACGCCTTGGTCGCCTAGGCGGGCGCCTAAGCGCCCAGGTCGGCCTCCATCGCCTAGGGTCGCCTTGTCGCCTTGAAAACTATGCTTTTTTCTTCCTACGGTCTCAACTCAACTCGCCACCAGTGAGTTGCTACAGTATCAACCGTACGAATTTGGTGATTCTTTCATCAATCCACAGTCTCCATTCCATTCCTCGAGGTATGTTCTCTACTCTTTCTCCTTTTTAAGCTTTCATACCTAGGTTTTGCTCCATTTATAGGGTTTTCTTCAAATTAATATTTTTTTGACCGTAAATATTTGATTTTTATTGGGGGTTATTGCTATTGGCTACCCAATGGATGAAAGCCCTCAAGAAAATTCGAGTTTCATCAGTTAGTTTAGTAGAAAATTGAAAATTTCCATTTTTGACCTAAATTTTGGATTTTTTTCCCAATTGTCAAAATTTCTTCAATTCGACTTATCTAGTTTAAATTTCCGATTGTATGAGCCTTGCAGGATGGTCTGGGACCTATGTAAGTCCTCCTGCCCAAATGTTTGGGTGAAAAGTGAGGCTTTTGCCCACTTTACATTGTTATGTTGTCAAATTTTCAAATTTATCTAACTTGTTTTTCTTATTTTCTTCTTTTGCACTTATCATTGTTCGCACTAAAGTTCTTCGAGTTCATGACCCATTTTGCTTCAGGTCTGTGGAAGCAAAAACACTATACCCTTGGTTTAATCGAAAGAAAGTAAAAAGGGGTCGGTGTGTGAACTTAGCCCTATTTGATGTGGAGAGGGCATTTGGTGATATGGGCTGGCTTCCAGTGATTCTGTACGAGGCTTGCATTCGCCCGGACTTGGTCAAGCAGTTATACTGTCACCTTCAGGTGGAGGGTGACTTAAAGGATGTGGAGAGGGCAGAGATCTTCGGATCACTAGCTAGGTGAAAGGGGTTTCGATCTCTTTCAACTGTCAGGAGTTGGCTGATCTCCTAGGCATCTCGAATGATGGTTAGTTGGTTTACTGTACACCCAGGGAGCTACAGTTTCTGGCTACACAGGTGCGTGTAGAAATAGATAACCAAATTCTTCGGGATGACAGCTGGGAGATGAAAGCAGTCAACCTGCGTCCAGAGCCACGGGTCTACTGCAAGATTATCCAGCATAATCTTATTCCCCAGGGTGGACGTTACGAGATGGTCTCACAGCTGACCCAGTACCTGCTATACTGTATTTGTACTAGGCAGCCCGTCTGCTTCCCATATATTATTTTTCGGACTATGCACAGAGCTACGTTGCCTAACTCGAAAGGTAACTTGCCCTATGGGCGGCTGATCTCCACCCTACTCGCTCGTCTACAGGTGGACTTAGTGGATGAAAGGATCCTTGAGGACACCTTCTCAGCTGACCTTGATTGGGAGGTCATCAGCAGGATGGGCATGAGAGAGATACAGGTCAGTGATGATGAGAGGAACGCTATGAGAAGTCCTCTCACTCGAGTAGCGGCAACGGATGCAGAGGCGGCAGCAGCAGCAGCAGCAGAGGCACACGTGGGTAATGATAAGGAGGATGATGATCGGATGTACATGGATGTGGATGCCATCCCTCCTCCATCACCACAACATTCTATTGGAGCTGGCCCTTCTCGGGCTTCTCATTCAGCTGACCCTTCACGCCCACCACCAAATGACATGATGGGGCTGTTATGTGAGATTCAGGAGGCTCAGCCCGTGATTGATTGGAGGGTAGGAGAGATCCTAGATGCCTAGCGCTCTACAGACCAGCTGGTAGCGGATCTGGCAGCTAGTCTCCGAGCTACTCAGACTCAGGTGGCTTGGCTCGCTAGAGTATACGCTGAGGATTATGACCAAAATCGTGAGGCACCTCCTCCTCTAGCACACCCAGCTCCATGATTGCTATTTATTTTCTTTTCTCATTATTTTTCAGAGTAACTGTCCGGATTGTGGGCTGTACTCTGGTGCGAATATACATTTTTCCCATTTTGGTATCTATATATATTAAATTTTTTCGCCCTTACATATGCGCATTATTATTTTTCAGTTTATGTCTTTAACACAGGTGCTTATGGTGTGTTGTTATTACAGTTTTTAATTTTATCCTAACGCAGTTCATGACTCAGGTGGAAGTCGTTAGGTCAATGGGTAGAACCTGAGATAGCTCTGATACCAAGTTGTCACACCCCAATTCTGGTCTAAACAGATTAGTGTGATGAATCATCATTAAACCAACGGTTCAACCAGGATCTTGTATTAGTAGTACCCACCATATCAAACCACACACACATTCCACGGTAATAATCAAAGGTAATAAACAAATAAGCGAAAGTCTTACAGATAATGAACTGAGTGTCTAACAATGATAATAAATAATTAATCCGATTATCTCCAAAACTTAAGACATAAAAGTAAATAATCCATTACATGTTTCATTAATCAAATATAACTAAACTAATAAAAAATGCACCAGTTGCACTTGCATAATGAATCATGTACATCTTCAACAGCTTCTACGTCCATGGCGGCAACGTGTCTATACGTCGGCGCATTCATATATTCTTCAACAGTAGGATCTACATCATCAACTAAAAATATTCGACGTTGAAAGGTAAGCACACATCACGGCTTAGTGAGCAAACAAAACAATGCAACAAACATATGCATGCATTCAATTCATATCTTTGGTCTGATTTTTAAGTTTGCAATGTGCTATAGAAAGGTTTGGTGGCCCCTGCATCTCTATACACGAGTGTGTGAATCCGTCCAATGGATCAAATACTATTTCCGTCCCACATGCACCCACCATGGAAAAGAGATAGAGCTAAAGTGTCCAGATTAAACACCTCCAACACTTCCCCTGATGCCCTACCCATACCAACACGTAAGCCCCTGCTGGTGAGGGCTTGCAAACTGGGC
The DNA here is from genome assembly GCA_028583415.1 of Protea cynaroides. Taxonomy (NCBI): domain Eukaryota; kingdom Viridiplantae; phylum Streptophyta; class Magnoliopsida; order Proteales; family Proteaceae; genus Protea; species Protea cynaroides. Next base: position 61,466,394 of record CM053276.1, read on the forward strand.
TTGCAAACTGGGCTCGCAACTAATCAATCCTAATGCCATACAGTGTATCTAAGGCCTCACCCCAGCATCCCTCAATACGTCCATAGAGATAGAGCTAAGGCCCCCCGGCAGAGTCGAAGACTACACGGTCCGAGACCACCTCCCCTGATGCCCTACAATGTAATAGTTCTGCTAAGGTAATGGCGATACGACGATGTCAGTGGGCAAGACTTGAGTAGAGATAGAACTAGAGTCTGGTGACGAGATTAGAGACCACCATGCCACGTCCTCCCCCTGATGCTCTACTCACATCCAACACACCAACCATAGACATAGAATCCCATGCCTATTCTTAACATCATCATCATCATCATGTTATAACTAAACAGAATTAAATATGCATGGGCAGTAATAGCAAGAATATTGGATGACATGTGAGATGCATATTACAAGCATACACGTATAGAATCAATCATGACATTGGACTCAATAAAAGTAAACAGTTTGTTATTAACCAATTAGTTTAGGTCTTGTTTCCTCACCTGTTAGCAAATCTCGATCTCTTTTCAAGCCTCTCAAAAGGGTTAGCGTTGCTATTCACCGAAGTCCAAAGTACTATGTCACCACTGATGTTTCTTTCTTTGAGTCCACCCCATATCCCGATGGGTTATTTGTCATTTGTCATTTGCCTACATATATTGTCCATCACTTTGTTTCGTAGGTACAACCTCCTCCACTGGTCATCCAGCAGGTTTATACTCATCGTCCTTGGGTAGATCATGCGCCTTTGGCTCCTCTCACCCCTGCCACCTCTTCTTCGCTTGTAGATTTAGCTCGAGTTAAGTATACCCTCTTCTGACCTTGATGTCTTTATTTCTCATCATAAGGGAGTTTGGAGTTGTACCCAACATTCAATTTCAAACTTTGTGTCTACATCACGTTTCTCTTCATCGTTTCATTCTTGTTTCGCCACTATTGAGAGTCACCCCCTTCCTAACTCTGTTGTAGAGGCATTATCTAGTTCTGGCTGGAGGACAGCTATGGTGGATGAACTTTTGGCCTTCGAGGGCAATCATACTTGGGTTCTTGTGCCCTTACCTATGGGCAAGTCTGCTATTGGATATCATTGGGTGCATGTGGTTAAGATCAACATTGATGGTTCTCTTGCTCATTTGAAGGCTCGCCTGGTTGCCAAGGACTATGCATAGGTCTATGGCATCGATTATCTTGACACTTTTTCTCCCATGGCCAAGCTGGCTTCAGTTGTGATTTTGATCTCTCTTGCTACTTCCCATCACTGGTCGCTACACCAGCTTAATGTGGATAATTTTTTCTTACATAGTGGTCTTTTGCTCATTTGAAGGCTTGCTTGGTCTAAAAGGACTTTTTTTTTTTTTTTTTTTTTTTTTTGCTATTTTTTGCTAAAAGCCATGAATAGTTTATATTAAATGAAAAGAAAGTAAAATAAAGATATAAAGGTTCCCTAAAGGATATTGAACCTCCACCTTCGGCATTGCCATTAGCAGAGGCCATCACAGGACATATTAAAAAAACCTAAATCGTGGTTTGTGAGAAGCATCCCACACAACCTCATGAGCAATAAGATCAAGACATGAATTCCAAGCATATGAACTCTATCCTTGGCAGCCTTTCTTGCCAAGATATCTACTGGTGTATTGGTTTCTCTGAACCCATGAGTAAATCTGATATGGCATTTTTCTAAAGCAAGTAAAAGCGCATTCCATTCTTGTCAACTGAACCAAGGCATATTTTTCAGTTGGAAGGCCTCAATCACAGATGTTGAATCACTCTCCAACCAGATCTTCTGGAAACCTAGTTGAATAGCTTCCTCAATTCCACGTATTGCTCCCCTCATCTTTGTAGTATAATTAGTAGTTACACCAAGAAACTCAGCAAACGCAAAGCATACCTCACCAGATGGAATATGAATAATTCCTCCTGCCCCAGCCACGCCTGGGTTCCTAAAACTTGATCCATCAGAATTGATTTTACACTAGCCATGCATAGGAGGGTGCCAATAAGGCTCCTTAATAGAGCTTTTCTTTCTTTGCTTCATTAGCAGGCCAAGGAGATGAGCAAATCCTTAGATCTTCACCTCTCTGAATAATACATGGACATTTCACAGAGAAATCTCTACACCCCCTTCTTATCTGCATAATTGCAGAATCAAAATTAATTTTCTCACTTCTATAAATAGTTTTGTTCCAAGCACGCCAAATGTTTGAGATTCCAACCAACAGACATCATTTCAAGATGGTTCCAAGGGGGGCTGCCTTAGCTTTTCACAACCACCACTCAAACAACACCTCACCCGAAGTATGCAAAGGGATTAAAATCCCAAAAAGGAAGCCAACCTCACACCAAATTTTCCTTGCAAAAACACAATCACAGAAGATGTGGTCCAAAGTCTCAACAGCCTTCAAGCACAAAGAACATCAGGGTGCAATGGAGATACCCTTTTGTTTCACCAAATCATTAGTGGGAAGCTTCTTCATACTCCAGGAGATACTTGGAGGCAAGGCCTTGCTCCAAACCATAGAAGCCCAAAGTCGTTGCGGCTTAGATTCTCGGATTATGTTCCATGCTAAGCTAACTGAAAAAGCACCAGACAACTCTCCTGTCTAGATCAATTCATCCTTTCTAGAATGACCTAGAGGGATTCGATTAGCTTTCATAAAAAAATCCTTCTACTATGGAGAAGCAACTGAAGGCCACTTCCATTGTCCATCCACAATAAATCTGCCCAAAGAGCAATCAAGACCTTTAAACATAGACGCATCCACATCAACTCGGTTTTGCAGAGCAAAATCACCAAGCCTATTGTCCTTCCATAGGTTAATCATTTTGTCATCACCAATTAACCACTGGGACTGCTTTGCAGTTCAGTCCCATACTTCGTAATGCTCATCCAGCTGGAGAAGAACATAAGGGTCTCCAAGGACTATGCACAGGTCTATGGTGTCGATTTTCTTAACACTTTTTCTCCCCTGGCCAAGCTGGCTTCGGTTTGGATTTTGATCTCTCTTGCTACTTCCCATTACTGGCCGCTGCACCTGCTTGATGTGAAGCATTCTTTCTTACATAGTGATCTCAATGAGGTTTATATGGAGCACCACTTGGTTTTGTTGCACAGGGGGAATCTGGTATGGTGTGTAAGCTCAAGTCAATTTATGGGTTGTAGCAGTCTCCTCAAACATGGTTTGATTATTTCACTGAGGCTGTTTTCAAATTTGGTATGTACAGGTGTGATAGTGATCACTTGGTGTTTTATCTCTAGTCTAGATTTTCTTAACTGTTTATGTTGATGACATAGTGATTACAAGGGATGATTGTATAGGTGTCGAGAGTTTGAAGTTTCATTTACAGCAACAGTTTCTTACCAAGGATCTGGGCAGATTGAAGTACTATTTGGGAGTTGAAGTGGCTCAATTTCTCAAAGGAAAGATGTTCTAGATTTGCTCATTTAGGCAGGGATGTTAGGATCCAAACCTGTGGATACTCCAATGGATCCTAACATAAAACATACAGTTGATCATCTGACTAATCCTGAGAGATATAACAGATTAGTCAACAAGTTGAGTTAAATCACCACAGCTCGACCAAATGTGGCCTTGGCAGTCAATGTGGGGATGCTGTTTTTTGTATTTTACTGTGCCTCAAGAAGGCTCCAGCTTTTGGTCTACTATACCTTGACCATGGACATGGATGTGTTTACGGTTTTTGGATGTTGATTAGGCTAGTTTCCCTATTGATAGACGGTCTACTACTAGATATTGTAACTTAGTTGGCGGAAATTTTGTGTTGAAGAGCAAAAAGCAAACTATTGTTGCTCGGTCCAATGTAAAGTCTGAATATCATGCTATGATACATGTCACGTGTGAGTTGATATGGGTCAAGCAGTTGCTAACTGAGCTTGGTTTATTGGACACGTCTTCCATGCAACTGTGGTGTGATAACCAAGCTCTCATCTATATTTCTTCTCATCATGTGTTTAATGAGAGAACAAAATACATTGAGGTTGACTGTCATTTTGATCGTGAAAGGCTTCTGCAAGGGGTTATTTCTGTAGGCCATGTTCGTACAAGAGAACAACTGGCTGATGTGTTTATGAAGTCTCTTAGGAGTGGGAGGATTGGTTATATTTGTAACAAGCTGTGCATGATTGATATATATGTTCCAGTTTAAGGGGGAGTATTATTAGGTATATCGAAGCAGGGGGAGGGAATTGGGATTAGCTCTTGGCACTAATCCTGAAAGTGCAAGTTCCCTCTCCCTCTTCTTTCTATTTTTGTCTTTTACCTTTTCACCCTTTTATGGTTGGATGTTCTCTTTGCATATAGTGAATGAAATATGGAGTCTCAATACAATGCTGTGACTCCCAAAGTTACAGCAAACTCTTCTTTCTCTCTTCCTTTTCTCTCTATATTTTACAAATTAGAAATGCCAAACAAAAAAAAAAAAACTGTTGTTGCTGTCTTTTCTTGATTACTTCCCCATCTTTGATTAAACATTGCAATATATCTGTTAAGATTTCCCCAAGTACTAGAGTAGTTTAGGAATTAAACGTTATATTTTGTTTTTAATATAGTGTTGGTTTAAGTTAAGGGTCTACTTGTTATTTCCTTTTTATCCAGTATGTAAATAAAGTCCCCACGATTGGAGAGAGATCCTCTCCTCTTGCTTTTCACTTCTTATTTTTTTTTTTTTTTCTCTTCCCGGCTCCTCCTCCTTTCGTTGTTCTCTTTTTCCTTATCTGGCAATCTGATCTAATACGAGTCAAATGGTATCGAAGCAGGTGACCAGTAACTGCTCTCCCATATTGCTGGTTTGAGACTCTTCAAGGAGACTCTGCTGTTTGTGTTTCTTCCCTTGCTATGTGAACTAAGGAAAAAGAAGGGACTGTTATGGTGCTGCGGATTGATTGTTCTTGCTGAGGATTCAATTGGTCAATTGATTCTTGAATGGAGATCCATTTTTCTACCCCTTTTTTGAATTCTTCTGCAGTTTCCATGTTTCCTACTCACAGTAGAATTCCTGAAAGTGATGCTGATTTATCTACAGGTTTCATCGTTCTTCTCTATTATGACTACTAATGGTTAGTTACTGATATCTCAAGGAATCTTCCATTGATTGGCCTGTTTCGGCACTTTCCTACTCTTGCTAGGAGTTGTCTTTTAATGGTTATCTTGCTGTTGGATTGGTTTGATTTTTCTACATGTGTTGCATGGTTTGTAGATTCGGTAACTGGTGTGGGGTTGTGGTATGTTATTCACTAGTAAGAATACTACTGCCTTGAGCTTTTTTCTCCTTGGAGGTTGTTAACTTACAGCAGGGTCGTACTTAGACTGCGACCTTTTACTTTGTTTTTTAAGTCCTATTTCTAGTATGATTCTGCTACACAACCAGATCTGACCGTCAGATCTGATTCAAAATTTGAGTGATTATTCTGGTCTATGTTGTCGATCTGTGACCAGTTGTAATATTGCATCTTCCTTGCTGACTGTGAGTTATTGGCGTATCTATATTCTTGCCTCAAGTTTAGTGGCGTGCAGCTTAGTGGTACTACAGTTTTTTTAGTTGCTGGTTGCTGACCGTGCTCCTTCCGTGGTGCTCATATTCGCCTTGTGTGCTGTATTAATTTATTTTGTTTGTAAAAGGTGACTCTAAATCTGCTGTGGACTTGGTTAATGTTCAAATCACATCAATCAAGTTGACCAGTGCTTCTAATTACTTATTGTGGGCTCAAGCAGTTAAAAGTATATAGCAATGCTAAGGGCGAGATGACATACATAACCTCCGAACCCCCTACTGCCGATTCTGAAGACTGTACTACATGGATGTGTGAGAATGATTGTGGAATAATATGAATCTTTTAGTTGCTGCCAATGTTATGTTCCATACCACAACCAAAGATGTTTGGAATGATTTAAAGAAAAAGCTATGTTCGGATACATATGATTCTCAAATATATATCCTTCATTAGAAGATATTTAATTTCAAGCAAGGGGACAAGTCTGTCAATGAAGATTATGGTACTCTCAAAAGCCTATGGGAGGAGTAAAATGTGTGTTAAGCCCTCTCTTCTGATTTGGTGGTTCTGAAGACTCAACATCCAGAGTTCCAGGTGGCTAAATTCTTTCAGGACTAAATTCAGAAATGCAGCCTATCAAAAGTCAATTTCTTGCCGGTGATAAGGTTCCTACTATGAATGAAGCCTTTGTTGCATCCAATGTATAGTGTCTCCCTCCACCAAATCTTCACAATATACAAATTCACCAATAGGAAATAACTAAAAGATTAGTTGTCTTCTATTTGATTTTCTTTTTTTCAGTGTTGAAGTTATTTTAGTATATCTGGTTTGCTTTTAATTTCAGCCCTTAGCAGTTCTAATTATTTTATTTTTGGCCATGTAGGTGCGGAAAATTTGCCAAACAATTGCCTTTTTGTCTCCTGCAGTCTGCATGACTCTTTCCTCTTTGAATCTAGGGTTGCCACCGTGGGAAATTGTGGTGATTCTAACTAGTGGCTTAGCACTCTCAAGCTTTGCCTTATCAGGTAATGACCATTTGAACCATGATTCTATAGTCTATATTAATTAGTAAACTAATTGAAGTTGCTTTTCATTATGTCTACTACTCCTTTCATGACAGGACTTTATTGTACGCATCAGGATATATCTCCCGAGTATGCTAGTGTACTTTTAGTAAGTAGCATTTCATTTTTTTGCAATCCTATTTTGAGCCTTTCCATTATGGGCATCTTATGCAGAAATTTAATGTTTTGCATAGAGTTGATTAATGTGATTCAACTCTCTTCTTATTTTACCATAATTTTCAACACCTAGGCATCTAGGCGGGTTTTCACCTCCTGGGCGGTTGGTTGCCTTATTGTATCACGCATTTTTCTTTAATTGATGTTATTTGTAGCATTTTTATTGGATGTATAAAGTACATACATCATAATGCATGGAATGATGCATATGTATTAAAAACAGTAAAAATTGATGCTCTAACCCCCTCCCTTTTGTATAAATTTTCTTATTGAAGATGTACCCTTACAACGCCTTGGGAATGCCTTGTGTTCATCTTGGGTACGCCTAGGTGCCCAAGCACCCTCTAGCTCTTGGGATTTCCTTGGTGCCTTGACAACTATGAATGTTGCCTCAATGACAGAATAGGATCTAGCCTCTTTAACTTTGCCTTCTTTCTTTTTTGCTCCACGTAGGGGATTACCAACACTGTTGGGGCAGTACCTGGAATTGTCGGTGTTTCTCTCACAGGCTATCTTTTTGATTCAACCCATTCATGGAGTGTAAGTCATCTAATGATTTATTAGGTCTTTGTTAGCCATTATATCATATAAGTTTGTCATGACTATTCTATGATTTTCTGTTTTTGACATTTGTATTATGTAGATGTCATTATTTGCTCCATCAATCTTCTTCTACTTGACCGGTACGATAGTATGGTTAAAGTTTGCAAGTAGTAAGCCTCAAAGCTTTTCCAAAAGAAATTGATCCTTTTCGCTTCTCAGGGAACCTGAACTAACATCAAAAGGCACTGAAATTGGAATGTACTTCATTCTATTGCATTGGTGATCTGAGTTCTTGAATGGAGCTGCTGCAGTGGTTGACCTTATTCTCCAGTGACAAACTCTGTTCTGTGGCCATGTAGAGAAAGGAATTTGTATATAATATGTATATTAGATCTCTTGGATGATCGGAGTAGGTAGGAAAAGCCCAAATTTTCCACTATGATGTTGATTTCAAAATTTTGAAATTTCAAGAATGTATTGTTGTAAGAATTTTGGTTCTGTAAATTCATCCACGGGCTAAGAATTTTCTACTTAAATTAGCGCCGAACTTTCCTGTAGTAATGTGTTTGGGTGTCTGGGACAGTTACTTGACACTATAATTCTTTCCCCCCCCCCTCCCCCCCCCTCCTCCTCCTCCTCCTCCTCCTCCTCCTCCTCCTCCTCCTCTTCCCCTTTTTGTTTTTTTTTTTTAACTAGCTGTCTCATTAAAGACCATCACCTGTACTGTCAGGTCTGGATCAAATCCTGCCTTAATCATGCACAATATGCTTCTCCACTCTCCCTGTTTTGCAATAAGCTCTAACCCCCTCTTCCTATGACAATGGTGGGGTAAATCAATTTCATTAGTCCATTCATCAAAAAAGAAAAGGAAAGAGACTACATGACAGCTACCACCAGACTACATGGCCAGAAACCAAATTGATTTGGTTTATACATATGTATGTCATATCTATTATATTTACTCAATTTAGTGGACTCATACTTGATGCTATTATATGGCATGCTAAGAAGAGAAAGGAGAGCATGAAGTAGTGTTTCATGTTATTCTAAATGTATTTTAATTAAATTCTGCCATTGCTGCTGTTTCACAAGTAAAGCCCTATATCCATCGTTTTAGTGGAAGAGTGGCTGATGTGAGTCGTTACAGAGGTTATTGGTGCCTCAATTGGGTGTGGGATATGTAACCAGTTATGCGTTTGATAGAGACTGTTCTGGCTAATTATTTACCAGATACCTGTTTTCTGAAATTTATGGCAGAAAACCATAGAAAGTGGGGGCAGGAAGATGGCTCCATTTAAACGTTGAAGTCAAAAGTTAATTTTTTTCATAGCATCATCTTTTAGAATTATGATTATCTTTCATTGGTACACTTATGATCCTTAAGGTTCTGTTTGGTTGCAAGGGAAGTGGAAAAGGGAAGTGAAGGGAAAAAGTTTTCCCTGTTGAGTCGTTTGGTTGCACGAGAAATAAAGTGAAATTAATTTCAAAGAGTTGTTTGGTTAGATGCAAAATTAATGTAAAATTTAAAAAATTTGTAATCCCACCTTTTTAAGCTGTAACAAACTAGATACATTCCCATTTACTAAACTACATGTTTAATGAATGGGTCCACCACCATCTATTGCTAGGGGTATAAATCTCATCTATCACTATCCAATGGTCTCACCTTTAATACATTTGATTTCATTGGAAGGCTTAGGCCCCATTTGATAACATTCCAGTTCCTTACTTCTTAGCTTCGGAACTAATCCGGAATAAAATGGCGATTGATAAACATGGTTCAACTTGACTCCCATGGAGTGAATCACTCCAAAAATGCCTTTGGGAGCTAAAAAACTGGAGCTAAAAAAACTTACTTCTCTTGCTATGGAGCTATTACCACTACTGACTACCATCACCACCACTATTAACACTGTCATCATCACCACCACCCCTCCACCGCCACCATCCGCACCACCACCCACCATCCACAGCTACCACCACCACCACCACCACCACCGCCACCACCACCACAGTCGCCGCCGCCTCCACCACCACCCACTAGTTACCACCGATGCCCCCACCACCTTCCACCATCGCCGCCACCACCACCCACCAGCACCACCACCACTACCACCCCCCCACCGCCCCACCGCCACCAATACCACCACCACCACCACCACCAAACAGTATTGGAAGCATAGTCTTTTGATTTTGGAGCAGCGTTATCAAACAGTATTCTATTAAAAAAATCCTGACTCTGAAGAAGAAATAGAGAACGACTCCAGACCAAAAGTAGCTCCATGGGAGTTTGAGTGTTATCAAACGGATGTTCCTCGGTGTGTCTGAGAATTCTTACATCAAAGATATTATTAGTGTCACACCTCATTCTGGTTCATACAGATGTGTGAAGGAGATCACCCACCGGCGATCCATTGCCAACCATAACATATGAACACCACCACAATCAAAGTAAGAGAGAGAAATATACAGTGGAAGACTTTACATATCGAATCATAAAGTATGATGCCTTCTATTGATAAACTAAAATTATAACAGATTTATTCGTTACAACCAAGTACTCAGAACGTAATCCTTTCGTTGCATCAATTAAGAAATACAAGTAAAATGCCTAAACGTAAAGAAACCCAAAAAGTGTATAAGCAGCCCAGCACGATTACCACCGACCCACCCGCCTAGTCTCCATAGGCACACGCCAAGCACTCACAAACCTCGTTGTGGTACTCCTCCAGGGGTACCTTAGCCTCAACCATGCTAGCCACCATAGAAGAGGGAGCATTCAAGAAATCGGATAACGTAGCCTCCCCAGAACATCTAAAATAATCAGTCAATTGAAGGTGAGCAACCACACACTCAGTGAGAGAATCAAACAAGCAATCACACAAATGCATGTAATTGAAATTTAGTTAAGTTTGGTATATGATATGCTAATGGCCGTCTCAAGACTCTCTCAGGACTCGCATGCTCCAACAAGCATTACCCTCATGCCTAGGTAGAGAATAGGACCTGCCCATAGTCCAAGTACTATGGGAACCTATACCTTAGAGTGATACACACCAACACGATTACACTCAATGTGCACACACCCTCAGTTTAATAAGCTCCCTCCTGGTGGCTGGGTTCCCAAACCCACCACTCCGTCCCTACTACCAGTCCATCGGTACGAAGGGGAATGAGCCTATGCCAATACGTTAACCCTACTAGCAAGGATCACAGTCATTTAAGGTCTATATATTCTACTAACCATGGTAACCTACGTGCCATCCATTTAATATGTACCGTACCCCAACTAGGACTCCCAATGTCAATCTGTCGGGCATCATACCTTCACTAGGGTAATAGCTTTTTTGGCCTGAGTGGCAGCTACAATACCAGTCCGTCAGTCACCTCACTCCACTAAAGCCACATATACATTCACAACGTCCATATTGAGAAAATAGGAAGATAAAACCAGAATAATATTAAATGTAAGACAAGATGAACAATGGAAGGAACACTGTTGTTGTTCTGGATTTCTTGGATGATTACATTACATTGATATATATTTCATTTATAGAGAAGTATATGGTATTAAGGAATATCCCATCGGATTGATATGGGATTCTTACAGCTATTGCTACTAAGGATTGTTAGGATATGGTAAAGGTTAACAATGGAGAGGATAACATATGATCTTATCCCATGTGTGTTGTTATGGAGTTGTTACAGCTAAAGATGGCTAGGACACGGTGGAGGTTTACAAGGAATTGTTACAACTTTTATAATGATAGAGACTTACAAGATAAGATATGATCTTATCGCATGTGAGGTGTTATGGAATTGCTACAGCTGTTACAACTAACTATTAGGTGTAGTTGCGGTAACAATGGACTGTTCTCTATCATCCCCCTGCAAGCTCAGCGGCGCTGTGTGAAGCTAAAGCTTGGACTGTAAAATCGTAAGATGAACAGCAGTCAGCCCTTTGGAAAATATATCCACAAGCTGGTCATCTGTAGATACGTATTTGACGTTGATGAGCTTCTTAGCAACAAACTCACGAATGTAGTGAAAATCGATGGCGACGTGCTTGGTGCGGACATGAAATATTGGGTTGAAAGCCAATGAGATAGCTGATATATCGTCACACCAGATGGTAGGAGTGGAGAGAATAAAGCAGTGCAGCTAGCGGAAAAGAGAAGACAGCCAGATCAGCTCGGCTGCAGTATGAGATAGACACCGGTACTCAGCTTTGATAGATGAACGACCGATGGTGGCCTGCTTCTTGGCACTCCAGGCAATGGGGCTATGACCAAGGAAGACACAGAACCCCCCTATGGAGCAGCAATCAACAAGGCAACCGGCCTAGTCAGCATCACAGTAGGCGGTAAGCGTCATAGGAGGCAACCCCATTTTTTTGGGGGGTGTGAGGGCATGATAGTTGGAGGGAAACTCCATTTGTTTTGAGAAAATTTTAAAATATAGAGCTTATGAATTCAATACCACCATCTAAGTGGAAGATGATAATAGGTTTGTTCAGCAATTTTTCAATGGTAGCTTTAAATTGCACAAAGATATCAAAAAAATCAGATTTGTGTTTCGTGGGAAATAACTAAGAAAACCTAGAGTAATCATCAATAAATAAAACCTAATAAGAAAATTGTGAGTAGGAAGGGATGGGGGTGGGCCCCCAAACATCACAGTGAATTAATTCTAAGGGGTGATGGGAGATTGATGTAGGCAAAGGGAAGGGAAGACGGTGGCTTTTGCCAAGCTAGTAGGATGAACAAACCGCTTGTGCATTGAAGCCCTAAAAAGAGAGTATTGAGGATGGAGCATTGAATAACTGATGATGGGTGACCAAGACGAGCGTGCCATTGTGCCAAAGTGAGGGCGGAACTAAGATATGCATGAGGTGGTGTGGACCGATGGTGGACTGGAAGCTGAATAGGGTATAGGCCATTGTCAATGGGGCCTTGATAGAGGATCTTCTTGCTGGTCTTATCCCTCACACAAAAACCAAGTTTATCAAAAATGAATTCGCAATCATTGTCACTTGAAAATTTATGAACTGAAATAAGGTTAGTAGAAGTAGTAAGACAGTGAAGAATTTTAGGTAAATGAAAGGGGTTGTGGGTGGTAGAGTCAATGTTACTAATAGACAAACCTTGACTGTTCCCCACTTGAACAGTGTTAGTTCCTTCAAATGGAGTAGAGATATGTAGATTTTCGAGGTCCGGTGTGAGATGGTGAGAGTCTCCTATATCAGAGTACCATGTGTTCGTAGTAGGTACTGGAGTGGTAATCATAGCAGCTAATTTCTTTAGAGGATGAGACCTTGGTATGCATAGTTCATATGGTGATAACAGTCAAGTGCTTGATGAATAGGTCGCTGACAAATCTGACAGACAAGACGAGTATTGGGAGGACCAAAACCTGGTGAGGGTAGAAGCCCACGTGAAGGGCCAACAGGTGGAGGTCAGCGAGAATAGGATCCGCCTCAAGCTGTTGTGTTGGATTGACCTCGTTGTGAGAATGGGGCTCGACCAATAAGTGGAGGTCAGACAACAGCCAATGCAGTTGAGTGATTTGTTGAAGATTCTTCTTGGAGTGCTATTTCTTCACAAATCAAAAGATTGTGAAGTTCCTCAAGAGTGAGGGAAGAGGTACGTGCATAGATCCGAATGGATGAGCAGAACTAGGGATAGGTGGATGGAAGGCCATCTAGAACAAAAATAATAATATCATCATCACTCACCGTGGAGTTACAGTCTGCTAGTTGATCAGAGATACTCTTGAAACGTTGGAGATATTCACTCATGGATTGAGTGCCTTTTTTTATACGACTCAACTTTCGTTTGAGTGATATGATGTGAACCGGGGTTGTAGATGCTCTTCCAACAAGTCCCACGTTTTCTTGGCTGAGGTGACGCTGACTATGTAAGGCAATGCAGATTCACTTAAAGTAGCATTAATCTAAGATGTTGTCGTCTCAAACCAGACTGGTCCTTAGCTCGATCAGGTTTCCTGCACAAGGAAGAAATGACACCGCAGTGATGGTCAGGTGGAGACACCCTTTGGCCACTCCAATGTCTAAATTAGTTTGATGGACAAGCAATATGGGACAGATAAAGAAAAAGAAAAAAATCAGTTATCCCCCCAAATAGTTTCGAAACATCACCTACCACCCACATCTTTCAAAAATCATCAACTACCACCCAAACATTTACCACCATTAATCAAATAGATCCACCCCGTTAAACAAATCTCGTTAGTTGTTGATGTCATCCAAAAGCAAATTTGAATTGGACAATAATAGCCTAAAGGATATGTTAAAAGACGTTTTTACCCTCCTTCACTTAAGGAGGGTAGTTCATGGAATGTTGAAATAAAGTTCAAAAGAGGTTCCAATGCATTCTAATCATCGCTACAAAACCTAAGATGCGTTAGAAGCAAGTATGGGATTGAAGAAACCATTAAACAAGGAAAATCCCAAATTTGGTTTTGAAGAAATGGGGAAAAATCCCGATTTTCACTATGGGCAAATCCATGAATCGATGAAATCAAGTTAAACCAAAAGAAAACTATGGGAAAGACTCCCTAACATGTATTTATAGCAAAGCCCCATCGTTTCAAGCTATTACATTGAGAAAACAAGAAGAAATCAACAAAAATCCAACTTAGAAAACGGAAATCAATATGAATATCTTACCGTAGCAAGGTGAGAAGACAATTTTGAGATGGATAAAAGTAAAAAAACACCAAGGAAGACCTCAAGAATCGATTTCGAGGGTGTGTACCTTTCCTCTTACCGCACACAAGCTCTACTACAGTGAAAATGAGAAATAAAGAATCACACCTCTGTTTAAATCAAAAGTCGCCACGTGTGGTCGATCACGTGCCACACGTCCCTCACCTGGATAGTGGTGCGATCGGTCAAGTACCGCATGACTTTTTGTCAGTCTGTTCCACTCCGTGTTGAGTGTTTGCTCGTTTGAACTCATTTGCAATGTGTTGAAACTAAAGTTTGAGTTTTTAACATGATATGGTATATTGTATGATGTGATTTAAAAAATTTATACCCGTGAGTCGACTGACTATCGTTAAATTTCTAGGTTTGAGCAAAGTTTCTAATCATGGCTCCAAGTACAAGGCAAAGGCATCGCGAGCCCAATACCATAGAAAGCAATGCCCCACCCGAGGGGATCACACAAGAGCCTATGCCTCCGCCAGAGATATAACCCGAGCCAAAACCTGTACCTTCGCCATCACCACCAACGCTGACAGCAGCAGACGTTATTACTATCTTAGGCAACTTTTCTCATGATATTAGTATTCAGCAATAGCAATTAATGGCTGGACTCATGACAGTACTTCATGGGGAAACCACTCCTCTGGTTATAGTAGCTCCAACAGCCGCGCCAGCACCAGCTCCAGCACTAGTGTAGCCTCCTGTAAATCAAATGTCTGCACCAATACCAAATGTGGCTGCACTAGTGCACCCACAAGTACCACCAACGTCGGCTATCATTCCTCCACTCATATTACCAGTAGTGTTATCATCTACATTGACACCAATGGCAATGTTAGTGGAAGCCTTTCAGAAAATGAAGCCTCCTAAATTCACAGGTGTAGGAAATGATCCTCTACGTCCTACTATATGGATGCATACCATTGAGAAGACTCTTAGAATGATGCACTATACGGATGATCAAAAGATACTCTGCGCCACCTTTATGTTCAAAGACGAGCCTGATAATTGGTGGGAATCTACTTGGCCTATCCTAGAGGCCAAGTACTGTAATATCTCATGGGAAAACTTCAAGGAAGCTTTCTATGGCAATTACTTTCCCCAGAGCTAAAGAGATCAAAAGGAGGTAGAATATCTGACTTTCAGTCAAGTGCAAAGATCCGTCACTAAATATCAGAGGGACTTTGAGAAGCTATACTATTTTGAGACTCCGAGCATGTGTATTGACGCATTAAAGCAAAGAGGTTCACTGATGGTCTTAGAAGGGGAGTACGAGCCATCGTTAAAGCTTAAAGCCATACCACCTATGCCAGTGTTGTACAAACAGCCAAGGTGGTCAAAGATAGCCAAAGAGACGGCTACCAAGCCCACAACCTTTGGTACCAAAAGAGCGAATACTTTCACAAGCACTTGCAACACCAAGAATCCATTCAGAACTTCAGCAGTAAATAAAGTGACCACCCAAACTTCTACAAAGAAGGCTATTGTTCCTGCACCTTTTGATATAGCACCCGGCCCGGTGAAGGGTTATAACTGCCAACAAGAGGGACATATATCTAGGCAGTAGGGCTATGCAACAACGACAAAAGAGGCTAAAAACTCTGCCAATGTGGTCACAGGTATATTTCTTTCATAGTAATTAAGCTATTATGCATGAATTGAACATGTTCTTGAAGTATCAGTTAAATTAATCAGTTATGTACCACTAGGTACCATATCTATATCTAATTCACTAGCTCGAGTACTCTTCGACTCGGGTGCGACCCATTCTTTTGTGCCACCCTCTTTCATTGAGAAATTGGGAACACCTCCATGGTAGATGGAGTCACATCTTATAGTTAGTATGCCATTGGGACAACAAGTAAAATTGAATTACTACCACTTCCCGTATAGAATCCAGATTGGCTATAAGAAAATGGAAACAAACCTAATACTTCTAGACATGTCTGACTTTGATGCAATTTTAGGGACAGACTTGCTATCCACACATAAGGCCAGCATCCTGTGCACTGAAAAGAAAGCCTCCTTCAAAGTTGATGATGATAAACCAATTATGTTCATTGGAGACAAAATGATGAAGCAGAAGAAGCTTTTCATTTCCACCTTACAAGCAAGTAAGTTGTTAGATCAGGGTTGCACTACATACATTACATCTGTAGTAGATACTACTGTAGAAACAGCCAAATTGAAAAAACTATGGGTAGTAAGCGAGTTCCCTGAAGTGTTTCCAAAAGACTTACCAGGATTGCCTCCTGACAAAGCAACAGAATTTGTAACTGATCTACTCACAGGATAGGCACCTATATCCAAGGCACCCTACAGAATGGCATCTGTAGAATTAAAGGAACTCAAAGTGCGGTTACAAGAATTGCTAGATAAAGGTTTCACTAGACCAAGCATTTCACCATGGGGAGCGCTAGTCTTGTTCTTTAAGATGGACGGAAGTATCAGACTCTACATTGACTATCGAGAACTGAATAACTCACAGTCAAGAATAGATACCCACTACCCAGGATCGACGACCTATTCGATTAATTGCAAAGAGCATTAGTATTCTCAAAGATTGATTTACGATTAGGTTATCACCAACTGAAGATCAAAGAATCTGATATTCCAAAGACAGCCTTTAGAACCCGATATGGTCATTATGAGTTTAGGTTTATGTCATTTGGGTTAACAAATGCTCTGACATCATTCATGGAGTTAATAAACAGAGTATTTCATGATTACTTGGATCAGTTCATCATAGTATTTGTTTCGGCTAGGATCCGTCCTGTGGGTCCTCGCCGAGCTGACTGGACCTGCAAGACAAGGAAAAGCAAAGGGGGGAGGCGGGCTGGATGCCTCGGGTCCACTCTGATGCCAAAGTCAGGCTCTGTGAACAGTCAATGGGCTCGGTGTCGAGCCCACTAAGATATTATAAAGTGTGGGGTGAGGTGAGATTTTCCGACCGATGTGTCAGAGCGTGAATCTCAAGGAGTAATAAATGAGCAGTAAATATTGTCTGTTAAAAATCTTGGGATTCGTCCTATTTATAGTGAATAGTTCGAAATCCCAAAATACCGAGTTTACCCTTTCTTCCTGTGCTTGAGGGGTAATACCAATTTTACCCTTTGTTCTTGTGCTTGAGGTGCTTCCCTTCGTCGAATGGCGAATCTCCACGTGGCGCTGATATTGAGTCCTACGTGTCGAGGGAATAATCCCAGCGTGGCATAATTCCCTAACACTTGCCTAGTTGCCCTGTCGAATCTGTAGGGTTCGGTTGAGCAAAAAATAGAGAGACGGTTCCTCCCCCTAACAACTTGCCTCGTTGCTCTGCTGAAATCGGAAGATTCGGACCATGTATGTAGTAGAACCCGTCGAGGGAGTAGGGCGCTGCAGTTTAGAGTGCGTCGGTGTTGGCTAAGAATGCTGGTCCGAGGCCGAGGTGGCCACTGCGGTTGGGCCATGTCGGTCGCTACTGAGGGTTCCGGGTCCGGGGCCGATGTAGGCACTGCGGCCAATAAACATCAGTCCTTGCTGGAGCGCGGGTCCGGGGCCGATGTAGGCACTGCGGCCAATACACATCGGTCCTTCTCTGAAGAATTTTGAGGCTGTCACGCGTGGGTCACGTGATCCGAGCCAATTTGACCGATGTGGCCACTGCGGCCAATACACATCGGTCTTTCTAATGGTACGGGTCCGATGTCATCACGCATAGGTCACGTGATCCGAGCCAATTTGACCTGTGGGCAATGCGGCCAATACACATCGGTCTGTCTAATGACTCGGGTCCGATGTCGTCACGCATAGGTCACGTGATCCGAGCCAATTTGACCGATGTGGTCACTGCGGCCAATACACATCGGTCGCTCTGAGGATGGTGCCGAGGCCGTCACGGGATTATCACGTGATCTAAGTCAACCCGATCGATGTGGGCACTGCGGCCAATACACATCGATCATTCTGAGGATGGTGTCGAGGCTGCCACGGGATTATCACGTGATCCGAGCCAATCCAGCCGATGTGGGCACTGCGGCCAATACACATCGGTCGCTCTGAGGATGGTGCCGAGGCCGTCACGGGATTATCACGTGATCTAAGTCAACCCGACCGATGTGGGCACTGCGGCCAATACACATCGGTCATTCTGAGGATGGTGTCGAGGCTGTCACGGGATTATCAGGTGATCCGAGTCAATCCGACCGATGTGGGCACTGCGGCCAATACACATCGATCATTCTGAGGATGGTGCCGAGGCCGTCACGGGATTATCACGTGATTTAAGTCAACCCGACCGATGTGGGCACTGCGGCCAATACACATCGGTCATTCTGAGGATTGTGTCGAGGCCGTCACGGGATTATCACGTGATCCGAGCCAATCCGGCCGATGTGGGCACTGCGGCCAATACACATCGGTCATTTTGAGGATGGTGTCGAGGCCGTCACGGGATTATCACATGATCCGAGCCAATCCGACCGATGTGGGCACTACGGCCAATACACATCGGTCATTCTGAGGATGGTGCCGAGGCCGTCACGGGATTATCACGTGATCTAAGCCAATTCGACCGATGTGGGCACTGCGGCCAATACACATCGATCATTCTGAGGATGGTGCCGAGGTTGATTTGAGACGCGTTGGGTGGGGCACACTCGGATCTGGATACTGGGTGCGGGCTGGAAATGGATACCGCAAGGCGGGACCCGATCGACGGACCCGAGTGTATTGTTGATAATAAATGCGCCGATGTCTTGATCAATGGGAGGCTGCCACATGGACAGAAGAGAGGTTGATGCCTTATAAAAAGGGGTGGTGGGGTATGGAGGTCCCCTAGTCTGAAAATAATTTTATCCACTCACATCGGTTCTTTGTCTTCACATCGGTTCGTCTCTTGCACATCGGCGTGGATATCTCACAGCGGCTCGGTCGGGTGACCTTGGTGCGGATTTGCAATCAGTAAGTATATTTTTATCTAAGTACTCTTGTGGTATGGCGGACGAGGGTAGGGAGGCCGAAGTCCAAGTAGATATAGAGGGGGTGGGGACATCCTCTAGTAGTAGCAGTAGTAGTGGTAGCTCGGCCTTATCCGGCAGTGAGTCGACATCGGGCTCATCTCTGCCAAGTGGTTCCGGGGGGCGAATATCCGAAGGCAGTCCCGAGGTGGAGTTGGCAACCGAGGAAGGTCCCTCCCAACGAGATCTGTTAGTGGGAATATCCACACACGAGGTCGGCTCCGAGGTGCTGATACAGGCCCGGGAGGGAGGCGAGGCTCCCCAGAGTTTGATGCTCACGATGAGGTATCCCTTTTGACCAAGGCGGAGTTCGACAGTCTCCGGGAGTGCTATCAGATTCCGGATGACGTGGAGATTCGAAGGCCCATCGAGGGGGATCGGGCCTGCTGGAGTCGGAGGTCGGAGCTGTGCGTTAACATTGAAATGTTTAAGGGGCGGCTTTCGGGTGCCGGTACCAAAGTTGGTGGGTGAAATCTTAAGATTTTATCAAGTGACCCATATCCAACTGATGCCGAACTCGTGGAAGAACTTGATAGCGTTCGTCATCTACTTCCGGAGGTTGGGGTGTGTACCGACGCTGAACATGTTCCGTCACATGTTTACCTTCAATGACTACTGCCGGTCAGGGTGGTATTACTTCGCCAAAAGGCCCGAGTTCGGCGACCTCTAGCAGATAAGCCGACCTCGATCAAGCTGTGGAAGAACAAGTTTTTCTACATTCGAGGCGGCGATGTGACGTTGGAGAATGTGTGGAAGAAGTTAGATGCCGAGGCATTCAACACGGATTCGCCCCTGCTGCCCGAGGAGTCTGAGATGTTGCGATGTGCTCGGGGCTCCGAAGGGACTCGGATCCGGGTGGCCGAACTGAGGGATCCCCTTGTTTTGCATGAGAACCATCTTTGTGAGTATTGTTTTGCCGTAGAATTATCGATGTTGACCTACTAACTGGGCTGATTCTGTTTTTGTTTTTTGCAGTGAAACTAAGCAAGGACTATCTACTGGAGTTGAAGCGGAAGAATGATGCTCGGAAGGAGGCCACGGTGAAGAGGGCCCAGGAGGAGCAGACACCAAGGGTCGCAGTAGATCAGGCTGGCGCCAAGGTGGATCTAACGAGAAGGCCCTCCAAAAGGACTCGTAAGATATCTCCCGATTCTGCCTTGGCCGATGCCGCGCGTGTCTATGCAGCCTCTGATGCCTCGGTACCGTATACTTGATTTTTCAAGAAAAGGGACCACCGCTACCGCGCCGGAGGCTGTTCTGGCACTGGGGGAGACGTCGGAGGTCAGCGCAGCTCGGCAGCCGACACCAGTGCGCGTCCAGACCTCGCCAACGGCCCCACCCAAGAGGCCGAGGGTGCTTCAGGGGATAGGTGGCATCCGTGGTGAAGTCAGGCGCATCCCCTGATGGGACCCTCTCCCTGCGACCGTACTAGGGATGAGCGCGCATTCCGTCCTGATTGGGCGCTTACTGAGGAGGACACGGCAATGGGGGACATCCGCGCCGCGAGGGAACTATTAAAAGGAGTCATTCTACCTCGGGACCGGTCGTTGGTGCGGGAGCTCCCCATGCCCTCGCTTATCTCTGGGGCGGATACGTTGGGTGCATCGGTAAGTTGCTTTCTTTGTCCGATCCCGTCCTGTATATTCTTGGTTGGTCCTTTTAGTAACTGTTGGTCGTGCTTTCGAGACAGCTCGGAGTGTATCTTGAAACCTTAAAGGAACGTGCCGAGGAGATGGCGCGTAACTTAGCCGAGACGGACAGCAAGCAACACTCTGTCGAGGAGGCGCGGGATGATGCCAGGAGAAAGCTTCGGTATAAGGAGCGGGTCGGTCAGCTGAAGTTGGCTCTGGATCGGGCAAGGAATCAGAGATCTCGGTGGCGGGATGGTTACATGAAGGCGTGCTCCCTTGTGGCTGGTGCAGTGCGGCTGTATCAGAAGTCGGAGGATTTTAAAGAGTTGGTGGGGCGCCTCTCCCTGCAGAGCTTTACCCAGGGGGCGCTTGCTCTGAAGGAGTTCGTGGACGAGAAGGTGCCGGGTATAGACTATACCGGCACCGCATGCCTTGTTCCTGATGAGGATGAAGTGGAGATCCCTGAGGTGGATGATGATGAGATGCTCCGGCGACTGGACGAGGTCTTCGAGGGTGAGGAGCCTCCAGCCTCTCCGGATGTAGATGGGACTCCGACGACCCCTCGGAATGGCGCTGCTTCTGCCATAGGTCCTCCCCCCACTCCCGGTGGTTCTCTTCCTCCTGAGATGGACGTAGTTGTTGAGGGTAGCTCTGGTGACCTTACCCGCGGAGAGACGAACCCCCCTGATGAAAATACTTAGAATTTTTTTTGTGCACTAGTGTAATCACTTTGTTTTTTTTTTTGTACTGATGTAATCTGTACCGATGTAATCTCTTTTTTTTTTCTTTTCTTTTTGTACCGATGTAATCTCTCCCCGCCCTGAATGAATTAAAAGCCTTGTGAGTTGAACTACCTTGTGTACTGGCTTCCTCTCCCTCTCTTCTCTCTTGGAAGGTTCATATGTCTGTCCCTGTCTACCCTCCGCGGCCCAAGGGGTTTCCACACTTGGGCCGAATGGGTCTCACATCGGCACGGGGCCGGGATGATCTTTGTATCGACGCGGAGCCGTGTCTACCCTCCTCGTCTCAAGGGGTTCCCACACTTGGTGAAATCCTCAAGTCGAATGGGTTTCGCATAGGCACGGGGCTGGGATGATATTTGTATCGGCGCGGAGCCGTGTCTACCCTCCTTGGCCCAAGGGGTTCCCATACTTGGTGAAATCCTTGGGTCGAATGGGTCTCACATCGGCACAGGTCTGGGATGATATCCCTATCGGCGCGGAGCCGTGTCTACCCTCCTCGGCCCAAAGGGTTCCCATACTTGGTGAAATCCTTGGGTCGAATGGGTCTCACATCGGCACGGGGCCGGGATGATATCCGTATCGACGCAGAGCCGTGTCTACCCTCCTCGGCCCAAGGGGTTCCCACACTTGGTGAAATCCTTGGGTCGAATGGGTCTCACATCGGCACGGGGCTGGGATGATATCCGTATTGGCGTCGAGCCGTGTCTACCCTCCTTAGCCCAAGGGGTTCCCACACTTGGTGAAATCCTTGGGTCGAATGGGTCTCACATCAGCATGGGGCCGGGATGATATCTGTATCGGCGTGGAGCCGTGTCTACCCTCCTCGGCCCAAGGGGTTCCCATACTTGGTGAAATCCTTGGGTCGAATGGGTCTCACATCGGCACGGGGCCGGGATGATATCCGTATCGGCGCGGAGCCGTGTCTACCCTCCTCGGCCCAAGGGGTTCCCACACTTGGTGAAATCCTTAGGTCGAATGGGTTTCGCATCGGCACGGGGCCGAGATGATATTCGTATCGGCGCAGAGCCGTGTCTAGCTGATTTGTGCACAATCTTGTGGCCGAATGTGCTGGAGAATGCAGGGGAATTCCTTAGTCGGAAATTCATTAATGTCACCGAAGTAGCGCAGGAATGGCTGATGTACATTAGGGGGAGTTTCATTGATAGAACGATCGAAGGTGCTCTGCATTCCATGCTCTTGGCAAGGCTTGACCTTCCATATCCATTAGGCGGCAGGATCCCATGTGCAGCGCTTGGGTGACCTGATAGGGGCCTTCCCAGTTTGGGGCTAGCTTCCCCTGATTAGCAGGGTCGGATGCAATGGTCCTTCTGAGGACGAGGTCCCCTTCCTTGAACGATCGTGGGCACACCTTCTTGTTGTAGTGCTTGGCTACCTGCTGCTGGTTGGCCGCAATCCGTATTTGGGCTTGGTCTCTCATTTCTTCTACGAGGTCCAAGTTGACCCGTAACCCTGGCTCATTGGTGATTGGGTTGTAATTGGTGATCCGGTGGGATGCAATTCTAAACTCTAAGGGGATCACGGCATCTGTGCCGAAGGAAAGTCGGAAGGGAGATTCGCCCGTGGCTGTTTTCGGAGTGGTCCGATCGGCCCATAGTATGTGCGATAATTCGTCCAACCACCTACCTTTTGCCCCATCGAGTCTGGATTTGATGCCTTTCAACAAGATCTTGTTGGTGGCCTCCGTCTGACCGCTAGTTTGCGGATGCTTCACTGCACCGCGCCGGTGCTCAATACGATGCTCCGCACAGAATGCCGCGAAGGCCTTGTTATCGAACTGCTTGCCATTATCCATGATGAGAACTCTTGGGACTCCGTACCGATATACAACCGACTTGATGAAAAAAAAGGCCCTGATGACACTTTTTGGAATGCTAGATAACGCCTCCGCCTCCGCCCATTTAGTGAAATAGTCCACGACGACGACCACGAATTTTCGCTGATAGCGCGCCGGTGGGAAAAGGCCCATGATATCCATTCCCAATGTGGCAAAGGGGATGGGGGCTGCTTCGATGGGGCGGAGGGGTGCGGCCGGGAGGTGAGATACTGGTGCGTACATTTGACACTTGGAGCACCTCTTGACGTAGTTGATACAATCTTGCCATATTTTCGACCAGTAATATCCCTGGCGTAATATCTTATGTGCGAGGACTCTACCCCCCTGGTGCGCCCCACATATGCCCTTATGGACTTCCTTGACAGCTCGCGCCGTTTCGGAATGACGTAAACACCGGAGCAGTGGGAATGTGAATGCCTTCTTGTACATGACTGCCTCCTCAATAACGTAATGGCTAGTTTTAGATTGGATGCGCCTGGCCTCTTTTTTGTCTTCTGGTAGTTGACCATTTTGGAGAAAGGAAAAGATTGGGTCCATCCATGACGGTTCTGACACCACTGGTAGTATGGCCTTGGTTGTGGCATCCACGGATGAGTGGGTCAGAACTTCGGTGTATACCGAATGATCCAGATCTCTTAAGTCCGATGTGACAAGTTTGGATAAATAGTCCGCCAAGGTGTTCTGGTCCTAGAGTACGTGACGCAGAATGAAGTATTTGAATGCTGACGCGGCCTCTTGGACCTTCTTGAGGTAGGCAGACATACTCGGTTTCTTTGCCTCGTAGTCTCCATTGACCTGACGTACTACCAGTTGGGAGTCGCTGGATGCTTCTACCCTCCAAGCCATAACTGCCTTGGCCAGGCGAAGTCCGACGATAAGGGCCTCATACTCGGCTGCATTTTTGGAGACTTGGAACATGAATCGGATAGCGCAGCGAATTTGAAAACCCTCTGGGCTGGTGAGGATGAATCCTGCACCACATTGAGTCTTGCTTGATGCCCCGTCGACAAACAGGGTCCACGGTCGTGATTGCTCTTCTGGGGGTGAGTCGTCTATAGCTGGTTCTATAGCTGGGTCTTCTGCAGGGGGGCCTCAATTAGGAAGTCGGCCAGTGCCTGGGCTTTGATGGCAGTACGTGGCTTGAAGTAAAGGTCGAACTCTCCTAATTCGACGGCCCAGCTGATGACTCGGCCAGAAATGTCTGGCTTAGACAAAATCTTCTTCAGAGGTTGATCAGTCAGAACGGTGATGGAGTGCGCCTGGAAGTATGGGCGTAGTTTATGCGCGGATGTGACTAACGCCAGCACGACTTTCTCAATGAACTTATACCTGGTCTTGACTTCCAACAGGATCTTGCTGACATAATAAATGGGGCGTTGGACGCCATCTACTTCCTTGATCAGTACTGCGCTGACCGCTCTTGAAGAAACGGCCAAGTATAACTCCAAAGTGTCTCCTATCTCGGGCTTCACCAGCAATGGGGGAGATGTCAGGTAATTCTTAAGTTCTTCGAACGTCAGTTGGCACTCGGCCGTCCACTGGAAGGTCTTGTTGCCTTTCAGGGTTTGGAAAAATGGTAGACATTTGTCCGGAGAACGCGACATGAACCGGCTGAGCGCGGCAACTCACCCGGTGAGCTCTTGCACCTGTTTTATCCTGGTGGGTGCCGTCATTTCCAGAATGGCAATAATTTTTTCTGGATTTGCCTCGATCCCGCGGCTTGAGACCATGAAACCTAGGAACTTTCCCGAAGTGACCCCGAATGCGCATTTTGCGGGATTGAGGCGCATCCTGTGTCTTCGGAGTACACTGAATGCCTCTTCTAGGTCACGAACATGGTCGTTCTCGGCTAAACTTTTTACCAGCATGTCGTCAACGTACACCTCCATGTTGCGCCCAATTTGTTCGGCAAAGATCTTATTGACCAACCTCTGGTAGGTGGCCCCGGCATTTTTGAGGTCGAATGACATTACATCATAACAGAAAAGGCCTTGGCTGGTCACAAAGGCGGTCTTCTCCGCGTCGGCCGCGTGCATCCTGATTTGGTTATATCCGGAATAAGCGTCCATAAAGCTCAACTGGGCGTGTCCGGCAGTAGCATCAATGAGCTGGTCGATCCTGGGCAGGGGAAAGCTATCCTTGGGGCAGGCCTTGTTAAGATCGATAAAGTCAATGCAGATGCGCCACTTGTCACCAGTCTTGGGGACCATGACCACGTTGGCTAGCCACTCCGGGTAGTGCAGCTCTCGGATGAATCCGGCATCCAGCAATTCCCTACTTCGGCGTCGATGATTTGTTGGCGGGATACGGCAAAGGACCTCCTTTTTTGTCGCACTGGTCGACGATTGGGGTCCACATTGAGACGGTGCTGGGCCACCTCCCTGGGGATTCCTGGCATGTCGGCCGCTGACCAGACGAAGACGTCGGCATTGGCTCGTAAAAATGTCACGAGTGCCCCCCGCTGCGGTTCCTTGAGGGAAGATCCTATCTGTACCGTTCTGTCAGGGTTATCCTCAGCAAGGGGGACTTGGATTAGGTTCTCCGCTGGCTCACCCCTTTGTTGCTTGGGATTGTCTCGCAGATCTTCAATTTGCACCTGCAGGGCCCTTGCAGGTTTCTTGTGGTCGGTAAGCTCCACCTAGTAACATTTTTGGGACACTAGTTGATCCGACCTGATCTCCCCCGCCCCGCGGGGAGTTGGGAACTTAAGCACTAGATGATATGGGGATGGTACTGATCGTAGTGCGATCATACCTGGTCTCCCTAGGAGACCGTTGTAAGATGAGGGGACGTCAACCACCAAAAAGTTCATCGTGACTCTTGACTCCCACGGGTAAGTGTCGGCTCTTACCAGCAACCGAATGGACCCTTTGCCACTTACGAGGTCCCCTGAGAAACTGACCAAGGGGTAGTCGACTGGTAACAATCGCTCAAGGGGGATTTCCATGCGTCGGAAAGCTTGCCAGTAGATGATGTCGGCGGAGCTTCCCGTGTCCACCATGATTTTATGCACGTCGCTATCTTCAATCCGTAGGTTGATGACAATGGCGTCTTCATGGGGTAGTTTTAATCCGCACAAGTCTTCATCACTGAATGTGAGGAAGTCCCTAGTTCGAGCCCTCTTCCCGGGCCACTCAGTTGACTTGAAGCTTTGGGCGTAGGCCTTCCTTGCTTTAGCTGAGGTGTTACCGGCCACTGGTCCGCCTGTTATAGTCAAAGCCTTCCGCCCTTCGGTGGCGGGATCATAACTGTCATTGTCCACCGAGGTCGAAGTGGCCACTGCGGCCAATGGAGGTCGGCAGGAATCTTCACGACATTCTGCGGCCAATGAGGGTCGGCTGGCGGGTGGACTCTTTCCGCCCCCTGATCTGACCACCGAGGTGCTGGGAATGCCTAAACTAACTGCTGGGCTATACCGTGGTCTGCCGCGTCTGACCATATAGACGCGTTCATAAGGTATACCCTCCTCTGTTGGTGGGTCAATGACATGCAGCGGAGGGGGAGGTCGAGTCTGGTCTTCGCGCTACCTGGACACCCTTGGATCGGTCCTCTGCCTTGTCCTCCCCCTAGTGACCAAAGAGTTGGGCACTCGATTCTCCTCATGTGTCTGTTGGGGGGTACGATCGAGCTGGCACAGAATGACACCGATGTCCCGATGTGCTAGCATTGGTCTCCTTTCCCTCCTTTCCGCATGCTGGATAGGCTCTTGCTTGCGATGTCTCTCTGGGTAGCGAGGCTCGGCTGGCCTATCCCTCCTCCTTTCTCCCTGGGTGGGTTCTTCATGTATGTCCCTTCTCTCTTGCCTCCTTGGTTCTCTGTCCTCTTGACACCGCGGCTCTCGCTCTGGCGTTCTCGCCCTTGAGGGGGGGGTAATCTTCTCCGATCCTTGGCCGTGGGGGCCGGTACTCTCGGAGCATTGTGATCTATGTATTTCTTGTAATAGCCTCGCTGGATGAGGTCTTCAATTTCAGCTTGCAAATTGCGACATTCATCGGTCGTGTGGCCGATGTCGCGGTGATACTGACAGTACTTATTGGGATTGCGCTTTCTAGCTTCAGTAACTATCTTCTGGGGCCTCTGAAGGTACCCATCATCCGCGATGAGAGTGTACACATCACCGAGGGACCTATTAAGTGGGGTATAGTCACTGAATTTCTTCTGCAGCAAGCCCCTCACTCGTGCCTCTTCTCTCCGGGACCTTTTGCTTTCTCCAGGCCGTGCGAGGTCTGGCCTCTCTTCAGTCCGCTTGTGCGGAGTGTCCTCTAGACTCTTGCTAGCTTCATAGATTTCGTTGGTGCTGGTAAATTTCTCGCATCTTGCCAAGAGTTCTTGTAGATCGGCTGGTTCCTTCTTAGCTATGAAAAATCTGAGCTTTCGGTCGGTGACCGCTGCTCTCAACGTAGCGAAGTGAACCGCCTCGTCAATGTCTTTGACTTGTAACACCTCCAAGTTAAACCTGGCCAAGAAGGCCCTTAGGGTTTCTCCGGATCTTTGCCGCATATTCATCAGATGGGCACTTGTCTTCCGTTGCACCCTGCTGCCCTGGAAGTGCATCCGGAATAGTCTACCCATGGTTTTGAATGAGTCGATGGACCGTGGTGGGAGGTTATTGAACCACATCCGCGCCGCTCCCTTGAGCGTGAGCGGGAAAGCTCTACACATGATTGCATCAGGGTTTGCGTGTAGGACCATTGCACCAACAAAGTTGTTCAAGTGTTCAATGGGGTCGGTAGAACCATCGTAAGAGTCGACGAGGGGCATGCTAAACCGCTTGGGTAGAGGGACCCTCATGATGATGTCGGTCAGGGGGTTTTCCGTGGAATAATCCCTGTCTTCATCTTGGGACACTCCCGCCTTCTCCATTGTTTCGACCTTCCGGTGGAGGACCGCCAACTGGTCCGCTATTTGTGCAGCAACTGCAGGGTCCATAGGGGCATTGGGCTTGTCTGTCCCAACGGCTCCCTCCGGTAGTACTATGCACCGAGGGACCAAGAGCTCTTCTATGTCCTCTTCATCGACCCTGGGCACTGGCCTCGGCTGGGGACCGAGTCTGTCCCGAGCCGAAATTCTCCCATGGTGCGATGTCGAGCCTGTTCCGCTTAGCTCGGGGGTAGGGCGAGTGTTGGCTCCTGGCTATGCAGGTCGACCTCCGCTCTGTCCCGGCCGATCTCGGGGGGGTCCCGATGGAGGTCGGCTTCTTGGTGCGGTGCCGCTCGGGACGATGCCAATGGGAGGTCGAGATGTGGCCTCTGCCGCAGGGGTTTGCAATCCTTGCACGAATCTCGTCAATACCACGAGCTGCTGCGCAACAGTTTCGAACTGTTCGTAGGTGACGAAGGCCTCTGGTGTGGGTACTTGGGCTGCTGCCTGCTTTCCGCGATCTTGATTGGGTCGAGCTTCCGACCTGTCTCCTTCTTCCGGATTCATACGTTGATCGAGTAATGGGGGGGTTGGGACTGACCCTGTGACTTCTAGTCCGTCGTGGAGTCATGATTGGAGATTCCTCCCTGGTTTTATCTTAAGATGTCGGAACTCACGGGCCCCACGGTGGGCGCCAAACTGTTTCGGCCTGGATCCGTCCTATGGGTCCTCTCCGAGCTGACTGGACCTGCAAGACAAGGAAAAGCAAAGGGGGGAGGCGGGCTGGATGCCCCGGGTCCATTCCGATGCCAAAGTCAGGCTCTGTGAACAGTCAATAGGCTCGGTGTCGAGCCCACTAAGATATTATAAAGTGTGGGGTGATGTGAGATTTTCCGACCGATGTGTCAGAGCGTGAATCTTAAGGAGTAATAAATGAGCAGTAAATGTTGCCTGTTAAAAACCTCGGGATTCGCCCTATTTATAGTGAATAGTGTGAAATCCTAAAATACCGAGTTTACCCTTTCTTCCTGTGCTTGAGGGGTAATACCAATTTTACCCTTTGTTCTTGTGCTTGAGGTGCTTCCCTTCGTCGAATGGCGAATCTCCACGTGGCGCTGATATTGAGTCCTACGTGTCGAGGGAATAATCCCAGCGTGGCATAATTCCCTAACAGCATTCATTGATAACATCCAAGTATATTCTAAGACTCCTGAAGAACATGATGAACATTTGAGAAAGGTCCTTCAGCGACTCAAGGAGGCGAAACTATATGCTAAGTTCAAGAAGTGTGAGTTTTGACTAAGGAAAGTGGCATTCATAGGACATGTTGTCTCAGGGGAAGGAATCGTTGTGGACCCTAGCAAGGTACAAGCAGTGTTGGAGTGGAAAGCCCCAAAAATAATTACAGAAGTAAAGAGTTTCTTAGGTCTTGCAGGGTATTATCAATGATTCATACAGGACTACTCTCGAATCATGGTGCCACTTACCCAACTCACGAAAAAAGGATAGAAGTTTGAATGGATGAAAAAACGAGAAGCGAGTTTCCAAACCTTAAAGGAGAAGCTCGTAACAGCACTAGTGTTGACAGTACCTGATGGAGATACCGTGTATACTATGTACACCGATGCATCCAACATAGGACTGGGTTGTATCCTCATGCATCATGATCGAGTCGTTGCTTATGCATCTCGGTAATTGAAAGAACATGAGAAGAACTATCCCACTTATGATCTGGAGTTGGCAGCTATGGTTTTTGCACTAAAAATATGGTGGCACTACCTATTCAGTGTAGCTTTCAAGATCATGCCAGATCATAAGAGCTTAGTCTATTTGTTCAATAAAAAAGAACTGAACATGAGACAATGACAGTGGCTGGAATTACTCAAGGATTATAAAATAAACATATAGTGCCACCCGAGAAAGGCCAATGTAGAAGCTGACACCTTAAGCAGGAAGGTTGTCTACGCAAAGGATAGAACTAGACAAGTGAAAGAAGAAGAAGCATACATGGCAGCATTTATGGTGACCTCGCAATACCAAATATCACCTATCGAGTTAACGACAGAAGCATTACTCGAGGAGTTCATTACATCCACCTTTGATCGTTTTAGTGCGCTGAGCATCAAGCCAACCCTACCCGAAAATGTAAAGGAAGAATTACCAAAGGATTTATACCTGTGGAAGATTATGATGGAGTTAGAAAAGGGTAACACCATCCTTGATTTCTCTAAAGGAGACGAATTGCTCTACTTTTAGGGAAGATTGTGCATACCCGAAAGCAAAGAAAACATTAAGGAAACCATCCTGGGGATGGTCATACTACCCCTTACACCATGCATCCTGGCAGCACTAAGATATATCAAGATCTTAAGAAAAACTTTTGGTGGAGAGGAATAAAGGCCGACGTAGCCAAGTTCATAAATGTTTGACTTACCAGCAAGTAAAAGCTGATAGACAAAGACCCGTAGGAAAGCTACAACCATTACCTGTCCCTGAATGGAAATAGGAACACATAACCATGGATTTTGCCATAGGTTTACCTTTAACAGCTCGAACTATAGATGTTGTTTGGGTAATCGTTGATCGATTCACTAAGACTGCAAGATTTGTTGCTATCTGCCCATAGTATTCCATGGATCGACTAGCCAGACTATACATCGACAACAATGTTCGACTACATGGTGTGCCCACTAGTATAGTATCAGATCGAGACCCACGATTGACCTCGTGCTTTTGGGAAGGATTACAGAAAGCGATGGATACTTAACTGAAGTTCAGCACAACATATTATCAGGAAACCGATGGCTAATCGAAAAGGATGATCCAAATATTGGAAGACATGCTCAGGGCATATGCCTTGGATTTTAAAATCAAGTGGGACGAGAACTTAGCACTTATGAAGTTTGCCTACAATAACAACCCAAACTACAATCGGAATCGCTCCATATGAAGCATTGTATGGGAGAAAATGTAGAATCCCATTGTACTAAAACAAAGTTGGAGAAAGAAGAATAGTAGGACCAGATATTGTCCAAGAAACCTGTGAGAAAGTAGACCTGATTCGAGTGAATAAAAACAGCTCAGACTTGACAAAAGAGTTATGTAAATGTAAGAAGAAAGGAATTGGAATTTGAAATAAGAGATAAAGTGTCCTTAAAGGTTTCTCCTTTCAGAGTGATGAAGAGGTTCAGCAAGAAAGGAAAGTTGAGTCCTCGGTATGTTGGACCCTACGAAATCCTCAGAAGAAGCGGAGCTATAGCATACCAATTGGCACTGCCTCCAGCACTATTAAGCATCCACAATGTGTTCCACGTATCTATGTTGAAGAAGTACATCAGTGATCTAGGACACGTGTTGTCAACCGAGCCACCACAATTAAAGGATGACTTATCATTGAACCTTCAAGAATTATGGACCAGAAGATATGGGAACTTCAAAATAGAAGTATTCCTTTTGTCAAGGTGATATGGAAGAGTGACAACGAAGAAGAAGCTTCGTAGGAAAAGGAAGACGATATGCTAGAACAATATCCGCATTTATTCAGAGATGAAGGTATGTCAAATTTTGAGGACGAAATTTTTTTCGAAGGGGGGTGGAGTTGTAAAACTAGTATCCAAAATTTCTGTCATAATTTGAAATTTTGGCTTTGTAATAGGTCTTACTACGACACACGATTCAAACCAAGGTGGACAAGACCAATAAAACCCAATAAAGGTAATCTAGTTTAACCCTGGAACCTAAAATACATAATCATGATTTAAACTAGGGGTCCGGCACGTCACACAAAGGTGCGATCGAACACTTGCCGCACCATAGTAAGCACTCCTTGTAGCAAGACTGGTTTAGAGAACCATCTCAATCGGACCATTGGTCAAACTTGGTCTTGAATTGGACTTGTTGGAAAGTGTCTCCAGGTTCATTCTCTATTTGAAATGAATAAGAAGGATGAAAACCTCCAATCTACCACGATTAGAGCCCCCAAATCACTCCAACGTGATTGGGATGGGATAGTCTTCCCTCTCATCTCCATTCTCTCTTTTCCCATTAGTTTTGAGACAAAACATGAGAGATGGAGAAAGACTCTACTGGTGCTAGAGAAGGGAAAGGAAAACTAAAACGAAGGAAGAAGGAGAAAGCTCTGCAACCTTGGGAGAGATTGGAACCTCCATCGATAGAGAACCAACACTGCTATCACTTCCTTATTCTCTGAGATTTCTTACGAATCCATTCAATCTAATGAATCATGGATGGAGAATTAATCAAAACTCATGGCCATGAACTCCTTTCTCCATCTCTGGCATGCACCCAAATACCTATAGGTGTGTGGATCAGATTTGTAGAGAACTAGGATCTGGTTAAATGAATAAAGGATGGATAAGGATGATGAGTGAATGATTTGACATTTCTGTCTATAATATTCATCTTGAATTGTCTAATTAGTTACCAAGCTTTTGGACTAAACTAGAAGTTGGATCCAAATTAGTGAAGAACTTAGATCCTAGAAAAAAATACTGGAGAATGGATCGGAATGGTTTTAATGGGATTGAGGACCCTAGACCTTGAGAATCCATTGGAATGTTTTATCGTTGGATTAAAAACCCAAGGAAAACTATCCCTAGTATTGCTGGAATCGAATCTGAAATATAAAAACTAAATCTAGCAATATCGATATAAAGTAATAAGGAATCAAAACCATCAGCATGAGTTAGAATGGGAGTTTCGAACCCAAACTCATTGTGTGAGCTCAATAAAATTATAGAAACCCACTAGAGAAGTTTTGGTATGATCTGGCAATGTTTCGACATGGGGACAGTTATGTGCCACACTCCTATGGTCAGTGACCGTGCGGTCGATCATGTGCCGCACGGTGTAATGACCCCAGACGAAGGCCATTTTTAGAGACCACCTTTTTGGGAATTTTTTGAACCTGCATATGTGTTCATATCTCTGGAACCATATGTTTACATAGGTATACTCCATCGTTTTGATTAAAAACCAATGCTTAAATTCCTTATGCTTGCTGTTTAGGATTCTATGCATTTGAAACTCTAGATAGCAAGTGTAAAGAGTTCATTATTGGTAATAAGACCTCTGAAAAATATGAATAAATTATTAGGCTATGCTTGGACAAATAATAGAGACAAACAATGAACTAATAAACAAATGTTATCATTGTTATTGCTATCTAAGGTACAGCAAAACTCTAGGAGAAACTATTCTGGATTGATATTCTCTATTTTGTTGCTGCTATCTCAGTAAGGGAATTAAACCTTTGCTTGGTAGATTAGTTTTATTGATTTTGTGGAATGAAGTGATGCTATTGATAATATGTTTTATGTGTGATAACATGTCATCCACTGTATTGTTTGCTCATGCATATGCATTCTCTTATATGTGATTAGTGAAACCCGTAGTGGTTTGAAAACGGGGTGGAATGGGATGCCTCGTGACCTCTCCATAAAAGGTAGAGCTGGTCTTGATGAATCCTGATGTCTGGTTAAGTTGGTAAAGAGAAAGGTGGGTAGAATGAGACACTTGCACCACTTCTTATCAATGCTGTTTTGCATTGACCATATGTAACTTAGCCAAGTCATGATGCCTATGTGGGGGCTCGGACAGGGTCGAAAGCTTGATGACGTTATGGTCCATTAAATTGATTAATAGGAACACTTGATTAGTTGAACTAGCCATCACACTAATAATTGTATCCCTAGCCATTAGGGGGTTATGTAGTGACATGGATTTAATAAAGGGTGGTATGAACATAGCTACGATACTCCCCATACCCGACGTTCTGTAGATGGGTGGACGAGTCGACTAGTGGGAATACCATCTCTTCAAGTGCCCGATGTGCTGTGGACTTGGGATGAGTTGTGGGCAAGCAGTCGACGTAAAAAGGACTTGCACCACAACGCCGAACCTATATTTGGGGATGTTATTGTGCTCCATGTGTGGGGACAGTATTCATTCTTTAGGAGTGAACTGTACAGCCGAAGACTCTGTGTATGGGTTGTCTTGAGCTGGAACTTACAGTTATATGCCAAACCGTAGTTGTTAATTCATGTTGTGAGGACAAATATCCACCCCATCTGATGGACGGTAAATGATTTGGAGTCGTCATCTAGATTAAGGTCTAGGACCTATAAAATATAGTCTCAGCATAAGAAAAAACTTCTATTGACTCATTTGACCCAATATATATCGACTTTGATCCATCAGAGAATGGGTAAGCATTCAAGGTATAGTTTGGGAAGGTGTTAGGCACCCAAAGCTGTCCAATCCAAAAATCAGCCTCCTATGTGATTCTATTTTCCTTAAACTCTATGGTTTTGACTATTCGATGATATAGGGCTCATGGGGAATCCTATGCCAAGTTGCTAAGTTCTTCTAACCTAGATTTAGCCAAACATGTTTTGAAAATAAATAAACAAGCAAAGTAATATACAACGCACTGAACCAACGATGGTTCGGTAATGGACTGAATCTGAGACGTCTAAGACATCTCAAATTGCCTATGTATTCCAATCCTAGAAATCAAGTCTATAACGTAGTTCGAACGAAATGTGATTAAAGTTTATGGATGTGGTTTATGCTTAAGGTTCATTAGATTCAATTGTTCAAGTTGAAGTTTATGCTTGATGATGATTAAGATTGAATCTAGACAGCCTATGTGGATTGAAGTGAATATGGATATGGATATGGGTACGGATATAGATGTGGAGGACCTAAGGATACTAAGATGTGGTACCGTACTTGGAGAGGTCCTCCAAGTTGCCTACGTATTTCAAAGGTCCTGAAAATCAGGTACAACATAGTTCGTTGTTTGATGGGTTGATACTCTCAAGGAGCAAAGAGGGACAAATACTCTCAAGGGGCAAAGGGGTAAATACTCTCAATGAGCAAAGGGCTTGATACTCTCAAGGAGCAAGGGTTTGATACTCTCAAGGAGCAAGGGTTTATTACTCTCAAGGAGCAAAGAGTTTAATACTCTCAAGGAGCAAGGATATGATACTCTCAAGGAGCATACTCTCAAGGAGCAAGGATATGATACTCTCAAGGAGCAATGATAAGTCTACTCTCAAGAAGCAAAGGGGTAAATCTCTCAAGGAGCAAAGGAGTAAATACTCTCAAAGAGCAAAGGGGGTTAATACTCTCAAGGAGCAGGGGGGTTTGGTACTCTCAAGGAGCAAGGGGTTTGATACTCTCAAGAAGCAAGGGATTTGATACTCTCAAGGAGCATACTCTCAAGAAGCAAGGGGTTTAATACTCTCAAGGAGCAAAGTGTTTAATACTCTCAAGGAGCAAGGATATGATACTCTCAAGGAGCAAGGATATGATACTCTCAAGGAGCATGGGTATGATACTCTCAAGGAGCAATGGTATGAGTCCATGTTTGGGAATCTCTCCAAACTGCCCATGTATCTTACAGTACTACCCTAATAATCAAGATCCGCATAGTTCAGAATGCAGATTCAATTCATTATGTGTTCTTCTAAAATCAGGGTGTGGAACCTAAATGCTCTATGGTTCGATTCACATCACACCTATCTAGTTCTCTGTATCGTAGAAGAAAATGAGCTAAGGGCAGGGATCGTCCTAAGCTACCCTTGACCTAAAGCCCTAATTTGGCATTTGTTGGGCTAGGCTTCATATCTCTTGATTAAAATTTATCATTTTCATTCTTACCCTTCCGTGAATGTAGGTGCCTACCTGCATGTCCCCATACCTAATATGTCTGCTAGGTATACATACATGGCAGTTCGACTAGGGTATTGGAGAAATTAAGTTATTACCAATAATTAAATATCATTCAAATATGGCAAGTAACAACATATATCATCTCAAGTATAGCAATAAAGCATATGAATAATCATAACAGCAAGCATGTGAGCATCAAAAGGATAGACATGGCATCTCATGTATCATTCTCAACAAGGTATGTCTCAGTATGTCTCAGATGGGATCTCTAGATCTATGGTGGGGATCTAATGTGAATCTCACAATATCTCAAGATCAGATCCTTGATCTATGATCTAAATTCAATTTATCTCTTCAATAATGTATCAAGATCAAATCTTCAATCTAACGGTTTAATCTCTTCAAAACATTATCATCAAGATCAACACATCTGATTTCATCAAAGCAACCAAGATCAAAGGCCCAAATCTCATATCTTTAATCATAATCAGACTAAGATCCAATGGTTTAAATTTTTTTAAATCACTTCATCATGATCAAATTAGGAAATCAATGGCTCAGATCACTCCTAATGTCAATCCAATGGTTCAAATTCTTTTAAATCACATATCATGATAATTTGATGGTTTAAATTTATTTAAATCACCCATGATGATAATCCAATTGTTCAGATTCATTTACATCAATCATCAAGACAATCTGATGGTCCAGATTCATTTATATCACTCATGATGTTAATCTAATGGCTCAAATTCTTTTAAAACACAATATGATGAAAATCTAACGGTTTAAATCATTCTTGATGATAATCCAATCGTTCAAATTTATCCCAATCACTCCCAAAGATAATCTAATGGTCCAGATCGCTTATCATGATAATCTAACCGTTCAAATTGATTAAAATCCCTTTTGATGACAATCCAACGGTTTAGATTACTCAAATAAATAATCTAACCATTCAGATTACTCAAATCAAGATACATTAGGATCAACGGATCAAATCAGAACTCCAAGATCAATGGTCCTAATCTAGTCTCATCAAATTCAGAGCTCAATGGTCTAATTTTAATCATATCATAATTCCAAGATCAATGGTCCAATTTCATTAAAATTCCAAGCATATGGGAACAATCAATTTCATCATATTTCCACATAATTGGATCAATTTCATCTAATTTTTACAATCCGATCAATTTCATCATATTTTCACAATCAGATCTATTTCATCATGAGAAAAAGATAGTTACCTCCCCTGTAACTTACCTTATTGACAGTTGACCCCCAATGGTTTTGAAAAAGACAGTTACCTCTCCTAAACAAACTATTAAAATCCAAATAGCCCCAATTTTTAACGGTGTTAAAGTTAAATTTTTTTATGGACAACTCTACCCTCAACCTTTTATCCCTACTTTAAATTTTATTACTGTTAAAAGACCAATATAACCCTTTTATAC
Source organism: Protea cynaroides (assembly GCA_028583415.1). Lineage (NCBI taxonomy): Eukaryota > Viridiplantae > Streptophyta > Magnoliopsida > Proteales > Proteaceae > Protea > Protea cynaroides. The sequence continues at coordinate 61,503,673 of CM053276.1, forward strand.
CCAACTAAAATAAATCCTAATCTCATCTTCTTCTCATTCTCCCTTACATTCTTTTCGGCGGAGATGATATGTTTGACTCAGATGCAAGCGGAGCGATTACAGGCAACCCAGTGAGGCAAAACTCCTTGATTAAGCTCTGGTTTTGATTTCCATGAGTTGTTATTCTGATTTGTGTTTAATCATATTGGATTCTCATTCTTAATATGAAATTCATATTCTGGTTCTCCTTCGCTCTTCCCTGCTGACAGCCCCTCATAATTCCTTTGGATATATATAATGGGTGAGTTAACTAAAGTACTTGTCGAATTAAGAGAGAAGAGTGAGGTGTGAGAGAAAATGGCGGAGGGAAAAAAAAGGGGTTGGGGATCTCTGAATTTTGGTGAGGAGAAAACCGGTGAGAAGTCAGTTGCAGTAGAAAAAGAAGGGGAAGAATCGGGGTTTGAAGAGAAAGAGAGCTAGGAAAGGGAGGAGAAATGGCATTCGACAATTAATCTGGCTTTTGATTTCGACATTGAGGAAAGAGCAGAAGCTGCCAGGAGAGGAAGTAGGAGAAGAAACCAAAGAAGAATAGGAGATAAAATGGTCGTGGATTAAGGGCGACTGGAATGGGAGAAAGATGAGGGAAGATAGGAGTGAAAATAGGGATTGAAAATCTGGAGAGATTTTAGGAGAAAAGAAACCGAAGAAGAATAGGAGACGATTAGAATGGGAGAAAGATGAGGGAAGATAGGAGTGAAAATAGAGATTGAAAATCTGGAGAGACTTTAGGAGAGAAGAAACCGAAGAAGAATAGGAGACGATTGGAATGGGAGAAAGATGAGGGAAGATAGAGTGAAAATAGGGAGAAAAATTGGAATGGGAGAAAGATGAGGGAAGATAGGAGTGAAAATAGGGATTGAAAATCTGGATAGATTTTAGGAGAGAAGAAACCGAAGAAGAATAAGAGAGAAAATGGCCATCAACTAAGGGCGACTGGAATGGGAGAAAGATGAGGGAAGATAGGAGTGAAAATAGGGATTAAAAATCTGGAGAGATTTTAAGAGAAATTGCTTCAATACTCAAGGATTTGCAGCGGCGGAGAGCCCCGAAGACGAAGATGATTCAAGGGTTTGGAAATCGAAAAAAAATGTAAGCTCGACTGTGGTGAGCAAATGGGGAAATAGTAACCTTATTAAATATTAAGGGTAAAATAGGTAGTTCATCTCTCCAAAAGGGTAGTTTGGTCTTTAAAAAAATATTGGACTCCCACCGTTACCATCTAATGGAATATTCTTAACGCGTGGGGCTATTTGGATTTTAATAGTTTGTTTAGGGGAGGTAACTGTCTTTTTTAAAACCATTGGGGTTCAACTGTCAATAAGATAAGTTAAAAATTCAATATCAAAGGCCATATTTTAATCAAATTAAATTTATGTTCATAACAATTTGACATCAATGGCTCCAATTCATTAAATCATAATTTATTCAAAATCCAATGGCTCAAAATTAATTAACTCATAATTCATTCAAAATCCAATGGCTAGATCAATAGGGAGACATGGTTTCAGTGGCAGTGGGTTTCAGCCAGGTGGTAATGGTTGTGTATGGCTGTAGGTGGGTTTTGACTAGTGCTACAGGTAAGGTTGGGTAATGGTAATTTCGGTGGGGTATAGGTAGGTTCAATGGAGGATGATGTATGTGGGGGTTTGTGGTGATGGCAGATGTTGGAGTGGAGGTGTGATGGCTTGTAATAGGTAGATAGTTCATTACAAGTGGTGGTTTAATGGGATTCGGTGGATCAATGGTGGGAGAAGGTGGTCGGTGGTGGCTATTGATCTGGGTAGGTAAGTGGTAGAAAGGGAGATGGATATTGCAAGCGGCCAGGTGTGATGTAAGGCTTTTGGGTTACATGGCAGAAGGGTAGATGGTTGGACAGATGTTCGGTGAGTGAGGGTGGTTCTTAGTTGCACGGCTGGGTTGATTGATCAGGTATATGATTTAATAGAGAGATCAGTCCAGCGATGGGGAGAAGGCCAGGTTTAATTGAATAGATCGGTCTGAGATGAAGCAGATAGCAGATCAGTATATCAAATAAGGTCTCTTACCTTTCTCTGTATCTTTTTTTCTTCCTCTGCCTCTGATTCTTCTTCTTTGATTTGCTCTATCTTCTTCTGCTTTGCTCTCGTTCTCCCTTCATGTCTTCTTCTTTTGCTCTTCTCTCGATCTTACTTTCTCTCTTTTCCCTCTGCCCGTCTGTCCTTCTCTCGATCTCCCTTTCTCTCTTTTCCCTCTTTTCTTTTTCTCTCAATTAGATTCCCTTTTCCTCTCCAAGTAGGTCTCTCTTCCTTCTTTGATTTTTTTTTCTCCTTTAGAGCTGCCCTAACCCATTCTCTTCTTTCCTTTTCTCATTTCTCTTTCTGATTTTTCCTTTTCTATTCGGCCAGCCCTCTTAGATTCCATATAGAGTCCTTCTTTCTTTTTCCAATTCTTTCCTCTTTTCTTCAATCGGAACTTCTCCCTCTCTCTCCCAATATTCTTTCCTTATGATTTCTTTCCATTCAGTTCTCTTTCCTTATTTTTTTTGTTTGTTTTTTTTTTTTTTTTTGAGATCTCTCTTGCCTGGATCTCCTTTTTTTCTTTTCCATCTGGAGTTCCACCGATCCCCTTTCTTTCTATTTTTCTTTCTTTCCAATTACCCGGTCAGCATCTCCCCTTTTCGTTTTCTTTAGATTCTACTTCTTTCCTTTCCTCTCTACCGACTCTATCCTTTCTCTCATTCGGTCTCAATTAGATCCTCAGATCTGATTTTTCCTTAATATCTTTTGTTCCACATTATTTATTTCCAATTTTTCTTTTCTTTCCTTTTTCTTGGATATTTTTCTTCCTTATTGGTCTGGGGTTCTCTTCTTTTCCTAGTCGGTTAGAGTCTCCTCTCTCCAATCTCACTCTCTCGGATTCTCTTTCCCTCATCCTTCCTTTTGTTTTCTTCTTTTTTTTTTTTCTTTTTTTTCTTTCCATAAATCAAACTCCCACCGAATCCTTTCAATTCTTTCCGAAACTAATGGCCAGCATGCATACACATCTTTCTCTCTTGGTCATTTTATGGGTTATTTTGACTTGCAATTCCTCATGAAATCTTTTAACGACCTCTACTCCAAATTTTTCACATCCACTTTGTAGAGCACTAAAAATGGAACACATTGAGACTTGAATCACCGGATTTTGATATAAAATGATCAACTTATGAATTTTTGAAGTTTAAACAAGCCAATTTATGATAATTCAGCTAGCAACTCTACGTGGGATGCTTCGGAGACCTCTGCCTCAAATTCTCCAAGTCCACTTTGTAGAGCACCAAAAAAGAGGAATACTGGTACTAGTATCACCTCATTTGGACGTCAGATGAGCAAGATATGAGAAGATGAAGTTTAAATAATTAAACTTATGATAATTTGCATGCAAGCCCCTGGTCATTTATTATTAATTTCATAAAATGCCCTTATTCATATTCTCAAACTAAAATCGTCATATCTTCTTCATTTGACATCGAAATTAAGTGATTCAGATATCATTTCAAGGGCATTTCCATGATCTACGCATCCATACAGGTTGTATCCCATGACCTTACTGTGGGATCCATCAAAAACTGTGTCAAAGTCGCAACCAAAAATTCAAACCTCGCATTGGGATCCACCAACTTGCCATATGAGTTCACTTAGCCTCTTGGACACTAAAGACCATTTCAGCTCTTCTCAAAACACTATAGAAAGCATGTCGGGACTGATTGATTGTCATTTTTTTTGAGAGTTTCACTCGCCTCCCTTGTATTTTTCAAATTTTCTCTCATCTCTCCCACTTTGCTGTCTATACTCCAATAAGACTTTGTTCAATTGGGATGGCAAAAATGGGGTGCTTACACATGCATATTGTTTGTGCATATTTGATTCTCTTGCTAAGCTCGGTGGTTGAGCTTACCCATGTGTACACAAATTCTTTTAGATGCAGATATTACTGAAGTGGACTTTGGCGACATGGACGCTAGTAAGGAAGACGTTCATGATGAAACATGCAAGTGTGACGATTGTGTCTATGGATAGACACTTTAGAACATTGAATAAACTTATTTGAATTTGGAGGCATGTTGTCCATATGAATAGTTTACATTTTTGGGATTTGATTGCCTTATTTACTATGCTTACAATGGTTTGGGGATTTATTATTATTATTATTATCACTTGGTTGTTTCAGCTATTGTTATTTAAATATTTGACTTCCGTTATACTCTTGATTTAAATCCATTTTAATCTAGTGGTGTGAATTATTACTATTTCCTATGTGATGTTACATTTATTAGTTGATGTTCCATATTCTGTGATCCTAGAAAGAGATTTCTAGTACCTTAAATTTGGGATGTGGAGATCTCGTCCATTCCACAGTACTGATACATCGGGAACGGAGTGTGACAACTCTTTAACTAGATCACCTGTGTAGCTTCATTGTAACATTTATGGGCAAATGATATTATCCATGAAATTTTTTTCATGAAGAACTTTCCTACATTTTCAATGCATTGCCTTGAATTTTTTGTTAAAACAAACAATGGAAAATCCTATTCTAAAAGAAAATTTTCTTTTTTCATCATTTTACATGGAAACAAATGGAGCCTATAAGTGAAGTCCAGTGAGGTGGCTAATTGATGACCACAGTTAACAAATATTAAGAGTTGTTTGGTCATATTGAATGTAATGTTAGATTTATGTGGGTTTAATTAATTATTTAATCAGTTAATTAATGGGAGTCCAATTAACATGATATGATCGATTTGGTTTGGTTCGTCACATGGTATGAGATAGGTTTGATTACCCTAATTCTATTGTGGGAAAGGTATTAGGGTTATGACAGTATTCTATATATACTGGGTTAGAATCCTCATAGCCACAGTTAATGAAATTCTTTCTGCACCCATTAGCAAGATACATTGAGATATCATTTGGAGGCTGTAGAAGACTGTGATCGAGGGATTATGATCAAAGCTTAGAACATAGAGGAAACCAACCTTCACAAATAGATATATCTTTTATGATTCATAGTTAATGATTTCTCTGTTGTATTCTATGGTTCATGTATGAATAGGGATGGGTTTAGTTGAAAACCTAATCGTATATAAATTTAACAGTTGATATCAAAGTCAACCATACATACCTAGAATCGATGATAGTACATTGTAAAAATCTACCCATAAGATTTGATTGAATTAAAAGAGAAAAAATTTTGCTTTTAAATCTAATCTATCGGCGATTCCCTTTTAACGGATGAATTTTTCAGACCAACAAAAGGTATCAATATAGATACCATAGGAAAAAGGACAAAGTGGCGATGACAATGATATAACAGTGATATAAAAATCACCGTCGCTAGCCATTGGACACAGCCACTAGCCGATAAACTCTGCCGAAAATACCTGCATCTTTTCTAAAGCGGTTGTGACTTCGGAACTGATGTTGTTTACAGGACCACGCTTGTTGTATGTATTCTCTGGATTACGGTGGCTATTGGTTGAATACTTTGTTAAGTTTGTTGGTTGAAGTTGTTCGGTACAATCATTTATCCGAAAAACAGGTATTTGTCTCTATAATTTTCGGAAGCAGGCAAGAATGTAACGTGTGACGATTATTTTGATAACATGGTTAGTTCAGAATTCCTTACTTGATAAACCTTGAATGACACTGAGAGAGGGGGGGGGGGGTGAATCAGTGTGAATAATTTTTCCTTTGGTTTTTCTTTGCTGCCCAGTGATGTTTATAAAATAACCTGTCCCAAACACAATCGTATGCAAATCTACCTGACACTACTCAGTGGCCAGGTCTACCAGATTTGCACACCCATCCTGCAATTCATTCCACGCACTTCACAAAGCACATAATCAAGCAAACCACAACACACAAAGATTACGTGGTTCACCACCACAGTGAGTGATGGCTAATCCACGGAGTAATGCCCAATGGGCTTCGTATTTACTCAATACTCAACTTTTAGCCCTTTACGGGACAAGGATGCTCACCCTAAATTTTCTCAGCATAAAACTGAGAGGGCGTAACAACGCCAGAATTCAGGCATAAAGCCAGTGTCCAACACCCACTGAACACACCACAACAGATACAATTTTTGGGGCTTATAATGATGCCCTACAATTAAATCCCAACCTAGCAAGGCATTCAATATTTTCTTCTCTTTTTCTTTGCCTAATGCTAGCATACATTAGATTCCCATGCACCATAGGCATTCAACATCATTAACCTACTTTAACATGCAATGAATTGGTTCAATAAATAATAAGAGAGATAAGAAAATCTCACAACCAATTTTTCTGATAATTGACGATGTTCTTCTTCATCTGGTAGTCAATAAGTCCCTTGCCATATGCAATCAAGTTCTTCCATCCTTCAAGAATACTTCAATATATCGGCATCAACAAGAACAGCAATGGAGAATGACTATCTTCAATTTCCAGAGCAAGAAAAATAAAAAATCATAAGGTTTTTCCCCTTTTCTTCAAAAACTCCCTTTCTGCTCTGTTTCTCGCGGCCACCAGTCTCTCCAAACATTCTCAATAGAAAGAGCATTAAAAACCTAGCTCGGTGCAATTTGGATCGTCGGATTTGGCCACCGGATGGCCAAGTTATGGCATAAACAAGTTCGGCCTCTGAAAAAATTCCAAATAGAATCTTTTAATCCCACATGATGCACCTGCGACGCACCGTAGCCGCGCTCGCCGTATGGGTGTCGAAACCTGATTGGCCGAAGAAAGAATCTCTGAAATTGGCCGTTGGATTTCAATCAAAAAGGCGGGATTTGATTCTCGCCGCTGGATCTGCATAAATAGCGTCAGATCCAGTCGGCTTTAATACTAGCCGCACGATCTGGATCTTGCCCGCTTCCGCTTTGCGCATGCGTCACACCTCATCACAGCTTTGCTCCCATGTGACACGGTGCATGATTATGCACTGCGTCTGGCCAATCAATTTATGCGCGGGAGGATCTGACACCTCCGCCTGAGAAACACAGAATCCCGCCTTCTTTAGAGCCTCTGATTTGGAATCTTCCATACGTGGCTCCATTTGGGCGGCCGATCTCGCATCTTTTTCTTTCTTCTTTTCCAAAAATACCCCTGTAAATCCAATTAATGGCCTCTGTAACTTTTGAAGTTTATTAAACTTCTGCCAGAGACTGATTTCCAGAGAGCTTTTCTCTCTCCTGGAAATCAGTCGAACACCTGATGGGCATGAGATCTTATGCGCGCGGCATGCGGGAGGGCCAGCGCGCGCAGGCCTTGCGGGCAGTGCCATGCTGCTGCTTGTGGCTGGCAGCTGCTTGCGGGCCTGCTGTGCTGCTTGCTGGCCAGCGGTGCTGCTGGCTAGCTAGCCTGCTGTGCTGCTGGCCGGCTGGCTAGTGGTGCTGCTGGCTGGCTGGCCTGCTATGCTACTTGGCTGGCCTGCTGTGCTGGCTGCTCGGCCAGGTGGGCTGTCTAGGTGGCATGCCCCCGTGGTGGGTCCCACCTTCTCTCTCCTGGGTCCCACTTTCTCTCTCCTCTTTCTCTCTCCTCTTTTTCTTTCACCTCTTCCATGCTTCACAGTACCTGTAACAAAGCCATATCATCTGTATCACTGCCATTTCGCCTGTAGGGTCCGCAGACACTCTCTCTCATCAAATTGGACCCAGTTAGCCCAATTTGCCAACAATTACAATATATAGGCCAACATTACTTTGGGGTCAATTTTACTTTTTTTTTTATAATCATTTTTTCTTTGGTTTTTTTATAGGGTCTTTCTGAGTTTTTCTGAAGTTGACTTGGCTAAGTTGGTGGAGATTAAAAAATAAAAAATAAAAAAAAATAAAAAAACGTATGAGAAAGAAATTGCTACTGGGGAATGTGAAGATTATAGAGGGGCCGAAACTTGGCACCCTCCACCAAGACAGTTTGTTGGTTGAAAACGTCAAAGATCTTTTGAGATCAAACTTTCAAGGGATTGCTTTTGAAATGTTTCCTTCAAATAAATAAATAACCAAATAAAAATAAAAATCAAAGTTTAAAAGCTGAGATGGATTTTAAGTTTTGTTTAATCCAAAAGGCCCTTCTACCATTTATTTGGGTTGGTTGTTTTTTTTCTTTGGGTTAAATAATGACCTAACAACATGGCTGACCTGATGGGTTGCCCGAAGAGTTGATGTCTGATCCGGTAGTCCAATTTTTAACCCGATAACCTGATCCGAGAACCCAAAAATTCTGACCTGGTAAACCATTTGGTCGAACCGGGATTGAACCGATGGCTTAATTCACACCCTGGTCTGCGTGGGCCGATTAGGATTATAAGGGCCTCTTTGTTTGCTGGTTTTTAAAACAGCACCAAGGCATGGCTTTATTCCAAGCGTGCGGGCACGTGGGGGTCCGTTTTGACCGTGGTTTTTTTGCAGTATACTTATTTTTTTGATGTTCTTCGATCTGATATATAATTTGGTATATTTTGATATATTGGAAAACATGTTATCATAAAAGAATGCCCTATGGGGATCCGATTTGTAGTGTTTCTACTGATTTTTTATTGTATCAAATTGATTGTTGAGCTAATGTGCATGTTTATATGAATGTTTGGACTTGTAAAATTGTATTAATAAAATAATCATGATATAATATCCCACAAGTGCTGCAGGTTGGGATTTGTTCATATCATAATGGAACTTTATATGACCACCAAAGTGACAATCTTGTTTCATTATGATGTATTCAAATTCAAGGGTCTATGTTTGTAAATGCTTCAGAAGGACAGTGTTCATCCAAAGGTGATATTGTTCAAGTCTGTTCAAATTATGGTTTGTAGTTGTGTAAGAATTTTGTGGGACCTCCAAAGTAATACACTTGGTTTTATCATAATATGCTCAAATCAATTATTTGTGCATTTACAAACTACAACAAAAAAGTACAGTGTTCACCCAAAAGTAACATTGTCATAAATTTTCACTTTTATGGATGCAACAAAGAGTGGCATTGTCCACCCAAAGGTGGTGTTGTCAAAGATTATATAAAACTCATGCACATGGTTAAAGGATCTTCGCTTTAGGGGTTTCATCCACCCAAAGGTGGTGAAATTTTCGAGAGTAATTATCCCTTCGCAGTTATTGCACAGCTATCGAAAGGACCAATTCATACTTTGTCCCAAAGGATGAGTGTGTAGTTTGATTGACTCTCACATAGACGATTTGCTTGCATATGTTCTAATTATATGTGTTGTTATACTTGTTGTAAATTAATCATGCATGTCTCATTATTTTCATTGCATTATTTTGAGTTTTTATCATGATTATAATTTCACAAAAAGATATTATTCAAGTCAAGCAATTTAAGTAACTATTCTCTCCCTCTTTGAGACAAGTTATAAAAGAATTAACTAAGGAAAGAATTTATGATGGATTTACCTATAATTGTAAAGCCAAACAGCTTTAGTTGGAGAAAGGAAAGGATTCTGAGACTAAGGCTGTGTTTAGTATCATTTTTGTTTTTGATTTTTACAATTTTTTCAAAAAGTATTTTTGAAAACCATTTTTGATCAAAAATAAAAAAATCGTTTAGTCACTACAATAAAAAAAAAAAAGATTGCAAAATGAGAAATAGATTTGGTATGTCTATGTCTAAATATAATTTTTATAACATTTATAAATCCATCTATAGCATACCAAGATTTATGCAGCTGAGTCAGCTTTTTCCAAACTTTGTTCCCAACTTCAACATTTCCATAAATCTTACAAGCACCCAGAAGAGCTCCCCACACATTAGCATCCCCACCCTCAAATCCTCCAATCTTCTCCTCTATAAATGTCTCAGCTTCTTCTAATCCTCCGGCTCGACCAAGTAGGTCTACAATACATGCATAATGCTCAAGTTGAGGTTCAACTCCAAAAACAGCACCCATTTGTTCAAACAATAAGAAGCCCACATCAACAAATCCAGCCTATGCACAAGCCGTGAGGATGGCAACAAATGTGACCACAGTGGGTTGTACTATAAGCATTCATCCTTTCAAAGAGCTCAAATGACTTTTTATTACATCCCCATTCATTGCAACCCCTAATATAATTGCATTTCATGCTTTGACATCCTTGTTCAGAATCCCCTCAAAAACCAACAAAGCTGGCTCGACGCATCCACATTTTGAGTACATGTCTACCAGTGCCGTAGCCAAGATTGGATTTGAGTCAAGATGGTGTCGTTTCACATAGGAGTGAACCCACAGTCCCTGTGCAGGTGCTCCTAGGTGTGCACAAGCAGTGAGGACACTTACAAGGACTGATTCATTCGGTTTTTTGTTAGCTTCTTGCATCAAACTAAAGAGATCCAATTCCTCCTTGAAATCACTGACACGAGAATTTGAAGCCATCATTACACTTCATGAGATTGCATTCCTCTTAGGCATTTCCTCAAACAATGCTCTTGCACTCTTGAGGTCACCACTCTTTCCATACCCATCAATCATCGCCATCCACAAGACCACATCCCTTTTAAGAATCCCATCAAACAAAATTTGGGCAGTCTCCATATCAGAAACCGAAGAGTAGAATTCAATAAGAGCACTAAGGATGAAAGGGTCATCTGACAATCCGATTTTTATTTGAAAGCTCAATGACTATAGCAAAGGCTTCTTCTTCATCAATATCATGAATCTCAACGCACATATTTATGAGCACATCAAGAGGAATCTTTTTATCCTCTAGGAAGGAACCCACGTCCAGGAAGCATTCCTTGACCTTATCTGGAAAGTAGTCGACTATAATTGCCATCCGGTTAAGTAAATTAACGTCATGAGACTCGCAAATGGATTCACCTCGTGGAAGTCTGTTATTGGCAGTTGTCCAAAACATTTCAGGCTGATCTCTTGACGAAGAAGCTAATCTTGTGGATTTAATAAAACCATTTGAATTTCAATTTGACGAAAAAAACATCAAATACAATATGAACTAGATTTAATTGAGTGTCTAGTTTTGAAGTAACAATTGTAAGAAAACCAGATTCGATTGAGAACAGTTAACTGAGTTTGACAAGGTAAATAGAAAGAACCCAAAATTTAGGGGAAAACTAAAAATAACAGAAAACCAATGGAGGGCGCTGCTAAGTGCTCGTAAAACTCATGGGAATGCTAAGTTGGGTGAGATTGCAGTAGAGAAAATGGCACATCCCAAAAGTGGAGATTGTGTATTGCCTCGAACATACACTTGGCTGCAAAGAGATTGGAAAACGTAGAGAGAGCGAGAGATGTGATAAAGAAGATAAGGATTAGAAAGAATGGTTTCAAGAATTGTAAAGAGAACGATGATAATGAGAGAACGAATTCATTTTCTACGTTTTGAAAATGGATCAGTAATTGCCGTCACCGGAGGGAGCAGTCTCGACCCTAACGCAAGGAAGAAGAAGAAGACTTGGATTTTGAAATAATGATGCTTTTATAAAAATAAATAAATAAATAAATAAAGAAAATAAAATTACTTTCTTACCCTTGATTTTGAACACGTGCTTTAAGTGACTCGCACAAAAATCAACCAAAAATGTATTTTGGTCAAAAATCAAAAAGAGGTTGAGACTTCATTTTAATTTTAGGTTTATTTTTATTTTTTTTCTTTTCACAACTAGCAACCAAAAATGATACTAAACACCTAAAAAAACAAAAACAAAAACAAAAACAAAAAATGATACCAAACATAGCCTAAGTAAAAATTATTCATGGTTGAAAAATAATTAATTTTATTAAAGGCTTGAGTAGCTAAATATCTGGGAATCGATAGGAGTCTCTTGATTTTCTTAATCAGTAGGAGACTACATTTACATTTTTGACATTGTTTGTCTGTGTTTGATTATGTTGCTCATGGTTTGATGAGTATAGTTTTGTAACCATAGTTTTGTTTAATTTAGCATTTGCATTATTGATATTTTCCTCATATAGTTATGTGTTTGACATGTCAAAGAATTTAAGCAATATTCAACTGATGTAACAAAACAATATTCAACTGATGTAACAAAACAATATTCAGCAGGGGTTACTGAGACAATATTTAGCCAAAGAGTACAAGGCAATATTTAGCCAAAGAATGAAGGCAGTGTCTAGCCAATGTGTGGTATTATGCTTCCACTTTATTTAAATACCATGTTTTATTGTCCATAAAGGTTTTGGGGTATTTTAGTTAAAGGTTCTTTAATCAAATTTTAGACTCACATGAGAATTTATTTTCATGCATTATCTCAGGCAATTCATGTATTAAGTGGACTTCTATTGTGGCTGACAAAAGGTTTTACACCGTATTTTGAGGTATATTTTCTGTTGTTGCTCGACATTGGTAAGCTTGATAGATGAATCAAAATTAGTGACGGCTTAGTGTGTTGGATTTCATGACCACACTGATTGATGATGATTTTGTAATTAACGTAGCCCAAGTGGGAGATTGTTAGATTTATGTTAGAGTCCAATTAACATGATAGGACCGGTTCGGTCTGGTTCGTCACATGGTATGAGATAGGTTTGGTTACCCTAATTTTATTGTGGGAAAGATATTAAGGTTATGACAGTATTCTATAAATACTGGATTAGAGTCCTCACAGCCACAATTAATGAAATTCTCTCTGTACCCATTAGTAAGAGACATTGGGATATCTGGAGGCTGTAGAAGACTGTGATCGAGGGGTTACGATCAAAGCTTGGAGTATAGAAGAAACCAACCTTCATAAACAGATATGTTTTTATGATTCATAGTTAATGATTTTTCCGTTGTATTCTATGGTTCATATATGGATTGGGATGAGTTTGGTAGATATCCTAACCGTATAGAAGTCTAACATGTAAAACCATAAGCTGTTAAATGTGGTGTTGGGACTAATATCCATTGTTTTTTTAACTAAGTGCCTGTCATGACATTAATGTAAATTTTTTTTTTTTTACTAGTGATCAAGACTACAACAACCACTAAAGCCAACATTACTTATTGCTTTTGGTTTTGAGAAAGAAATTAAGAATCAAAACTAAAAGTACACTCATTGTCTTCTTAGGTATGAACCAAAATTGAGCAGCTGTTTCCTATTAGAACAATGACCATGTACACGGGTAGAATCCACAATCAATCTCGCACGATCGACAAATGAAAAAGAAGAAGCAAGAAATGTATGTTGATGTGCTGAATATTGCAACTTTTGGTAAGAATTGAAGGTATTCGGAAAAGATGAAGAAGAGATTACCTTTCGGTCCAGTTGGGAATAAGTTAAACAGAGATTATACGGATCGGGTTCGTCTCAAGTTCAGATTTGAACTTGAAAATGCCCAGTGACGTTGGATAAGTGACATGGCCCAAAAAATATCAAACGATCATTCTTAAAATAAGTGTAAAGAAGTATGATGAGAGGAGATGTACAGTACAGTTGTTTTACTGTGAAACCGTGAGAAAGAAAAAAACATTTCAAAGTAAGAACCCTCTGGGACAACCTTCTTCTCTGCAACTTTCAAACAAAGACTGTGGAGAAAAAGGCCGCAACCTTCAAATTCAGTTAGCCTTCTTCTGCAACCTCCAAAAATGGCAAAGTATGCAACTTGCGACCCTCCGCCCGAGTCTCTCTCTGCCTTCTTCTGCAACTTACGATTCTCCGCCGCAATCCCTCTCCGCCATATTCTGTAACTCTTTGTGAACCTTTTGAGACCCTTTTTGTTTTCTATGGCTGGACCTTTCCAGTGACTGATAGGATCATCTTATTTGTATCAGAAATGTGATTGATGATTTATCAAAATCATTGTTGACAAATTTGGATTTGGAATAATGGGGAGGGGGCTGGCTAATAACCCCTCAGATTCCCTGACCTATGAAGTCGTTATTGTGAGGTTAGCAAAACCTTTCTTTAAATCTAAGTGTTTATATATCCACAAAGACATCAAGATATAAAAATACAGAGGAATCCTGCACGATGCAGAGCATAACACTATAGAAACTTCTTTGGACGGCAGAAAGGGATTCTGGCGGAGGTTTCGCAAGTTGCAAACCTCGTTTTCGGAGGTGGCTGAGTTTTTCACGATTTTGCTTTTTTCTTTTTTTTTATGGTAAAACGATTTTGCTTATTTCAGCAGTAGAGTAGAAGAAGGTTGCGAGGAAGAATAAGTTTGCAGAGAAAAAAAAGAAAGAAAAAGTAGAAGAGAAAGAAGTTGCAGACAGCAAAGATTATTCAGAATAGAGGAGCAACTGTAGTGTACATCTCCTCTCATCATACTTCTTTACTCTTATTTTAAGAATGATCGTTGGATATTTTTTTTGGCCATGTGTTACTTATCCAACGTCACTGGACATTTTCAAGTTCAAATCTGAACTTGAGACGAGCCCGATCCGAGATTATACACTATAAAGTAGAGAAATATCTGAAGGAATGACATCAGCATTAAAGTTAATATGTTTATTAAATAAGCTTACAACCCTTCGGTTCCCTCACTTTTTCTTTTCCTCTATGAAAACAGAGAAAATTTTGGAGACGTAGACCATAGGGTCAGTTGGAATCCAAATTGAAAAGAACACTAACAATCAGAAATGCAGTTTGTGCATCATGGTTGTTGCAAATATAGAGTAAGGACCTAACAAGTCCTAGCGCCAGCTGATGGCGGTAAGGCTTGTATGGCCTTATTTAGTTTTATTTTCTTTTTAAAATTATGTTTATTTGTTTCCTTCTCTTGTCCAATCTCTATGAAAACCTTTCTCTTGTAATAGGTAATATTTTTTTTATTTAAATACAATTATAGAGGAGGAGAGCTATCGGTTTTCTATTGCAGCTTATTGCTTCTACCGAAATCTCTCTTTTACTCTTTTCTTCTTCTTCTTCTTCTCAATTCTTTTGTTCTCTAGTTGTTGGTTTGCAGCTCCACCTTTTAGAGGGGATACAATCAACATAATGGCACCAACTGCAGTACTTATTTGCATCCACACCATGGAGGACTGCCAGAAGACCTCTTGTGAAGCTGCAGGAGAAAGTCTTCTTGTAAGATCTGAGCATGTCTATTGGTATATGCAGAAAAGGATGAAATATATTTCAGATAACTTGTGGAAAATAACTCACAGAAGAGCAAAGAGAACAAGGGAGATAGTCCTCTGCACCGGGTTGTCGACTTTGTGCTTGAACTTTTAACAGAACTTTTTACATTATACTCAAACAGGCCTTGTTTAGTTTGAGCCACTTGCCCAAGCTGAGGATTGAACAAAAGCACAAGCCGAAGAACAAACTGTCAAGTTTTCAACTCGAAAGTTCGAACTAGTAAGTGGAGGGACTCTCCATATATAGGACCACAGGATTCCAATCTCAATAGCAATGTGAGACTATTCCCAATAGAAACCCAGAAAGAAAACCAATATTTGAAAATTTTTCAATATGTGGTAGCAGACCAAGAATGAGATTGCCTATTGTAATAATAAAAAGTGACACTAGTGTTGCAACCTGTGACCAGCACAGAAAAGCTAAATTAAAAAGAGAAGATGATGGATTCATAATTTTATATATTTATTTCTCTTATATTTAGTATATTTAACATATTACATGTCTTATGGTACTCATTTGTGATGATTCCTTATATATAAGACATTGGTGAAAAATATTGGTAATTTATGTTTAAAATAAAAAAATTCTGATATTTTCAATAATGACCTTCTGAATTTCATGCAAATTTTTAATGTGGAAAGAATTCTAAAAATCAAACGTGATCCAAAAATCTGATCTAGAAAGCTGATTTGAATTCAAACTAGAGAAGGAAGATTACCACCTATAGAAGGTTTACTATTGAAAGGATTTGATTGATTGTCAAAAATCTTGAGGAGAATTATACCTCTATGGAATATTACAAAGATTGGCAAGTCTAGAGGTAGCATTTGGTTAATGATGGAATGATTCTCTATCTAATCTAGGCAAGAGGATTTTGTTTAATCTTTATTTTCATGTAATAAGGTTGTCAATTCTAGACATATCAGTTTTAGTCTTCTCTACTCTGGCTATTTAAGCAATGTAAAGGCTACGTAATAGAGGATCCAAGAGTTATTGAGAAGATAGCTTTATTTCTTTTGTCTTTATTTTCTATCATGTCTAGCTAAGTTCTTTAGTCGATTCAAGAGGAATTCAATCCGGTTAGTAAAATTGTGAGACTCTGTTCTTAATTTTAATTATTTTTTAAGTTAATGGTTGCATGATTCAGTTTATTAAGAGGTCTATTAATTGATTGAGTTATGTGATTTATTGCTAACCTGAATCCATAATCCGTAATTGTTATGGTGTTCAGAAAAAATAGCAATTGAGCAGAATAATTATGATCCAAGTTTTTGTTACTTGCTTAAAGGAAACATAGAATGAATTAAATAATCTGACACTTGTTATATTGTTGTTCATCTTTAACTCCCTCCGAGAGTGTAATGCTATCAGTAAATTCATGAGGATTGTTTAATATCAATTGATTTATTGATATCAGTAAATTCATGATGATTGTTTAATATCAATTGATTTATTGATAAGAATTAAATTGTGTACTGGGTTCAAATTAATGAAATTAGGGAAGATAAGGATTGTCTGGCTTTTTGATAATCCTTGGTTAAATATTTGAATAGAGAATAATATAAATATATATATATATATATATATATATATATATGAGGTCAGTGATCAATTTGCAGCTGTGAGTAAATTTTCTTGAATCGACGTCATCTTCCATTGAATTTTTGTTACTTAATTTTGTTGTCAATTAAATTACAGAAGAAAACCCCCATTTTTCTTGGTAAGTAGACAATTTGATTAACTAGTCTATGTGGATCGACCTTTACTTATCATACTATTCATTATAGGTAGAGTAATTTATTTTTGGTTGCGTTTGACACGCATCAAAATTTGGCGCCGTTGCCGAGGACTAGTTTTAATCAGATTGTGATTATTTTCCTTCTATTTAATTTTTTTTAATTACTTGTTTTCTTACCTTTGTGTGAAGTTTTTTTTTTTTTTTTAGGTGTCCATAGTTTTTTTGACAGGTATTGCTTGTAGCTGATTACGTTTCGAAATGGGTAGAAGAAATCGCCACCAAAACTAATGATTCCATGGTTGTTATAGGTTTTATTAGGTGTAACATCTTTAGCAGGTTCGGGATACCAAGAGCACTGATTAGTGATCGAGGAACTCATTTCTGCAATAGGCCACTGGAGGCGTTGCTAAAGAAGTATGGTGTTTTTCATAAAACATATACACCCTACCACCCTCAAACAAATGGACAAGCTGAAGTATCCAATAGAGAAGTCAAATCTATTTTGGAGAAGACTGTGAAACCAAACAGAAAGGATTGGAGCTTTTGACTTGATGATGCATTATGGACTTACCAAACAGCATACAAGACGCCTATTGGGATGTCCCCTTATCGGTTAATTTTTGGTAAGTCATGTCACCTTCCTGTAGAATTAGAGCATAAGGCTTATTGGGCAGTCAAGAGTTGCAACATGGAGATGGACGCTGCTGGTATGCATAGAAAATTACAATTGCAAGAATTGGAGGAGATACGATTTGAGGTTTACAAGAATTCAAGCATATACAAGGACAAGACTAAGGCGTTTCATGACAAGAGGATTATGAGGAAGCAATTTGTAATTGGACAGAAAGTCTTGCTTTACAATTCGATACTTAAATTGATGCCTGGTAAGTTACGTTCTCGTTGGATTGGATCCTTTGAAATTACTAATGTGTTTCCTTATGGTACAGTTGAAGTTCGAAGTTTTGAAACTAACAAGGTTTTCAAGGTTAATGGGCATCGACTCAAGACGTTCTATGAAGGCTTTCATGAGCATACTATAGACGAAGTACAACTGGGGGATCCCGTTTATTCTGATTGAGGAGTGTTGAGTCGAGCTGACGACGTTAAACACAAGTGCTGCTTGGGAGGCAACCCAAGAAATTGGATTTGTTTTTCTTATCACTTTTAATTACTTTCCTTTACATCTTTCCATTACATTTTTTTTATCTTCTATTAGGGACAATGTCAGATTTAAGTGTGGGGGAAGGAATTAGGATTTCTCTTTTGTTTTATTTTTATTTTTATTTTTTAAGTTTTGTTTTTAATTTTTGTATGATGTGTAAAAAAAAAATTTTTACTTCAATAGACTAAGAGAATATGTATGCCATGGATTGAAACTATTTGAATGTGAATATATGAATTAGTTGAAACAACTTGCTAAATGAGCTTTGAATAACATTGATAGTTGCATTTAGAGGTAAAGCATGCAGGTTTAGTAGATGGAATCCAACTAAGAGAGCTTT
Organism: Protea cynaroides; assembly: GCA_028583415.1. Taxonomy (NCBI): domain Eukaryota; kingdom Viridiplantae; phylum Streptophyta; class Magnoliopsida; order Proteales; family Proteaceae; genus Protea; species Protea cynaroides. Next base: position 61,521,989 of record CM053276.1, read on the forward strand.
TGAGCCAAACTAGACTAAGACATCTATGTCAGTCTTTATTCTCTTTGAAGAGTGATATTCTACTATGCTTTTGTATCTCTAGAACTTGCTTTGAACCCTGTCAAGATTACATTGATATGTGTAGACATGAAGATGATAAAGGCAAATAGGATTTTATAACCACTTAGATTAAATGACAAACCTTATATATTTTTACCCTTAGTGGATCCACTTTGAACTTTTAAACTTTATTCTTCATTGAACCCTAAACCATGAGCCTTGAATTGTTTGTTTTTCTCATGTTTTACCAACCTTTGAGCTAGTAGAGCATTGAGAATTATCTAATGGGTTTGAGAGAGATATGTATTGAATAAGTATGGGGGTGTTATTCTCAAAAGTGATGGTTGTATGTCAAGAAGTGGGATGTAATGGGAGTAAATGGTCCTTGTTATGTTTGAAATATCATGCTCTTCTAAAAGAAAAAAAAAATTCAAATAGCAAAGCATACTTTTCAAATGAAAAGAAAAAGAATGAAAGAAAAAGAAACTGGAGTTTGAGATGTTTTGTTGAAGAATTTTATTTATGAGCCCTTATCATTTTGATTGCTCAAATTTTTTTTTAATGCTTTATTAGTTTATTGGGTTTTAACGTCAGTATATTTTTCTTATCCGTACCTTGAACCCTAGCCCCATTACAATCTTGATAAAGACTTTTTGATTCATGTATGCGTGTATTCTAAGTAATGGAGATTTTGGTGAATAAGCAAGCCTATGGTAGTGCATCTTCATAGAAAGATCTTGAGTGAAACAGTTAAACCTTGAATTCTTGAGTGAGTAGAGAGAATCCCAAGAAAAAATCTACTAAACATTAGCATGTTCACTTTTGAATAAGACTGGTATGTTAGATATTGCTCATATTTACAAAGTAACCTCTGACTATGACATATATTATTCTCTTGATCTCTTGAATTAGTTTTTGATTCATGGTATACATATTCTTTGAATGCTGTGGGATGAAAGTGAAAAAAAATTATTTAGTTTGCCCGATGACGTGCAAGAGCTAAGTGTGGGGGAATTTGATGGATTCATAATTTTATATATTTATTTCCCTTATATTTAGTTTATTTAACATATTATATGTCTTATGGTACTCATTTGTGATGATTCTTTATATATAAGACATTGGTGAAAAATATTGATAATTTATGTTTAAAATAAAAAAAAATTTGATATTTTTAATAATGACCTTCTGAATTTCATGTAGGTTTTTAATGTGGAAAGAATTCTAGAAATCAAATGTGATCCAAAAATCTTATCTGAAAAGCTGATTTGAATTCAGACCAGAGAAGGAAGATTACCACCCATAGAAGGTTTACTATTGGAAGGATTTGATTGATTGTCAGAAATCTTGAGGAGAATATATACCTCTATGGAATATTATAAAGATTGGCAAGTCTAGAGGTAGCATTTGGTTAATGATGGAATGATTCTCTATCTAATCTAGGAAAGAGGATTTTGTTTAATCATTATTTTCATGTAATAAGGTTGTCAATTCTAGACATATCAGTTTTAGTCTTCTCTACTCTGGCTATTTAAGAAATGTAAATGCTACGTAATAGAGGATCCAAGAATTATTGAGAAGATAGTTTTATTTCTTTTGTCTTTCTTTTCTATCATGTCTAGCTAAGTTCTCTAGTCGATTCAAGGGGAATTCAATCCGATTAGTAAAATTGTGAGACTCTGTTCTTAATTTTAATTATTTTTCTATTCAAATATCTGTGTTTCTTGGTTTTTCAAGTTAATGGCTGCATGATTCAGTTTTTTAAGAGACCTATTAATTGATTGAGTTATGTGGTTTATTGCTAATCTGAATCCATAATCCGTAATTGTTATGGTGTTCAGAAAAAGTAGCAATTGAGCAGAACAATTATGATCCAAGTTTTTGTTACTTGCTTAAAGGAAACATAGAATGAATTAAATAATCTGACGCTTGTTAGATTGTTGTTCATCTTTAACTCCCTCCGAGAGTGTAATGCTATCAGTAAATTCATGAGGATTGTTTAATACCAATTGATTTATTGATAAGAATTAAATTGTGTGCTGGGTTCAAATTAATGAAATTATGGAAGGTAAGGATTGTCTGGCTTTTTGATAATCCTTGGTTAAATATTTGAATAGAGAATAATATAAATATATATATGAGGTCAGTGATCAATTTACAGCCGTGAGTAAATTTCCTTGAATCGACGTCATCTTCCATTGAATTTTTGTTACTTAATTTTGTTGTCAATTAAATTGCAAAAGAAAACCCCCCTTTTTCTTGGTAAGTAGACAATTTGATTAACGAGTCTCTGTGGATCGACCTTTACTTATCATTACTATTCATTGTAGGTAGAGTAATTTATTTTTGGTTGTGCTCAACACGCATCAGAAGACAATGGAAAAATGAAAATCCAAATGCAAGAGGATAACTTTATCACTGTAAAGTTTCCAGTTCCATATAATCCCAAAAAGCATGGACCGAGTAATCCAAAGAGAACAGAAGAGGAACCAACAGCTGGGCTGTTCTGGACAAAAGTCCAGAGGTCAAACTACTAAGGGGGTGTTTGATAACATTCCAGAAGTTGGATTCTGACTTCTGGAGCATAAATGGAGTAGAAGCCTGTTTAGTAACCTAGTTCGGACTTCTGGAGAATCCATGGGTGAACCAGCTCCAAATGGGCTCCAGAATCCAATTTTTTGGAGCATAAAATAGATGTTTTTCGACTTCGGAGTAAAATTTTAGAGTAAAAAAACCACCCCACACCACTACTACCACCAAACACCACAACAACCACCAGCCATCAGCCACCACCACCACCGCCTCCACCACCACCACTCACCACCGCCACCACTACCCACCACCACCACCATCCTCAACCACCACCACCCACCGCCACCACCAACCACCGCCACCCACCATCGCCACCACCACCAGCCACCCACCACCCACCGCCACCACCACCAACCATCACCCACCACCCCCCGCCACCACATCCACCACCACCCCCCACCACCACCACCACCCATCGCCACCCACCCACCATCGCCACCACCACCGGCCACCAACCACCCACCGCCACCACCACCAACCATCACCCACTACCCCCTATCGCCACCACCACTGCCACCACCACTGCCACCACCATCCACCGCCACCACCACCAACCATCACCTACCACCACCACCACCACCACCACCACCCATTGCCATCCACCCACCACCACCACCATCGCCCCCACACTCCATCCACCCACCGCCACCCTTCGTCACCACCTCTTACCCACCACCACCGTCACCAACCATCACCACTCACCACTAGTGCCACCATCCGTCACCCACCACCACCACTCTAGAGTCCATGACTAAATTAGGTTAACAAACATGTTTCTATTCCCTCATAATCCTTTTGAAGTTGGAGTAGAAATTTGAACCAGAAGTAAGAATCCCAGAGTTCAAGTTTTATCAAACAGTCCGTAAGAACAGCAGAGAATGTATAGATTATCCCAGTCCTCACTGCAAAATAGAAGCAAAGGCATAGTTAATAGCTCACCCATCAAAAGATAAATTTACTTGAAAGCTAAAAACTCACATGATCCAAACTCCTGTTCTAAGCGAATGCCTTTTAAGAGAATACACGAAAGGTTGATGATAAAGTGGATAGCCCCTGCATGCAACTAAAGGCATGTAACAAGACGCCATGTAACAAGACGCCATGTTTGATGTTGTTGAATCCCCAAGACCCACCGAAGAGCCCCCATTGCGTCCAACCTGGAATAGGAAAAATATTAAAGCTGATTTAATTACCAAAACTCCGCAGCAGGATATCTGAAAACCAAAAATCCATAAATTGGATAGAATAGTTAGCACCTCTAGCACTCATTTTCATCATAAGAAGCAAACTTTTCAATAGCCCCAAGAGTTTCCTTATGATAGATCAATTAAGGATTGTTTAATTTCTAATAATAGAAAATACCCACGGTCTTTTAGCATACGGATGTATCATGTATGCTCAGAGACAACTAACAAAAAAAATAAAAAAAATAAAAAAATAAAAACAAACTAGAGCTTCAGTAACATCTTCACTAAAAGAATCAGTATTCCATGTAACCATTGTGTAGGTTTGATTTGCTGGAATACCATAGAATTATAGGAGAATAGTGTTAGACTTATATGTGGGCTTAATTAATTATTTAAACCAGTTATTCAGTGGGAGTCTGATTGACATGGTAGAACCAGTTTGGTTTGGTTCGTCAATTGGTATGAGATAGGTTTGGTAGTCCTAATTCTATTGTGGGAAGGGTTTTAGGGTTACAGCAGTATTTTATAAATACTGGGTTAGAATCCCTACAATCACGGTTAGAAAAGTTCTCTATGCACCCATTAGCAAGAGACATAAGGATATCCTCTGGAGACTGTGCAAGATTATAGCCAAGGGATTTCTATCAAAGTTTGAAGCGTGTTGGAGCATAGAGGAATTAGCCTTCACACACAAGTATGTCTTTATGATTCACAATTCATGGCTTCTCCATTGTATTCAAGGGTTCTTGTATGGATTAGGATGGGTTTGGTTGAAACCCTATTCAAATAATGTCTAACAGTTGGTATCAGAGCCAACCATACAAACTTAGGATCAATGGGGATTGATTGCAAAGACTTATAATGAACAATTGAATTGTAAGAAATGAATTTCTTGAATTTGGATCGGATCTGTCGGAGTTTTCCCACAGACTAAATTTTTTCGACTGGCAAAATATATCATGCTATATGTCATTGAAAAGGGCAAGACGAGACGATTCCGCGATATAAAAATCGCCAGGGTCGGCCATCTGATGCGCCATCTCCTTAAGGGCGATGGATCTCACTCGCGGGGGAGAATTAAAAAAAAAAAAAAACATTTGATCTGACGTCATTGACCCAGTCATTGCTGAGTCAACTCGGAAACCCTAACAGGTTATTCCGTTCCACGTTAACTCGGACCGAACTGACTCGGTGGGCAGACCCACCTGTCCCACATGTGGGTCAACATGTAGAAACCTGACAAAGCTTTGACCTGACCCAGTCAACAAACCGAATACCTGAAATTTTGATCCGTTTGCTTGATATTTTGACCCAAAAAGTAGAGAATTGAACCGGTTTGGACCAGTGGTCTGAGTTTTGGGTGGGCTGGTGAACCGATTCAATGGTTCATCTTGGACAGACTAGCAGGTTCGGTCTGAAAGTATATATATATATATATATATATATATATATATATATATATATATATATATATTTGAAAATGGTATATTCGGTTCGGTATGAGCCGACCAAGGTGAACAGATCCTGGGCAGACCTAGCTGATCGAACCGGACCGACCATGACGAGATGCCTAAGGCCTATTTGGCTTCTGGTTTTGATAAAAAAAAACATTAAATTGTGATTTTGGGAGCTAGGAATGTCGGATTGACCTCTGGTTTGTTCCATTGGACTCAAATTTTTATGCTCTTCAATCTGATATATATTTTGTTACATTTTGATATGTTGGAAAGTATGTTATCATAGAAAAATGCCCTATGAAAACCTGATTTGTAGGTTTTATGATGATTTTTCTTACAGTTTTTGTACCAAATTGATTGTTGAACTATTATGCATGGTTATTGGATGTTTAGACCTATAAGGTGTGTTAATAAAACATTCATGGTATCCCACAAATGCTGCAGGTTAGGATTTGTTCATATCATGGTAAAACTTGATGTGACAACCAAAGTAGCAACCTTGTTTTATTATGATGTGTTCAAATTCAAAGGTCTGTGTTAGTAAATACTTCAGAAGGATATTGTTCACCCAAAGGTGACTTTGTCCAAGTCTGTTCAAACTAAGGTTTGTTGTTGTTATGTAAGAATTTTGGGGTGACCACTAAAGTGGCATACTTGGCTCTATCATAATATGCTCAAATTCAACATTTGTGCATTTACAAGCTACAGCAAAGAAAAACAGTGTTCACTCAAAAGTGACACCGATATAAACTCCCACGTTTATAGATGCAGTAAAGAACGATATTATCACACCCCAAATCTGGATTAACCAATAGTGTGATGAACTGTCATAAGAACCAACGGTTCATCCAGGATCTCGTAAAGACCGTGCCAACAATTTAAACCAAATACACATTCCACAACATAATCAGAGATAATAAAATAAATAGTGAAAGTTTTAATTAATAATGAACTGAGTGTCTAACATGGTAAAATAAATAAATAAACCAATTATCTCCAAGTAAACTCAAAACCTAATTAAATAATCTATTACAAATCTCCCACATCCAAAATACAAATTAAATTAAGAATAAAGTCACTGGAAACACTTGCACGCAGAGTCGTGCTTATCTTCCACAACCTAACTGTCCATCGCAGCCACATATCAGTACGACGGCGCCTCCATATATATCTTCCACTATATAACCTGCATCATTAACTAAAAATATTCGACGTCGAGGGGTGAACACACATCACGGCTCAGTGAGTAAACAAAACAATGTGCCAACATATGCATGCAGTCATATTCATATCTTTGGTCTGGTTTAAGTTTGCAACTGTGCTATAGAAAGGATTGGCGGCCACCGCACCTCTATACACGACTGTATGAATCTGCTTAATGGATCAAATACCATTGTCGTCCCACATGCACCCACCATGGAATAGAGATAAAGCTAAAGTGTCCAGATCACACACTGCCAATACTTCCCCTGATGCCCTACCCATACCAACACGTAAGCCCCTGCTGGCGAGGGTTTATAAACTGGGCTCGTAACTAACCAATCCTAGATGTCATCGCAATTTGTATCCAAGGCCTTACATCAGCATCCCTTAATATGCCCATAGAGATAGAGCTAGAGTCTGGCGGTCAAGATGAACCACGGTACCGCGTCCTCCCCCTGATGCTCTACAACATACTAGATTTACTAGGGTAATGGCGATATGATGATGTCAATGCGAAGAACGAAATGGAGATAGGGCTCGAGTCTGGTGGTCAGGCCCAAGACCACATTACCACGTCCTCCCCCTGATGCTCTACTCATACCCAACACATCAACTACATACACACGCACATGTCTATTCCTAAAATCAACATCATCATATCATAAGGAACAAAAATAAATGTGCATGAGCAGATAAATAACAAGTATTGGATGATATGTGAGATGCATAAATAATCATACAAGGCATGGCATCATATCAGATAGCAGAAAATAAGAAGAAAGGATAGTTTGTTATTATCCAATTAGTTTAGGTCTTATTCCCTCACCTGTAAACGATGTGCAACCTTCTTCGAAGCCTTGGAAGTCACTTTGAATCAATTGGAAACCTAAGAGATTTATGGATTTAAGTTAGGGTCAGATTGTACCAAGTTACAGTAGTAGAAAACCAAAACAAGGCTCTCAACAATTGACTGGTCGACTATGTAGTCTCCTATTTATGTCGACCACTCATTGTGCGGTCGACTTTGTGGTCGTGTATCATGTGACCACAGATGCGACCACACAAATTTTGGAAAACTTTCTGAATAGCTGTGGTCAATTTACTGGTCATTCTGTGGTCAACCAGTTATGCGACCACACAAAGTTTGGTCGATTTCTATTTTTCAATCCGAGTTCTTCCAGAGTCGATTTCTTAGCTCATCAGTAGGGTTCATCCTATAATCATAGTTTCCCATAACTACTAACCCTAATCTATCTTCCTTGATTTCCTTTGAGATTTACTCAGAGATTCATATTAACATCCCAATTAATAATGGAAAACACTCTATCTTATGTGATTACCTCTACAGAGACAAATTCCATACATTAAGCTTGCGGTAGAGAGATAAAACTCGTCTCTGCAAAACCTTCTCCAAGCTTTCCTCTCCAGATCTTCTTCTCCTTCTCTTCCTCTCTCTTTCTTTCTTTGGTTTAAGGTTTGAGATTGATTCAAAAGAGTGAAAAAGGGTAGAGAGACGTCCTCTATATAGAGAGAAAATCTCCATATAGAGTCCCACTTCAATTAAGAAAGAGACCTCCTTTAATTTCAAAAGTTTCCAAATCACGGAGTCACAACTAGGTTTGTGCGGTCAACTGTGTAGTCGCAGAACCAGAACCCGTTGACCACACAACTCAAAAGTGTCAACCACACAACCTATTTTGATTGGTCTCACTTTGTCCATTGATTGGTCGACCACACACGTTCAGGTAGTTGACCACACAATATATTTTCACTATTTTTGGGTCGATTCACTTACCTAGCCTTGTGTTTCCTTCACATGGTTGGCCCGCTCAATTTAACTATGATGGGAAGACCTGACACAACACGGTTAGACCAGATTAGCAGAGTGCGGGTCTTACAGACATTGTCCTCCTAAAGGTGGTGTTGCCAAAGATTATAAGGAACTCGTGCACATGATTAAAGGATTTTGGCTTTAGGGATTTCAACCACCCAAAGGTGGTGAAACTTTCGAGAGTCATTGTCCCTTCGCAGTTATTGCATAGCTATCGAGAGGACCAGTGCACATATTGTCCCAAAGGATATGTATATAGTTCGGTTGACTTTTCAAAGATATAAATTAGCTTATATGTCTTGTGTATATTTACTTGCTAGCTAATTGTGTTTGGTATTGATCATGGATTTATATTCATTTACTCTGTAGTGTAGTTTTGCACTCATTATGATTAAATACCACAGGATGTCTATTCAAGTTAGTTACCTAGCCACTGTACTTACGTTATTTGCAATAAACTATAGAAAATGGCTTAGGGAACTCAAGATAGCGATAGGTCTTTCTGACTTGGACATTGGCATCATGAAAAACTGAAGCCATAACAGAAAATAGTACATAGGCAGAAGTGCAATTCATGGAGAAATGAGAAAATGCAAATAAAAAGTGTTCACTAGTTATTCAGAGGATTGTCCCAGAATCTATCTTAGATAGCATTCCTAAATTAGACAATGCAAAGAAACTGTTGGAAGCTGTCCAAGCTAAGTATGAGGCTTCTGAAACTGGGAAGGTGGGTGAACTGTTGACTATTTTGACTGGTACTATGTTTGATGGGACTGGGTGTGTGAGAAATCACATAACTTATCTGAAAGTAGTGGCTGAGAAGCTTAAGGGACTAAATAATCCAATTACTCAAGATGTCTTCATACACTTTATATTGAAATCTCTTCCAGAATAATACAAACATATTAGGACAGCCTACAAGACGGCCAAAGATAAATGGACACTAGATGAGCTCACTTCAATCTACACTGACAATGAGAAATTGTTTAAATAGCAGAAGGTTGAGAATGCTAACTTGACAACCAACATAGGTGGTTCCTATGACAAGAATAAGGAAAAGCATGGATCTGGGCCTCACAGAAAGGGAAAGAATAATTGGAACAAGGTCAGAAAACCCTATGACAAGCATGCCAAGGAACGGGAAGAGAAAGAAGATCAGAGTACTGTGGAGTGCTTTTGGTGTGACCAAAAAGGGCATATTAAAAGAAATTGTAAGATTCGACAAGCTTACTTGGCGCAATTTAAGGAGTCTGAAGTTAAGGAGTCTGAAAATTCTGAGAAGAAAAATACCAGTGAATGAACACCTGGATGCATATTATAGTTTCACATTTATGTTTTTGATTATTTATAACACATTGTTTTGAGTTAAAAGATTCAGACTCACACCCTAATTGGGAATGACTTTAAGCTTATGTTATTATGAATTATTTTATTTAGTTTATCATTAATGACATTTGAATGATTGATAAGTAATTGTTCATGGTTAAGTGTATCTCATTTTTTTATCTAAGGCTTGAATAGCCAAATATTAAGGAATCTCTTGACATGCTTAATCAGTGGGAGACTCTTTATGTTTATATTTTCACATTGCCTACTGTGTTTGATTATATTGTTCATGGTCTAATGATGGGCACAATTTTGTAATCATGGTTTTTAATGATTTAGCATTTGCATTATTATTGTTTTGTTCACATAGTTATGTGTTTGACATGTTAAAAGAATTTAGGCGATATTCAGTCGTTGTAACAAGACAGTATTCAGCTGGGTTACTGAGGCAATATTTAACCAAAGAGTACATGGCGGTATTTAACCAGAAAGTACAAGGCAATATTTAGTCAAATATGAGGTAGTATTTAGCCAAAGAATGCAGTATTTAGCCAAAAGGATAAAGGCGGTGTCTAGCTCATGTGTTGTATTTTGCTTCCGCTCTATTTAATACCATGTTTTATTGCCCATAAAGGTTTTGGAGCATTTTGATTAAGGTTCTTTAATCAAGTTTGGACTCGCATGAGAGTTTATTTTCATGCATTATCTCAAGCGATTCATGTATTGAGTAGACTTCTATTGTGGCTGACAAAAGGTTGTACACCGTATATTGAGATGTATGATCCGTTGTTGCTCGTATTGGTAGGCTTGATGGATGTTTCAAAGTTATTGACGATTTAGTGTGTTGGATTCCATGGCCATACTGGTTGGCGGTGGTTTTATAATTAATATAGCCCAAGTGGGAGATTGTTAAACTTATATGTGGGTTTCATTAATTACCTAAACCAGTTATTCAGTGGGAGTCTAATTGACATGGTAGAATCAGTTTGGTTTGTTTCGGTTCGTCACATGGTATGAGATAGGTTTGGTAGTCTTAATTCTATTGTGGGAAGGGTTTTAGGGTTACAATAGTATTTTATAAATACTGGGTTAGAGTCCTCACAACCACGATTAGAAAAGTTCTCTATGCACCCATTAGCAAGAGACATAAGGATATCCTCTGGAGGCTGTGGAAAACTATAGCCGAGGGATTTCGATCAAAGTTTGGAACGTGTTGGAGCGTAGAGGAACTAGCCTTCACACACAAGTATGTCTTTATGATTCACAGTTCGTGGCTTCTCCATTGTATTCTAGGGTTCTTGTATGAATTGGAATGTGTTTGATTGAAACCCTATTCAAATAATGTCTAACAAATAGATGATATTTCTAGTATGTAATCCACTGTAGGTTTTTCTTGAAAAGTAAATCTTGGACCGATTGTGCACAAAAGGGGAGATCATCTACACAAAAAGGTAAAAATTTTAAAGCCGTTCTAGAGTTTACTGCTCCCTTTTAGATCCAGGGTTTGATCTTGTTCTCAACGGCACAGGTCATTCGGCTCAGATTGTTCGAGATGATTATGCTTATCGCATTTAAAAAAAAAAAACAACAACAACAACAACTAATTGAAAAATAAAGGAGCTGATTAAAAGAAGAGTTAGGTAAGATATAATATACAGAACCCATAAAGATCAAAGTAAATCAAACATAATAAACCGAACCCAAAAAAGATTTTCTGGAAATAATTTATAACGAGAAGCAAGAAAGATTCAAAGAGATGACTCACGTGGACGAGGGTGGTCCAAGTGAGGGATTCTCCAAAATGGGTTGAAATGAGAACCTTCCCAGGAATTTCAGCACACAATCGCCATTTGAATTGGTCCAGCAATTATTGACGAACATAGTTGCAGCAGAGGCCACAATGTGGAAAACTACAAAGAGGTAAATGATCCAGGTGTTCTCCATCCTTTGTGAGTGAGACCTGAACAACAGGGTCCTCTGTTCTTGCAGTACTTCATCTAGAAAATCAAAGGAGACGGAGGGAGGAGATTGTTGAGGCGTGATACCGGTGAGTAACTGGACGTCGATTGTCTCCGCCATGAAAAATCCAAGAAAATCCAAGTGAGTCTCTCATGTGAGCGATTGCTAACTCTGATTCTCGATTTTCTTGAACCCTGTTTTCGTACCAAAATGAAGAAGAGTAGGAGCAAAACGGAAGAGACGAAACGGGAGAATCAATTATCTTCTTGCTAAGAAGAAACCGAAGTTCTTTAGTACGTTTATGATTTTGGCGGGGAAACCTTTTTCTGAACCATTCACTTCTGTTGGTAATATTCCTTTGTCATTTAATCCGGTGAAGGGCGCTGGTGGAATGTCAGATTGGAATCAATCAACACCATACATTGGAGTAAATAATCTCGGCCATTCATCCATCCAATTGTTAGAGGCCACTTACAAGGTAGATTTTACAAATATGCCCCACAAATTTGTAAACTATTAGATCTTGAAAGCCACGTCATCATGCATGCAATCACCCCGACAAAATTGACATGGTCACATGCAGGATTTTGGCGGGTCAATTACCCCAAGTGCCTTAATTTTCTACTCTAAAAATTTTAATTATTAAATAAAGTAATTCTTAAGTATATAAGACAGTTAAGATTCTAGACTTATCCAACGTGGGATTATTCCCAATACTCTCCTCATATAATGCTTCTCTTTTGAATAACAATACATGTGGCATGTGATTCTTCTTTTAGATGACCGTAAAGAAGAACTTAGAACTCTGATACAAGGTATGGAAGTGTAATACCATGTACTTTAAAGTGAGGGCTGATTAAATTTTTACCTTTCCAATAGGTTTTGGAGGACTAAGAACTGCTTGACTTGTTTATTCTTACCAAAGATTAGAAGGTAAGTAAGTATTTTCGAATTTCAAAGTGGTTGGTACTGAAAACTGATCTAGTTGACTTGGAGGCCTAGTTGATCTAGTTGTGTATAGTATAACTGAGTTGTTGATGCTGTATCCGAGTTGACCACGTTGTAATCAACATGTCTTTGGTTATAGCCGAGTTTAGATAATGAACCTAAAAACAAAGTAAATCTCACAGAGAAGCGAATTGGGTAATCGTGTACCGAAATCGAACCAAACCATTTAAACCAAAATCGTGAAATTGATTATTAAATGGTTCAATTCTGGTTTCAGAAATGAAACCGTTTAGTTAAACGGTTCGATTTTGATTTTAAGAATAAAACAGTTTAAACCAACTATTTGGAACCGTTAAAACCGACTAAATCTTTACTTTAATCCCTTAGTGCTAAATATCTATATTTGTATAAATAAATTATATTTTAATGTTTTTCACATGGCATATTTCTAAATCATAAATCCACTTTCATATATGATTAAAATTATTTTAATAATTTTCTTGGTTTTCCCTCTACTTGGTTCCTAACTCTCTTCCTCTCCCTCTTGGCAACGAAACTGTTTAAAAATCAAAAAACCAAAACCGAATAATAATCTTTTTTGGTAATCATTTTGAAACCATTTAATAAATGGTTCGATTTTGGTTTTACTCATTACATACCGAACTGAAACCAAACTGCACCGTTAAGCCAAAACCACACTGTTTAACACCCTTAGCCACTCTGATGATTAAATCAGTTCTCAGAACAAAGCAATATAAAGTATAAAGAAAATACTTCTTTGAGAGTTGGGTAAGATTTGAGTAAAAGTTTATATTGAAGATTATCCGTCTGTGTACTTTTGTTCTTAAGTATATATATGGGTGTGTGTAATTGATGGAAGTTGTAAGACCCGCACTCCACTAACTTGGTCTAACTATGTCGTGCCAGGTCTTCCCATCATTTTTGGACCAAGTGGACCGATCATTTGAAGATGGATCACAAACCAAGCATGAGATCCGAGTTAAAAACACTGAAAACATACCTATGGTCGAATACCTAGGTAGGTATGGTCGACCATAAGGAAGGAAATAAAAATCTCAGACCATGAACCCCACGGTCGATGATTTCAACTCTACGGTCGACGGAATCTGCGACCGTAGCCATCGACCGTGAGACCCCAGATCAGACTCGAGTTTTGGAAACTTTCCTAAACTAAGGGATTGCTTTCCTAATTGAAAGATGACTCTATATGGAGAGTTTTCCTCTATATAAAGGACGTCCCCTAGTCCTTTTTCACTCTTTTAAAACATTAGTAAACCCTAGAGAAAGAGAAGGGAAGAGAAAGAAGAGAAGGAGAAGAAGAAAATGTTAAGGAGAGGATTTTGCTGAGAAAAGATTGGCTCTCTATCATAGGCAAAGGTATGAATCTAATCTCTAAAGACGGTAATTCTAAGGACTAAGAATTCTATGGAGGATTGGGGATGTCAACCTATCAAGATCCATGTGATTCCTTGAGTAATTTCCAAGGATAACCATGGGGGATGAGTTTGATGGTTAGGGTTGATAAGAAACAGCTAATGATGGCCATAGGATGACCTTAGGACAAACCCAATTGAAGAATAGAGGAATTGACCCAGGAAGAACTCGAATTGCATGTAGTCTGTGACCAGAAATCTCAAGGTCGCAGCTACGGTCGACCATAGCATGACCAACATGACCAAAGGATCGACCATAGGCATTCGGGAAGATCCAAAAATCATATGGTCGTAGCTACGGTCGCATCATATGCCACAGTAGGGGATCGACCGTAGGCAGTAAGGTCGATATAGTATGAGACCATAGGACCAATCAGATACCTATCAGTACTCTGTTTTGATTTCCTACTACTGTAACCTATTACATATGAACCTTAACTTAAATTCATATAACTTTTAGGGTGTAAAATTGATTAAAAGAGAATTTCAGGGCTTGGAAGGAGATCGAGATTTGCTAACAGGTGAGGGAACAAGACCTAAACTAATTGTTTAATAACAAACTATTAATTTTTATTAAGTCCAATGCCATGATTGATTCTATGCTTGCATGCTTGTAATGTGCATCTCACATGTCATTCAATATTCCTGCTATTACTGGTCATGCATATTTAATTTTATTTATTTATAACATGATGATGATGATGATGATGCTAGGAATAGGCTGGTGTGTTGGATGCAAGTAGAGCATCAGGGGGAGGACGTGGCATGGTAGTCTTTGACCTCGTTACCAGACTCTAGCTCTATCTCTACTCAAGTCTTGCCCACTAACATCGTCGTATCGCCATTACCTTAGCAGAACTATTATGTCATAGGGCATCAGGGGAGCTGGTCTCGGACCGTGTGGTCTCTGACTCTGCTGGGGGGCCTTAGCTCTATCTCTATGGACGTATTGAGGGATGCTGGAGTAAGACCTTGGATACACTGTATGGCATTAGGATTGATTAGTTGCAAGCCTAGTTTGCAAGCCCTCACCAATAGGGGCTTATCTGTTGGTAGGGGTAGGGCGTCAGGGGAAGTGTTGGCGATGTTTGATCCGGAGACTTTAGCTTTATCTCTATTCCATGGTGGGTGCATGTGGGATGGCAATGGTAATTGATCCATTGGACGGATTCACACACTCGTGTATAGAGGTGCGAGGGCCACCAAACCTTTCTATAGCACATTGCAAACTTAAGAACCAGACCAAAGATATGAATTGAATGCATGCATATGTTTGTTGCATTGTTTTGTTTGCTTACTGAGTCTTGATGTGTGCTCACCCTTTCAATGTCGAATATTTTTAGTTGATGATGTAGGTTAAATATGAATGTGTCGACGTATGGACACGTTGCTGCGATGGACGTAGAAACTGAAGAAGATGCGCATGATTCATCATGCGAGTGCAACCAATGTGTTTTTGCTTAAGTTTAGTTATAATTTGAACATCAGATATGTAATTGATTATTTATTTTTATGTTTTGTGGTTTGGAGATAATTGGATTAAATACTTATTTATCATTGTTAGACTCTCAGTTCATTATCTGTAAGACTTCTGCTTATTTGTTTATTACCTCCGACAATTACTGTGGAATGTGTGTATGGTTTGATATGGTGGGTACGACCTATACGAGATCCTAGTTGAACCATTGGTTTATTGGTGGTTCATTACACTAATCTGGTTAGACTAGAATTGAGGTGTGACAACTTAGTATCAGAGCATCTCAGGTTCTACCCATCGACCTAAATACTTCTACATGAGTCATGACCTGAGTTAGGATAAAAATTAAAAACTATAATAAGAACACACCATAAGCACCTGTGTTGTATGAGACATAAACTAAGAAAGTAAATAATGCACATATGTAAATGGAAACCAATTTTATATATATGTCCAAGAGGGAGAAAGACAAGATACATCCGAATCAGAGTACGGTCCACAATCCGGATAGTTACTCTATATTATAAAAAGGGAAAAAAAATAAATGATATCATGGAGCTGGAGGTGCTAGAGAAGGAGGTGCCTCACGATCTCTATCATAGTCCTCAACATATAATCTCACGAGCCTGGCCACCTAAGTCTGAGTCGCTCGGAGACTAACTGTCAGATCCGCTACCCACTGGTCTGTAGAGCGCTGGGCATCTAGAAGCTCTCCTACTCTCCAATCAGTCATGCACTGAGCCTCCCGAATCTCATGTAACAACCCCATCATGTCATCTAGTGGTAGGAGTGAAGGGCCAGCTGAATGAGAAGCCCGAGAAGAGCCAACTCCAGTAGAATGTTGTGGTAATGGAGGAGGGATGCCATCCACATCCATGTACATCCGATCATCATCCTCCTCATCATCACTCACGTGTGCCTTTGCTGCTGCTGCTGCTGCCGCCTCTGCATCTGCTGTCGCTACCCGAGGGAGAGGACGTCTCATAGCATTCCTCTCATCATCACTGACATGTATCTCTCTTATGCCCATCCTGCTGATGGCCTCCCAATCAAGGTCAGTCGAGAAGGTGTCCTCAAAGATCCTCTCATCCAATAGTTCCACCTGTAGACGAGCGAGTAGGGTGGAGATCAGTCGCCCATAGGGTAAGTTACCTCTCGAGTTAGGAAATGTAGCTCTATGCATAGTCCAAAGAATAATATATGGGAGGCAGATTGGCTGCCTAGTACAGATACAGTACAGCAGGTACTGAGTCAGCTGTGAGACCATCTCGTAATGTCTACCCTGGGGAATAAGGTTATGCTGGATAATCTTACAATAGACCCATGGCTCTGGACGCAGATTGACTGCTTTCATCTCCCAGCTGTTATCTTGAAGAATTTGCTTATCTATTTCTGCACGCACCTGTGTAGATAGAAACTGTGGCTCCCTAGGTGCACAGTAAACCAACCGACTATCATTTGAGATGCCTAGGAGATCAGCCAACTCCTGACAGTTGAAAGAGATTGGAACCCCTTTCACCCAGCTGGTGATCCAAAGCTCTCTACCCCTATCAACATCCTCTAGGTTACCCTCTACCTGTAGGTGACAGTAGAACTACTTGACCAAGTCTGGGGAGTGCAAGCCTCGTACAGAATCACTGGAAGCCAGCCCACCAAATGTCCTTTCCACATCAAACAGGACTAAATGGACTAAGTTAACACATCTACTCCCTTCCACCTTTTTTTTATTAAACCAAGGGTGTTAGTTTCTACATCCACAGACCTAAAACGATGTAGGTCATGAACTCGATGAACTTTAGTGCGAACCATAATAACTGTAAGAGAAGAAAATAAGAAAAACAAGTTTGATAAATTTAAAAATTTAACAGCATAACGACGTAAAATGGGAAAAAGCCTTACTTTTTACCCAAACATTTGGGCATGAGGACTTACATAGATCCTAAACCAACCTGCAAGGCCCATACAATCGAAAATTTAAACTAGGTAGGTCGAATTTGAAGAAATTTTGACAATTGGGAAAAATCCCAAAATTTAGGTCAAAAATGAAAATTTGCAAGTTTCTACCAAACCAACCGATGAAACTCAAACTTTCTTGAGGGCTTTCATCTATTGGGTGGCCAATAGCAAAAGCCCCCAATAAAAATCAAATTTTTACGATCAGAAAAATATGAATTAGAAGAAAATCCTACAAATGGCAAAAACCCTAGGTATGAAAGCTTAAAAATGGAGAAAAGTAGAGAACATACCTAAAGGAATGGAATGGAGATTGTGGATCAATGAAAAAATCACCAAGTTCGTACGATAGACACTGTAGCAACTCAGTGGTGGCGAGTTGAGTTGTGACCATAGGAAAGGAAAGGAGAATGAGAGGGAAAAATCTCGAAAACAGGTTTAAAAACATGATTTTGAACCATAGGGTCGCACAATTCAACCAAAATGATCGACCATAAGGTCTCGGTAAGTTGCTAGGATTTTGAAGGTCGCATCTATGGTCGCACAACATGCGACCGTAGGCCATCGACTGTATGACTGACTGTTGTCTGCATTTTGATTATGTTCGAACTTTTGCCTATTAATCTTGTTTTTCTTTATTGTGAGACTAACCCAATACTACCATTCTATTTTGTCTCACATGTATAGCTTTGCCAATAACATACCACCCAAGAGTCTAAATGGCTGGGCGCAGAGTAAGCAGAAGGAGACAGAATGCAAACCCATCTCCACCACCTATGGAGACCAACGACAATGAAGGTCAACAAGGGCAGGAAGGAAATATTGAAGCTCAGAATGCTGCACCT
Source organism: Protea cynaroides (assembly GCA_028583415.1). Lineage (NCBI taxonomy): Eukaryota > Viridiplantae > Streptophyta > Magnoliopsida > Proteales > Proteaceae > Protea > Protea cynaroides. Next base: position 61,540,260 of record CM053276.1, read on the forward strand.
CAGAATGTTCACACCCAAGCCAACCCAACCAACTTACCTGCACCACCTACGCATTTGGCTACTGTGGTGATGAATTTGGCACAACAAATGCAGCATATACAGCAAATGCAAGCCAACATGCAAGCTGCTATGGGAATTGCTTTTTCAGTTGCAAACACAACATCTCTACTTGTAGAACAAGCTAGTACGGCACCTGGTGGTAGCAACACTATACCTCAAGCACCACAAACACCAGCAGTACAAGGCCAAGTGTAAAACCCTGAAGCACCGCAAGGCGGGTATAACCAAGGTAATTATCAGTACCAACCGCCTATGTATGGGGCATATGCATTGTCACACCCTAATTCTGCACCATTCAGAACGGTGTGATGAACCGCTATAAACCAACGGTTCAACTAGGATCTCTAGTAGGCGGTATCCATTAGAAATAAAACCACGCACATCCACAACCATAATCAGAATAAATACACAATAGCGGAAGTCTTATAGTAAATGAACTAAGCACTCTAAATGTAATAACCATAATAAAAATATCAAATTATTATTGTATCAACTGAGACATAAGTAAATATAATATCAATTACATCTTTTATAAATCCAAATAAAAATCCTAATAGAACACGCATGAGTTGCACTCGCATGAGGGGTCATGCGTATCCTCTAAGTCTTCAGCCTCCATTGCAGCAACGTGCGCATACACCGAATCATTTATATAATCTGTAACTGTGGTACCTGCATCATCAACTAAAAATATTCGATGTTGAGAGGGTGAACACACATCATGACTCAGTAAGCAAACAAAACAATGCAACAAACATATGCATGCATTCAATTCATATCTTTGGTCTGGTAAATAAGTTTGCAATGTGTTATAGAAAGGATAGGTGGTCAAAGATCACGTTTATTGATGCCGCACCTCTATACACTAGTGTGTGAAGCCGCCCAAAGGTAACGTTTATTGCTGACTCACTTGCACCTAATTCATGGACAATGTACACACAAAGGTCACGTTTATTACTGTACCCATTGCCCATACCAACACGTAAGCCCCTGCTGGCGAGGGCTCGCAAACTGGGCTCGCAACTAACCAATCCTAATACCAAACAGTGTATCCAAGGCCTCACCCCAGCATCCCTCAATACGTCCCTAGAGATAGAGCTAGGGTCTGGTGACTAGGATGAACCACAGTGTCACGTCCCCCCTGATGCCCTACGACATATTAGTTCTGCTAAGGTAATGGCGATACGACGATGTTAGTGGACAAGACTTGAGTTAGAGATAGAGCAAGAGTCTGTTGACCAGGATGAACCACAGTGTCACGTCCTCCCCTTGATACTCGCTCGCATCAAGCACACCAACCATTCACATACATCCACATGCATATTCCTATCATCATCATCATCATCATGTTATAAACAATAATTAAATATGCATGAACAGTAATAATAGAAATATTGGATGATATGTTGAATGCACATAACAAGCATTCACGCATAGAATCAATCATGGCATTGGACTCGAATAAAATAGTTTATTATTAACCAATTAGTTTAGGTCTTGTTCCCTCACCTTTACTTAATCGTAAGTCCTCTTTCAAGCTTTAAGAATCAACTATATATCGATATTATATCACTAGAAAACCTAACTAAGTTGATAGAATTTAATTAGAATCAATTCGAACTTTAAAAAACATGCTGCTAACTGGGGTTCGATGCTAGGGTCGGAGGTTCCATCGACCCTGGGTGCGACCACCCCTATTCTGGACTTCCCGAACACTGGGGGTCGATGATCAGGGTCTGGTAGGGTCAATTGGCCATCGACCCCCCATGTGACCCCCTGTGGGTTTTGTCAATTTTTCATCCTTCAGTCCATTCTTCCTGTTTGGGGTCCTATGGCTTGCTTCTACAGTCCATTACACACATGTTTTATGGCCTAGAACCGTAGTTCATTCACTTATATAGCTTTCATAATTTCTCCCATGGTTTTCCATGAACACCTAACCATGGGTGGATGATTTGGGTTTCTCCTAGATCATTCCCTCTTCTCTAGCTATTCTAAGGTCTGTAGAATTACACGGAGGTAGTATCCATACCTGAGAATTAGGCTTGTTTCTCTGAAGCCTTATCCTTGATCTTCTTCTCCACTTTCCTTCTCTTCTCTTTCTCTTATCCTTCTCTTATCTTTCTCTCAATCCAATTAGGGTTCTAAAAGGAGTGAAAGAGGCTTAGGGTCATCCTATTTATAGAGTAGAAACTCCAAAAATACGTCCCATTGAGATTAGGAAGGAATCCCATTGAAATTAGGAAGGTTTCTTAATTTTCGGTCCGTGCTGTTTTTATCGATTATCGGGGGTCGATAGGGGGGTCGGAGATCCCGTCAACCCCTGGTCCTTAAGATGTCCGACCCCCTGTGTAAAACTAGGGGTCTGACTTTTATACTGGGAGGGTCCGACCCTCCCTTCCTGGGTATGCGACCCTCCCCTTATTTTGAGTGTTTTTGGGTCAGTTTAATACCTGGGATCGTGATCTCCTTCACGCACTTGATCCGTTTGGTTCGACCATGATGGGTAAACCTGGTTCAAGGTGGTAAGACCGGATTAGTTTGATACGGGTCTTACATGCACAGTATCAGCTTGATCACTTCAGACTGATCGAGCATTTACTGAAGTTAAAGCCTAAGGAATTCATAGGTAAGCCGTCGGATCCTTTGTGGCCAGCTCACTGGATCGACGAAATGGAAAGAAACTTTTTGATGATGACTGTAAATGAAGAAGAAAAGGTACTATGTGCCATTTTTATGTTGAAAGGTGACGCACACCACTGGTGGAAATCAACTAGAAGTTATCTGTTAACGAAGCACGCCCAACTGACATGGGTTATCTATAAAGAAACATTCTTCGAGAAGCATTTTTCCAGGAGTTTCAGAGACCAAATGGAAAAGGATTTCTTGAGTCTGTATCAAGGACAAATGTCAGTAGATGCTTATCAGTAGCGTTATGAAGAACTGTTCTTCTTTGCTCCCTCTACCATGTAGGAGGAAAATACCAAAACCCGAAGGTTCGTCATGGGACTTAGGGGAAGTATCTGTGAGCATGTATTGGGATTGGAAAAGAAGATTTATAATGAAGCTGTATAAATTGCTCGAGTACTGGAATCAAGCTAGAGGAAAAGTTATTTTGCTCAGAATAGAGGTATAAAGAGACCCAATGGAAACTCATACAACGGAGGGAACCCAAAGACATTTAAACCCTTCCATACTAAAGGCTTCAATGCTGCAGCCAAGACAACTCCGACAGCCCAACCTCAACAAAAGCTAAGTAATGCTGGAGTCAAATGCTTCAATTGCGATCAAGTAGGACATTATTCAAGAAAGTGTCCTAAGCCAAGGAAGCAGCTACAGCTAGGAAAAGTTTATGCAGTTACTTTTGAGGATGCTGTCGCATCGCCTGATGTGGTCACAGGTATGATCTGAACCTTTCGTTTGTACTACCTTGTGTAAGCATATAGATTAATATAAGAAGAAATTCATAGGTATTGTACCTATTAATGGCTTACCCGCTAGAGTACTCTTTGACTCTGGGGCTACTCATTCTTTTATATCTGTGTCATTTGGAAAGAAGTTAGATCTACCCCTCAGACCTTTAGACTGCAAACTGCTTGTATGATCACCTATGAGATTAGAAGTGAAACTAAATAAAGGTTATGGACCATGTCGAATTCTTATCGGCGAGAAGATTTTGGACGCAACCTTAATCCAACTCGAGATGGCAAACTTTGACGTTATCTTGGGAATGGATTGGTTAGCTCAGTACTCTGCAAAACTATTATGTGCAGAAAAGAAACTGACATTTAAAGACAAGGAAGGAGCAGAGTTTAGTTTTGTGGGAACCAAACTTTTCCGTAAACGAAAACTCATTCTCTCTGCATTAAAGGCTAGAAAATGCCTCAAGAAAGGAGGAATTAGGTATCTAGTATCCGTGGTCGACCTCACCAAGGAAGCACCACTAATGGAGGATATTGAAGTTGTGCGTGAATTTCTGGATGTATTTCCTAAGGAACTACTAGGACTACCACCTGACCGAGCGACAGAGTTTGTTATAGTTCTTATACCCGGAGCCGCACTAGTATCGAAAGCACCCTATCGAATGGCTCCTACTGAACTAAAATAACTGAAGGTACAATTATAAGAGTTACTGGACAAGGGTTATATTAAACCCAGCATATCACCATGGGGAGTGCCAGTATTGTTTGTAAAAAAGAAGGACAGTAGCGTTCGACTGTGTATAGATTATCAGGAATTGAATAAGCTTACAATCAAGAATCGGTACCCGTTGCCTTGGATTGATGACTTGTTCGATCAGTTGCAAGGTGCCAAAGTGTTCTCTAAAATTGAACTTCGGTCAGGATACCATCAGTTAAGATTAAGGAAGGTGATATTCCAAAAACAGCATTCAGAACCAGATATGGACATTATGAATTTTTAGTCATGTCTTTTGGATTGGCTAACTCACCCGCAACTTTTATGGAACTCATGAATCGGGTATTCCATGATATGTTGGATACATCAGTTGTTGTATTTATTGACAACATACTAGTCTACTCCAAGGACAAAGAAACTCATATCACAAATCTAAGAGCCGCTTTGCAGCGACTAAGAAAAGAGAAGCTTTATGCAAAATTTACTAAATGTGAGTTCTGGCTGAATGAAGTTGCTTTCTTAGGCCATGTAGTATCCGTTGAAGGAATTAAAGTGGATCCTAGCAAGATTGAAGCCATTCTAAAATGGGAAGTACCTAAGAATGTTGCCGAAATCAGAAGTTTCTTAGGTTTAGCTGGTTACTATTGATGATTCGTGGAAGATTAGTCTAGAATCGTCGTAACTCTCACCAGCGTGACAAAGAAAGGAGAAAAGTTTGTTTGGACAGACAAATGTGAAGAGTGTTTCTAAACATTGAAGGCTAGATTGATATTAGCTCCCATCTTGACTATTCTGATTCCAGGACAACCATTTACCTTGTACACCAATGCGTCTGGGTTAGGTTTGGGATGTGTGCTTATGCAAGGAAAATAAGTAATTGCATATACTTCCAGACAATTAAAGACACATGAGAAAAATTACCCAACTCATGACATGGAATTAGCAGCAGTAGTACATGCTGTCAAGATATAGAGACATTATTTGTATGGTGAGAAATTTTATATTAAATCAGATCATAAGAGTCTCACTCATCTTTTTAATCAGAAGGAGTTGAACATGAGACAGAGAAGATGGCTGGAATTATTGATGAATTATGATTGTGATATCCAGTATCATCTAGGAAAAGCTAATGTAGTTGTTGACGCACTAAGCAGGAAAACAATGACAAAATCTCAGGAAGAAGCTAATACAAATGTTGTAGCGTGTGTCACAGGAAGAGTATTTAATTATGATAACGAGCAGTTCGTGATTGATATTACAAATGAATCAACTGACCAAGGGTTTATTCATCTACTCTCAAACATGTTTGCTACATTGAAGATTGTACCTGATTTATTAGATGAAATAAAAGCAGCCATTAAATCAGACCCTTATCTAAGAACTGTGCAAGAAGACCTTGAAAAAGGTAGGACTACTCCTAAGTTCACCTTGGACGTTGAAAAGGTACTAAGATACAAAGGGAGAGTATGTGTTCTTGAAAATGAAGACTTGGATATTAGACAGATTAATGAAGGAAGCCCACACCACTGCTTATTCAGTACATCCTAGAAGTACAAAGATGTATCATAATCCGAAGAAACTATATTGGTGGAGAGGAATGAAAGCAAATGTAGCTAAATTTGTGTCTCAATGCTTGAATTATTAGTGGGTTAAAAGACTTGTAGGCTTATTGCAGCCACTACCAGAACTGGCATGGAAATGGGACTGCATCACTATGGACTTCGTCACCAGGTTACCATTGACTCCCAGAGTAGTTAACGCAGTCTGGGTGATTGTAGATCGTTTGACTAAGACAGCTCATTTTATAGCTATACGACCTCAGTATTGTAAGACCCGTATCGAACTAATTGATCTTACCACCTTGTACCAGGTCTACCTATCATGGTCGAGCCAAGTGGACCAAGTGCGTGAAGGAAATCATAAGACCAGGTATGAAATTAACCCAAACAGTAAAATAGAGGGTAGGGTCGCATACCTAAATAGGTAGGGTCGAACCCACCTCATCAGAAGACAGACCCATGACTTTTAGTCCTAGGGTCGGACAACTGAAACCCTAGGGTCGACGGGATCTGCGACCCTAGCATCGACCCTAGGATCACCGACAGAAACCATAAATAGGAAACTTTCCTAATTTCAAGGGGATTCTTTCCTAATCTCAATGGGACTTATTTTGGGAGCTTTTCCTCTATAAATAGGACGCCCCTTAGCCTCTTTCACTCCTTTTGAAACCCTAATTGAAAGTGAGAGAAAGAAAAGAGAAGGAGAAGAGAAGGAGAGTTGGAAAAGAAGGCTAAGGAGAAGAAATTCAGAGAAACCTGTCACACCCCAATTCCGCACTATTCAGAATGGTGTGATGAACCGCTAATAAACCAACGGTTCAACCAGGATCTCTAATAGGTTGTGTCCTGGTAAACTAAACCATACACCTCCACAACTATAATCAGAATAAATACACAATAGCGGAAGTTTTAATATTAAATGAACTGAGGAATCTAACTGTGATAATCATAAAGAAAATATCAAAGTATGTTGTATCAACCGAGACATAAGTAAATAAAATATCGATTACATTTCCTTAATAATTCAAATAAAAATCTAATCGAAAATGCATGAGTTGCACTCGCATGAGGAGTCATGCGTCTCCACTATGTCTTCAGCCTCCATCGCAGCAATGTGCCCGTACACAGAAACATTCATATAATCTTCCACAGTGATACTTGCATCATCAACTAAAAATATTCAACGTCGAAAGGGTGAGCACACATCACGGCTCAGTGAGCAAACAAAACAATGCAACAAACATATGCATGCATTCAATTCATATCTGTGGTCTGGTATATAAGTTTGCAATGTGCTATAGAAAGGTTCAGTGGCCACCTCACCTCTATACACAGGGTGTGTAAGCCCATCCAACGGATCAAACACCATTGTCGTTCACATCCACCCCAACATGGAATAGAGATAGAGCTAAAGTGTCCGGATCAAACACCGCATAACACTTCCCCTGATGCCCAACCCATACCAACACGTAAGCCCCTGCTGGCGAGGGCTTGCAAACTGGGATCACAACTAACCAATCCTAATGTCAAATAGTGTATCCAAGGCCTCACCCCAGCATCCCTCAATACGTCCATAGAGATAGAGCTAAGGCCCCCCGACAGAGTCGAAGACTACACGGTCCGAGACTACCTCCCCTAACGCCCCATGACGTAATAGTTCTGCTAAGGTAATGGCGATATGACGATGTCAGTGGACAAAACTTGAGTAGAGATAGAGCTAAAGTGCCTGGATCAAACACCGCATAACACCTCCCCTGATGCCCCACTCGCATCAAGTACACTAACCACACACAAACATTCACATGTCCTTTCCTAGCATCATCATCATCATCATGTTATAAATAAAATAGAATTAAATATGCATGAACATTAATAGTAGGAATATTGGATGACATGTTGAATGCATATTACAAGCATACACGCATAGAATCAGTCATATCATTGGACTCAAGAAAATAAAAATAGTTTATTATTAGCCAATTAGTTTAGGTCTTGTTCCCTCACCTTTGCTTGAGTGTAGATCCTCTTTCAAGCTTTAAGAATCACTTTTATATCAATAGGAAAACCTAACAAGTCGATAGATTTTAGTTAGAAGTCATTCCGACAATTTTAGGCTTGCTGTTAAGCGAGGGTCGCAGGGTGGGTCACAGGAAGGGTAGCAGTTTACTGCGACCCCCAGGGGTAGGGTCGATGCTAGGGTCGGATGTTCCATCGACCCTGGGTGCGACCATCCCATCCCTGGACTTCCCGAATGCTGGGGGTCGATCCTGTGGTCTGGTAGGGTCGATTCCCAATCGACCCCACGTGCGATCCCCCGTGGTTTGAGTCAAAAATTTCATCCTACAATCCATTCTTTCATGTTTGGGTCCTATGGCTTACTTCCACAATCCATTCTATGCTTGTTCTATGGCTTAAAACTCTAGGTTTCTTCCTTACTTTGCCTACCATGATTTTCTCCATGGATTTCATTGAAATCCTCCCATGGATGGATGATTTGGGTTTTTCCTAGATCATACCCTCTTCATGAACTATTCTAAGGTCTTAAATCATTAATGGAAACATACCCATACCTTAGCTTTGCTGAGATTCAGATGTTTCTCTGAATTCTTCACTTTAGTCTTCTTCTCCAACTTTTCTTCTCTTCTCCTTCTCTTCTCTTTCTCTCACTTTCAATTAGGGTTTCAAAAGGAGTGAAAGAGGCTTAGGGACGTCCTATTTATAGAGGAGAACCTCCCAAAATAAGTCCCATTAAGATTAGGAAAGAATCCCCTTGAAATTTGGAAAGTTTCCTATTTACAGTTTCTATTGGCAAAGAGGGGGTCGAGAAGGGGGTCGATGATTCCGTCGACCCTCAGGTCTAAATTGTCTGACCCCCAGTTAAAATATTAGGGGTCTGAGATCCTAATGAGGGGGGTCCGACCCTGCCTATTTGGGTATGCGACCCTGCCCTCTATTTTACTATTTTTGGGTCAGTTTAATACCTGGTTTCGCTATTTCCTTCACGCACTTGGTCCATTTGGCTCGACCATGACAGGTAGACCTGGTACAAGGTGGTAAGACCGGTTACTTTGTTACGGGTCTTACAACTCCCCCCTGCTTATAATAATTTCATCCCTGAAATTATACATACCTTCCGAGTCGAATAGATGAGGGTATTGCTTTCGCATAGCATTCTCTTCTTCCCATGTGATTTCTTCTATATCTCTGCTTCTCCAGGTGACTTTAACATAATAAATGTCACGATTGCGTAATCGTTGCACCTTTCGGCTGGTGATTTCAGTTGGTGCTACTTCAAATTTCAAATCATCAATCAAATCAGGTAGATCTACTGTCAACACGTGCGTTGGATCTCTGACATACTTCTTCAATAAGGAGATATGAAATACATCATGCGCACTTGACATAGATGGTGGTAGTGCTAACTGGTAAGCCACTTTCCCACGTTCAGCTAGAATCTCATATGGTCTGACATATCTCGGACTTAGTTTTCCTTTCTGTCCAAACCGTTTCAAACCTCGCATAGGTGACACTTTGAGGAATACCTTATCACCTACGACGAATTCAAGGTCTCGACGTCTAGTATCTGCATACTACTTCTGATGATTCTGAGCCGTTCTTACTCTTTCCTTGATAATGTCGACTACTCGACAAGTCTCTTCAACAAATTCTGGTCCAACAATACTACGTTCTCCAACTTCATTCCAAAACAAAGAGTTCGACACTTTCTTCCATACAGTGCTTCATAGGGTGACATCTGTATAGTAGCCTGATAGCTATTGTTATAAGCGAACTCAATCAGTGGTAAATTTTCATCCCATGATCATTTAAAATCAATTACACAAGCTCGGAGCATGTCTTCTAGAATCTGAATGGTGCGCTCCGATTGTCCGTCTGTCTGAGGATGGAATGCAGTACTGAACTTCAATGTTGTACCCATAGCCTTCTGTAATCCTTCCCAAAACTTTGAAGTAAAACGTAGATATCTGTCGGACACAATGCTTTCAGGTACACCATGTAATCTGACAATATTATCCACATACAACTTAGCTAACCACTCCAATGTATACTGAGGTCGTATAGCTATAAATCGAGCCGTTTTAGTCAGTCGGTCTACAATTGTCACACCCCAATTATCCATCATTCAGAACGGTGTGATGAACCGCTAATAAATCAATGGTTCAACCAGGATCTCTAATAGGCTGTGTCCATTAAAAATAAAATCATACACATCCACAACCATAATCAGAATAAATACACAATAGCAGAAGTTTAATAGTAAATGAACTGAGAAATCTAACTGTGATAACCATAATAAAATATCAAGTTATTGTTGTATCAACTGAGACATAAATAAATAAATTATCAATTACATTCCCTTAATAATTTAAACAAAAATCTAATCGAATACGCATGTGTTACACTCGCATGAGGGATCATGCGTATCCACTAAGTCTTCGGCTTCCATCGCAGCAACACGCGCATACACCAGAGCACTCATATAATCTTCGACCGTAATACCTGCATCATCAACTAAAAATATTCGACGTCGAGAGGGTGAGTACACATCATGGCTCAGTGAGCAAACAAAACAATGCAACAAACATATGCATGCATTCAATTTATATCTTTGGTCTGGTAAATAAGTTTGCAATGTGCTATAGAAAGGATAGGTGGCCGCCGACCTCTATACACGAGTGTGTGAAGCCACCCAAAGGTAACGTTTATTGTCGTCCCACATGTACCCTACCATGGAATAGAGATAGAGCTAAAGTGCTGAGGACCGGCCTATGACACTTCCCCTAATACTCTACCCATACCAACACGTAAGCCCCTACTGGCGAGGGCTCGCAAATTGGGCTCGGAACTAACCAATCCTAATGCCAATCAATGTATCCAAGGCCTCACCCCAGCATCCCTCAATACGTCCATAGAGATAGGGCTAAGGCCCCCCGACAGAGTCAGAGACTACACGGTCCGAGACCACCTCCCCTCATACACTACGACATAATAGCTCTGCTAAGGTAATGGCGATACGACAATGTCAATGGACAAGACTTGAGTTAAAGACAGAGCTAGAGTGCTGAGGCCCAGCCTATGACACACCCCATGATACTCGCTCGCATCAAGCACACCAACCACACACATACATTCACATGCCTATTCCTATCGTCATCATCATGTTATAAACAATAATTTAAATATGCATGAATAGTAATAATAGAAATATTGGATGACATGTTGAATGCACATGTAAGCATACACGCATAGAATCAATCATGGCATTGGACTCAGGAATAAAAACAGTTTATTATTAACCAATTAGTTTAGGTCTTGTTCCCTCACCTTTGCTTGATTGTAGATCCTCTTTCAAGCTTTAAGAATCAAGTAAATATCACTATTATATCACTAGAAGACCTAATTAAGTCGATAGAATTTAATTAGAATAAATTTTGATTTTAAAAAGCATGTTGTTAACTGGGGGTCGATGCTAGGGTCGGAGGTTCCATCGACCCTGGGTGCTACCACCCAGATTCTGGACTTTTTGAACACTGGGGGTCGATTGTTAGGGTCTGGTATGGTCGATTGGCCATCGACCTCCCATGCGACCCCCCGTGTGTTTAGTCAAAATTTTCATCCTACAGTCCATTCTTTCAGGATTGGGTCCTATGGCTTGCTTCTACAATCCATTACATACATGTTTTATGGTCTAGAACCATAGTTTATTCACCTATATGGTTTTTATGATCTCCCCCATGGTTTTCCATGAAAACCTAACCATGGGTGGATGATTTGGGTTTCTCCTAGATCATTCCCTCTTCACTATCTATTCTAAGGTCTTTAGAATTACATGGAGATAGTATCCATACCTGAGAATTAGGCTTGTTTCTCTGAAGCCTTCTCTTTGATCTTCTTCTCCACTTTCCTTCTCTTCTCTTTCTCTTTTCCTTCTCTTATCTTTCTCTCAATTCAATTAGGGTTCTAAAATAGAGTAGAAACTCCCAAAATAAGTCCCATTAAGATTAGAAAAGAATCCCATTGAAATTTAAAAAGTTTCCAAATCACGGTTTCTGTCGACAAACTGGGGGTCGATGAGGGGGTCGGAGATCCAGTCGACCCCTGGATCTAAATTGTCCGACCCCCGGTCAGAAACTCAGGGTCTTGACTTTTATACTAGGGGGTCCGACCCTACCTAGCTGGGTGTGGGACCCTCCCCCTATTTTAGTGTCTTTGGGTCAGTTTAATACCTGGGATCGTGATCTCCTTCATGCACTTGATCCATTTGGCTCGACCATGATGGGTAGACCTGATTCAAGGTGGTAAGACCGGGTTAGTTTGATACAGGTCTTACAACTCCCCCCTACTTATAAAAATTCCGTCCTCGAAATTGTACATACCTTCCGAGTCAAATTGTAAGACCCGTGTCAATCTAACCCGGTCTTACCACCTTGAACCAGGTTTACCCATCATGGTCGAGTCAAATGGACCAAGGGCGTGAAGGAGATCGAGATCCCAGGTATCAAATCGACCCAAAAACACTTAAAATAGGGGAAGGGTCGCATACCCAGCTAAGCAGGGTCAGACCTCCCAAAACAGAGAGTCAGACCCTTAGTTTTGAAGGGACGGTCGAACAGCTTAAGACCCTAGGGTCGACGGGTCATCGACCCTCCCATCGACCCTCGGTTGCCGTAAGAAAATAAAATTAGGAAATTTCCTAATTTTCGATTGGGATTCTTTCCAAATCTCAATGGGACTTATTTAGGATGTTCCTACTCTATTTAAAGGACGTTCCTAAGCCACTTTCACTCCTTTCACAACCCTAATTGAATTGAGAGAAAGAGAGGAGAAGGAAAAGAGGAAGAAGAAAGGCAAGGAAGAGAACTTAGCAAAAAGGAGAAGAATTTCAGAGAAAAAGTAATCTTCTCAGGTATGGATACTAATTCCATGAGTTTCTACAGACTTTAGGTTAGTTATTGTTGAGAGTGTGATCTCGGAGAAACCCAAACCATCAATCTATGGTTAGGTTTCCATGGAAAACCATAGAAGAGTGCGTGAAAGCTATCTAGATGGGTTATACATGGTTTCAGACCATGGAATGCATGTAGAATGGAATGTAGGAGCAAGCCATAGGATTTCAAACACGAAGAATGGATTAAAAGAGAGAATTGGACCAAAGTGCACAGAGGGTCGCACCGAGGGTCGATGACCATCCGACCCTAGGTGTTCCTGACCATCGACCCTCAGTGTTCAGGAAGTTCAGAATCTGGGGAGGGTCGCACCCAGGGTCGATCAGGACTCTGACCCTACCTCCGACCCTCAGTTAACAACATGATTTTTAAATCTGAAATTAATTCTAATTAAATTCTATCGACTTTGTTAGGTCTTCTAGCAATATAATAACACTGTAAAGGTGATTCTAAAGCTTGAAAAAGTATCTATTAGCAAGCTAAGGTGAGGAATCAGAACTCCAAACTAAATTGGATTAATACGAAAACTGTTTTCTATTTCTTAAGTCTTATGCCATGCTTGATTCTATGTGAATATGTTTGTAATGTGCATACAGCATGCCATTCAATATTTCTATTACTTGTTCATGCATAGTTACTTATTGTTTATAACATGATGATGATGATGATGATGATAGGAATAGGCATGTGCTTGTATGTGTGTGGTTGATGTACTTGATGCGAGCAAGTATCAGGGGAGGTGTGATGAGAACGTCAATAAACGTTAACCTTTGGCGGGTCTCAACACTTTAGCTCTATCTCTAACTCAAGTCTTGTGCATTAGCATCGTCGTATCGCCATTACTTTAGCAGAACTATTATGTTGTAGAGTATCAGGGGAGGTGGTCTCGGTCCTTGTAGTCTCTGACTCTACCGAGGGGCCTTAGCTCTATCTCTATGGACATTCTGAGGGATGCTGGGGTGAGGCCTTGGATACAATTTTTGGCATTAGGATTGGTTAGTTGCGAGCCCAGTTTGCAGCCCTCGCTAACAGGGGCTTACGTGTTGGTATGGCACTATATAACAATAAACGTAACCTTTGTTATATAATGTTCATGATAGGGTGCATATGAGTTGACGATAAATGTGATCTTCGGGTAACGTCACACACTCGTGTATAGAGGCGGGGTCAATAAACGCGACCTTTGGCTACCTAAACCTTTTTATTGCATACTGCAAACTTATACACCAGACCAAAGATATAAATTGATTTTGCATGCATATGTATTGTTGCATTGTTTTGGCTATTCACTGAGCCGTGATGTGTGCTCACCCCTCGACGTCGAATATTTTTAGTTGATGATGCAGATTATACCGTTGAAGACTATATGAATGCGTCTGCGTACGGGAACCTGGCAGCAATGGAAGCTGAAGCTGAAGTGGATACACACAACTCCTCTTGCGAGTGCAACTCGTTTGTATTTGATTAGATATTTTATAGGTTTCTTTATTGGATTTATTAAGACATGTATTTGATAATTAATTATGTCTTAGTTGAAAACAGAATAATTTGCTATTAAATTATTAATATCATTTTAGTTTCCCAGTTCATGTTATTATAAGACTTTCGCTATTGTGTATTTACTCTGATTATGATTATGGATGTGTGTGAGTTTGGATAACGCGGGGATAGCCTATTGAGATCCTGGTTGAACCGTTGGTTTATTAGCGGTTCATCACATCATTCTGAATAGTGCAGAATTGGGGTGTGACAACTTGGTATCAGAGCATCTCAGGCCTTGCCCGCCGAACTAACATACATTCAAGACAATTGTGAACTGAGATAGGATAAAAGTAAAAATAGTAATATTAACACACTGTAAGCACAAGTGATGATTGAGACCAAATTTAAAAAGAAAATAATGCATCTATTAAAGGGGAAACAAGTTACATAAAATGAGTGAGAGAAACAAAATGTAAATACATAACTAAAGCAGAGTACAGTCCACAACCCGGACAGTTACTCTGTAGTACGAAAAAATAAAGTACGATCAAGAAGCTAGAGGCGAAGGAGGAGGCGGGGCCTCACGATCTCGGTCATAGTCCTCAGCATAGACCCTAGTCAACCAGGCCACCTGGGTCTGGGTCGTCTGGAGACTAGCTGCAAGATCGGCTACCCTCCTATCAGTCGCCCGCTGGACCGATAACAGCTCATCCACCCTCATACGCTGAGCGTCTAGCAACTCCTCCATCCTCAGATCAGATACGCGCTGAGCCTCTCTAATCTCGTGAAACATACTCAACACGTCATCAGCGGGTGGACGTGAAGGACCAGCCGCATAAGAAGGACCAGTCTCAGGTACAGGATCCGCCGCAGAAGAAGTACCAACACCAGCCGCACGAGTAGGTGAAGGCGGTGGTATCGCGTCAACATCTATATACATGCGGTCGTCATCGTCGACGGGATCCACATGAGCTCTAGCAGCGGCAGAAGCAGCCTCAGCATCAGCCATCTCGATACGAGTGTGAGGGCGTACCATCGCGTTCCTCTCCTCATCACTAACCTGGGCATCCCGCATACCCATCTTGCAGATTGCCTCCCAATCTCGAGGCGACGAGAAGGTCTTCTCCTGAATCTTCTCATCTACCAGGTCAACCCCCAGACGGGTCAGCAGGACTGTAATCATGCGTCCATAGGGTAGATTACCCCTATGACCGGACAATGTGGCACTAATCATAGTCCGCATGATGATGTATGGAAGGCAGACGGGCTGGCGAGTGCAGATACTGTAAATCAGGAACTGGGTCAGCTGAGAAACCCTCTCATAGTGCCCACTCTGCGGGATCAGATTATGCTGGATAATCTTGCAGAAGACCCATGGAGCTGGACGCAAATAACAAGCTCTCATCTGCCAACGATCAGAACGGAGCAACTGATTATCGATCTCTGCCCTCATCTCCATCTCAACAAACTGTGGCTCTCCAGGCGCACAGTACACCATGGGGCCATCATAGGGAATGCCCAACAAGTCGGCCAGCTGCCGATAGTCGAAAGAGATATCTACCCCTTTGACGTAGCTGGTGATGCGCAACTCCTGACCATGCTCAACGTCATTGTAATTCCCCACCACCTGGAGATTACAATAGAACTGGCGCACCAAATCTTGACATGTGCATGCATCGTATGTAATGACAGGAAGCCACCCCATGTCACCAAAGGCTCCCTCTACGTTGAACACGGCTAACTCAGCCAAGTTCACCATACGACCACCCTCAACCTTCTTACGGGCATAGTCAGCATACCGTTCCTCGGCTTCATTGGAACGGAAGCGAAGGGGATCACGAACTCGGGGTACCTTGGTACGAGCCATGGTATCTGCAAAGTAAGAAAGAGAAGGAAAACAAAGGGGTTAATAGGATAAAAACCCAAAAATTGATTTAATAAACGACGTAAGTTGACCATAAAGCCCCATTTCTCACCATACAAGTGGGCATGAGAACTTACGTAGGTTAAAATACATCCTACAACCCACATACAGTAGGAAATTTTAACTGACGATGTCCAATTTGAAGAAATTCAAGAAAAATCAAAAATGTCGATAAATTAGGGCAAAAAGAGAAAATTTAAAGTTTCTCGATAACCAACCGATGAAACTCAAAAATTTTTTAGGGCTTTCGTTCCTCGAGACACCAATAACAAAAGCCCCCAATAAAAATCGAATTTTTACGGTTGGAAAAAGTTTAATTTGAAAAAATACGAGTTAAATGGACGAAAACCTAGAAAAGAAAACCTAAAAACAGGTAAAAATGAGAGAACATACCTGTATGGATGACGTGGACGTCAAAACTAGGACTAAAATTGTAAGACCCGTACTCCGTAAACCGGGTCTAAACCTTGGTTTTGATGTCGTGACAGGTCTTTCGATCATCACCGGGCCAGACGGGACGAGCGGATGACAAACAGGTATGAAATCGAACCAAAGACGATCGAATCAACATAATTTTATGTTAACCAGTCGATGGTACCGGTCTTGGTACCGGTCGACCGGTCAAGTCTGCGTAGCTAAGTGTGGAAATCCAGAAATTGACTTCTGAGGGACCCACTTGCCTGATTTCAAATTCTAAGACTTTCCTAATCCTAGTAGGGTTACTAAACCCTAAATCTAGCCTATAAATACACCCTTAAGCCTCCTCAAATCCTTTCCATTGTCTCTCACAAACCCTAGAGAAGAGAAAGAGGTTGGAAAGGAGAAGGAGCTAGGAAGAAGAAGAAAGTGCCGCCATTACCGTTCGACGACGCTCACTCTACGCCAGTCAACGGTAAGTGTTTTAACTATTCTTCTTATCCTATGTTAGTTGTGTGGGTGGATCAATACCATGCAAAGTAGGTATTGATCTAAAACCCTAAATTGGCCAATAAACTCTAAGTTGCCGTCAAACCCTAGATTTCAGTTTTGAGATGATATTCATCGAAACGAGACTTGAATGAGTTGGGGATAACTCTAACTCCAAGTTTAGACTTAGAATGGATAGGAGAAACCTTGGAAATCCATGGAGGATGATCGACGGCAGTCGAAAACCCATGTATGGTCTTTCAGAGACATACCGGTCGACTATACCGGTTGCACATAGTGCGACCGGTATGTTGCCACCGGTATCCCTCGGGAGGCTGGTCTGTGGGGACCAGCTGACCATACCGGTCGCCAGTCTTCCCCACAGAGCTACGATCGGTACATGCCACCGGTCACCTCTGTGAGTGTATTTTTGTAACTTTGTTGGTTTCCGACCAACATGAAACGCTAAGAAAAATATTCTAATGAAACCCTAATAATATTGTAGGACTTTGTGACATATCGTTTGGATCTTGCGACGTGGAGCAAGTTATCTAACGAGCGTCAGGTAAGGGAATTTGACCTAAACCTAATAATTAATGGACAGTAAATCTTTGTTATTGACACTGAATATATATGATGTGATGTTTGTGCATATTCACATGCCATCCTTTACTTTCAGTTATTATTATTGTTCATGCATTGATAGGATGTGATTGTTAAGCATGTGATTGTTTTCGTTAGTGTGTGGAGTGGGGCATGGGCCTGGGATCGCTCCTCACACTAGCACCTTTTTGTAGTATTTCTGTCTTAACATGCTTGGTACGGGTGGGGCATCAGGGGAAGGTCGTGGTACGGTGGTCTCCGATGTTGATGCTGGCCTGGCCATTGTTATGTAGCATTGTGGTCTCCGAGTCGACCCTGGCTTGTCCACGATGCTTTAGCTCTATCTCTATGCCATAGGAAGTTATGTTGGGATCGGGTCTACCTGCGTATTGTTTCTATCCTAGTGGGTTAGTTGCGGATAGGGCATCAGGGGAGGTGTGGGAATGCCTTAGCTCTATCTCTATGCCATAGAAGGCTGTGCTGGGATAGAGCATACATTGATGACATATAGGATTGGTTAGTTGCGAGCCCAGTTTGTGAGCCCTGGCCAGTAGGGGCTTAGGTACTGGTATGGGTAGAGTATCAGGGGAGGTACGTGGGTATCTTAGCTCTATCTCTATTCCATGATGGGTGCATGTGGGCCGATGGGGGTGTGATCCATGAGGTGCCACACACTCGTGTATAGAGGTGCGGGGGCCACCAAACCTTTCTATAGCACATTGCAAACTTAAAACCAGACCACGGCATAAAATGATTGTTACTCATGCATAATATTGTGAAACTGTCTGATTGTCTTACTGAGCTGTGTTGTGAGCTCACCCTTTGTACGTACATTATTTTAGATGTTGATGCAGGTTACACTGTGGATGACTACATGAACGCTCTGGCGTATGGTGATGTTGCTGCTCTGGGTGCACAGGCAGGAGAGGACGAGCATGACGCTTCATGCGAGTGCCCTTTCTGCGTGTACCTTTGATTAGTTTTCTTTGTTTATTTTCCTTATTTGCGATTGGATTAAAGGGATGTAATGATATTATTTTATGTGTTTGAATTTGGATAATTGAATACTTATTTAAGTTATCAATAGATACTCAGTTCATTCTATCTAAAGTCTTCCGCTGTATATTTATATTCTGATTGTGGTTATGTGTAATGGTTTCTATGAGTGGACATGGCCTATTCGAGATCCTGGTGTGAACCGTTGGTTCAATGACGGTTCACTCACACCATTTTGGTTGGATCAGAATTGGGGTGTGACAACTTGGTATCAGAGCCTATACCGGTCGATGGTTTTGCCTATACCGGTCGACCGGTATCTCCCCAGGTATGCGACCGCTATGTCTCGGTCAGAATTCTAATTCTGACCGGCCGACTATACCAGTCGCAACCCTGTATACAGAGGTGCGACCGGTACGCACCAGAAAAGTTAGAAAATTTTTTTAAAAAAATTTTTAAAAATTATGCAAATTGAAATTTTACCTTTCGACTATTTTCCCTTGTATTATTCAAGACTAACACTACTATTATTGTGGTTCTCACGTGTTATGTCTTCTTCTCATATCCAAACAGAATAGTCTGAGATGGTGGGAGGAAATGGTCGTAGGGGTCGGAAGCGTCATCAGGCCAGGATGCGCCTAGAGGAAGAACAGGTTGAACAAGACCATGTTAGAGAGCCAAGTCCGAAAGTAGAGGAGGAACAGGTTCCAGAAGTGCCGACAAATTTACCTGGCCCACCCCACAGGAATTCGAAGACCATTGTTACAAACTTGGTCTATCAGATGCAAGCTCAGCAGAAGGAATTCCTGAGCGAGATACTGAAGATGCTCAGGCCATCGGGTTCGGTTCCCACTGACGGTACGCCTGAGTCTGGAGAGAAAATTTTTTCACAGCTGATGCAGGGTAGCCCAAGGTCAATGGGCCAGGCTCAGAATGTACCACCACCGCATCAGTTTCCGTCGCCTGCTGCGTACCCGGGAGCCTACCCCTATCCACCACCATGGTACGGAATGAACACTCAGGGACAGCATGATCTGAGCAGAGCGGTGGATAGATTCCTGAAGTTGAAGCCTTCATCGTTCACCGGTAAGGCAGGGAGACCATTGTGGCCAGCACAGTGGGTTGCGAGATGGAGAAAAACTTCGACTGATGATCTGTACAGAGGAGGAAAAGGTCTTATTTGCCACTCATATGCTGAAAGAAGATGCAAATGCTTGGTGGAATTCTACACGGGCATATCTGGAGACTAAGCATATGCAAGTAGATTGGGAAGTGTTCAAGGGTGCCTTCTTCGATAAGTATTTTCCGAAGAGTTTCAGAGATCAGATGGAGAAGGAGTTCCTTAATTTGCAGCAGTCCCAGTCGACTGTGGATGCCTACCAGCAGAGGTACGAGGAGTTATTTTTCTTCGCACCGGCAAGTATGCAAGAGGAAGAGACCAAGACACGTAGGTTCACCATGGGACTACGTGGAAGCATCAGAGAGCACATCTTGGGTTTGGACAAGAAGATCTACAATGAGGCTGTGCAGGTTGCGAGGGTGATAGAGTCCAGTCAGAGGGACAGCTTCTTCGCTCAGAATAGGGGAGTGAAGAGACCTGCTAGTGAGAGTTCAGGTGGCGGTAACAATAGACCCTTCCGCCCATACAGGGCTCAGACCACTACAGTGCCTGCAAGGCACAATGCGGCACCACCTGTGCCACCGAATGCTGGATTCAACCCAAATATCAAGTGTTTCAACTGTCAGCAAGTGGGTCATATTACAAGGACCTGCACTCTACCTAAGAAGCAACCTCCCCAGCAAGGAAGAGTTTATGCGGTCACCAATGAAGAAGCAGCTACATCACCTGATGTGGTCACGGGTACGACTCTATCCCTTACTATTTGGCTTATCTTTATCATTTGTTTGTATGCGCATATAGAACTAAGGGATAATAAAAATTCGAGGAATTGTAAATGTAGCTGGTATACCCGCCAGAGTATTATTTGACTCTAGGGCCACACACTCCTTTGTTTCTATTTCTTTTGGGAAGCGAATGGAGTTACCAATCAAGCATTTGAACCCAAGCTTGATAGTTCGCTCTCCACTAGGAGTCGAAGTGGTTTTGACTGAATATTATGGACCATGTACTTTATGTATTGAGGGCCAAGACTTAGAAGCAAGCCTAGTACTACTTGAGATGGCAGACTTTGATGTCATTTTGGGAATGGATTGGCTAGGCCATCATTCGACCATCCTATTATGTGGTGAAAGGAAGCTTGTGCTTACTGAAAAAAAGGGAAAGGAGTATAGCTTCACTGGGATCAGGCTATCTAGGAAGTGGAAGCTGATTCTCTCCGCCCTAAAAGCTAAGAGATGCTTAGAGAAGGGGGGAGTGGGGTACCTAGTATCGGTAGTTGATCTTACAGCAGAGTCACTCAAGATGGAAGATATAGATGTGGTTTGAGAGTTCCCAGATGTATTTCCAGAGGAGCTTCCAGGTCTACCGTCGGACAGGGCTACAGAGTTTGTAATAGACCTTATGCCAGGTTCGGCGCCGGTGTCCAAAGCACCATACAGGATGGCCCCTACCAAGTTAAAGGAGTTGAAGACCCAGTTACAAGAATTGTTGGATAAGGGTTTCATACGACCTAACATATCGCCTTGGGGAGCACCGGTATTATTCGTCAAGAAGAAAGACGGAAGTGTAAGACTATGCATTGACTACCGTGAACTGAACAAGTTGACTATCAAGAATCGGTATCCTTTGCCTATGATCGATGATTTGTTCGATCAGGTGCAGGGTGCAAAGGTTTTCTCGAAGATTGATCTCCGATTGGGGTATCACCAACTAAAGATCAAGGCCGGAGATATTTCGAAGACTACTTTCAGGACGAGGTATGGGCATTATGAGTTTTTAGTTATGTCCTTCGGGTTGACCAATGCCCCAGCGTCGTTTATGGAACTGATGAACCGAGTGTTTCATGATATGTTGGACACTTCGGTCATCGTATTCATCGATGACATATTGATCTACTCTAAGGACATGGAGACTCATACAGCACACTTGAGGGCAGCCCTACAACGGCTGAGACAGGAGAAGCTTTATGCTAAGTTCAAGAAGTGCGAGTTTTGGCTGAAGGAAGTGGCTTTCTTGGGCCATGTTGTATCAAGGTTGATCCAAGTAAGATAGCTGCTATAGTAGGATGGGAAGCACCAAAATCTGTTACGAAAATTCGTAGTTTCCTTGGGTTGGCTGGTTATTATAGAAGATTCGTGGAAGATTACTCCAGGATCGCTGTTCCACTCACCAGATTGACTAAGAAGGGAGAGAAATTCATATGGTCAGATGAGTGTGAGAAGTGTTTTCAGACTTTGAAGTCAAGACTAGTCTCTGCACCTATCTTGACCATCCCAGAACCAAGCGTACCGTTTACTTTATATACGGATGCTTCAGGGTTGGGTATTGGGTGTGTATTGATGCAAGGAGAACAGGTGATTGCTTACGCATCAAGACAGTTAAAAGAGCATGAAAAGAACTATCCTACGCATGACTTGGAGTTAGCAGCGGTTATACATGCAATCAAAACTTGGAGACACTACTTGTACGGTGAGAAGTTTCAGATTAAGTCAGATCACAAGAGCTTAACTTATCTTTTCACTCAGAAGGATCTGAATATGAGACAGAGGAGATGGCTGGAATTGTTGAAAGATTATGATTGCGACATCCAGTACCATCCGGGTAAAGCAAATGTGGTGGCCGACGCTTTAAGCAGAAAGTGGACATCGAAACCTGAGGCAGGACCAATTACAAACGCTGCATTATGTGCCGCAGCTTCAAGTTCAATCGAAGGTGATGAAGAGTATATAATTGAGACTGCAGAAGATCCAGTTGAGCAAGGATTAATTCATAAGTTCACTATGATGTTCGCAGCTTAGAAGATCTCACCGGATCTAGTTGATGAAGTCAAGATAGCAATCCTACAGGATCCTCATCTCAAGACAGTGCAAGAAGACTTAGAGAAGGGTACGAGCAATCCTGACTTTACCTTGGATTCAGACAAGGTACTCAGGTATCATGGACGATTATGTATACCTGAGAGCGAAGACTGCGATATCAGAGACCGAGTTATGACTGAAGCTCATTACACCCCATATTCGATACATCCAGGAAGTACCAAAATGTACCATGATTTAAGAAGACTATATTGGTGGAGGGGTATGAAAGCGGATATAGCTTGTTTCGTGTTCCAGTGTCTGAATTGTCAACAAGTTAAAGCGGAAAAGCAGAGACCCGCAGGTTTACTACAGCCATTACCAGAACCTGCATGGAAGTGGGATTGTATTACTATGGATTTCGTCACTGGCTTACCTTTGACACCAAGGTCAGTAGATGCAGTATGGGTTATAGTGGATCGACTCACCAAGACAGCTCGATTTATTGCGGTCAGACCTCAGTATACCATGGAGAAACTGGCCAAGTTATATGTTGATAATATAGTCAGACTTCATGGCGTTCTAGAGAGTATAGTATCTGACAGAGATCCCCGTTTTCATCAAAGTTCTGGGAAGGATTACATAAAGCCATGGGAACCAAGTTGAAGTTCAGCACAGCTTTTCACCCTTAGACGGACAGACAGTCAGAGCGAACTATTCAAATTTTGGAAGATATGCTCTGAGCTTGTGCAATAGATTTCAAGGGAGCTTGGGATGAGAAGCTATCACTAATCGAGTTCGCTTGCAACAACAGTTATCAGGCTACAATTCAGATGGCCCCATATGAAGTACTCTATGGGAAGAAGTGTCGTACACCTCTGTTATGGAACGAAGTGGGGGAAAGAAGAATTGTAGGACCGGAGTTTGTTGAAAAAACTTGCCGAGTGATTGATTAGATCAAAGAGAGAGTAAAGACAGCTCAAGTTCGACAGAAGCACTATGCGGATAATCGACGTCGAGATCTGGAGTTTGCAGTGGGTGACAAAGTATTCTTGAAGGTGTCACCGGTGCGAGGCCTGAAACGGTTTGGTAAGAAGGGGAAGCTTTTCCCCAGGTATGTGGGACCATATGAGATATTGACCCGACGTGGTAATGTAGCATACCAATTGGCTCTACCACCATCTATGTCCAGTGTCCATAATGTGTTCCACGTATCATTACTGAAGAAGTATGTCAGAGATCCATCGCACATCTTGACCGTTGATCCCCCAGACTTGACTGAAGACTTAACATTCGAAGTGGTGCATGTGATGCTCTTAAGTCGAAAAGTTCAGCAACTTCGAACCAAAGATATCCATTATGTGAAGGTGCATTGGAGAAGCCAAAATGTGGAAGAAATTACTTGGGAAGAGGAGAGCGCAATGAGGAAGGAGTACCCTAACCTTTTCAACGATCAAGGTATGTTCAAATTTTGGGGCCGAAATTTCTTTTAAGGGTGGGGGAGTTGTGAAACCTACATGAAAATTTCGGGGACGAAATTTGTAAGACCCGTACTCCGTAAACCCGGTCTAAACCTTGGTTTTGATGTCGTGACAGGTCTTTCGATCATCACTGGGCCAGACGGGATGAGCGGATGACAAATAGGTATGAAATCGGACCAAAGACGATCGAATCAACATAATTTTATGTTGACCGGTCGATGGTACCGGTCTTGGTACCGGTCGACCGGTCAGGTCTACGTAGCTAAGTGTGGAAATCCAGAAATTGACTTCTGAGGGACCCACTTGCCTGATTTCAAATTCTAAGACTTTCCTAATCCTAGTAGGGTTACTAAACCCTAAATCTAGCCTATAAATACACCCTTAAGCCTCCTCAAATCCTTTCCATTGTCTCTCACAAACCCTAGAGAAGAGAAAGAGGTTGGAAAGGAGAAGGAGCTAGGAAGAAGAAGAAGGTGCCGCCATTACCGTTCGACGACGCTCACTCTACGCCAGTCAACGGTAAGTGTTTTAACTATTCTTCTTATCCTATGTTAGTTGTGTGGGTGGATCAATACCATGCAAAGTAGGTATTGATCTAAAACCCTAAATTGGCCAATAAACCCTAAGTTGCCGTCAAACCCTAGATTTGAGTTTCGAGATGATATTCATCGAAACGAGACTTGAATGAGTTGGGGATAACTCTAACTCCAAGTTTAGACTTAGAATGGATAGGAGAAACCTTGGAAATCCATGGAGGATGATCGACGGCAGTCGAAAACCCATGTATGGTCTTCCGAAGACATATCGGTCGACTATACCGGTTGCACATAGTGCGACCGGTATGTTGCCACCGGCATCCCTCGGGAGGCTGGTCTGTGGGGACCGGATGACCATACCGGTCGCCAGTCTTCCCCACAGAGCTGCGACCGGTACATGCCACCGGTCACCTCTGTGAGTGTATTTTTGTAACTTTGTTGGTTTCCGACCAACATGAAACCCTAAGAAAAATATTCTAATGAAACCCTAATAATATTGTAGGACTTTGTGACATATCGTTTGGATCTTGCGATGTGAAGCAAGTTATTTAACGAGCGTCAGGTAAGGGAATTTGACCTAAACCTAATAATTAATGGATAGTAAATCTTTGTTATTGACACTAAATATATATGATGTGATGTTTGTACATATTCACATGCCATCCTTTACTTTAAGTTATTGTTATTGTTCATGCATTGATAGGATGTGATTGTTAAGTATGTGATTGTTTTCGTTAGTGTGTGGAGTGGGGCATGGGCCTGGGATCGCTCCTCACACTAGCACCTTTTTGTAGTATTCTGTCTTAACATGCTTGGTATGGGTGGGGCATCAGGGGAAGGTCGTGGTACGGTGGTCTCCGATTTTGATGCTGGCCTGGCCATTGTTATGTGGCATTGTGGTCTCCGAGTCGACACTGGCTTGTCCATGATGCTTTAGCTCTATCTCTATGCCGTAGGGAGTTATGTTGGGATCGGGTCTACCTGCGTATTGTTTCTATCCTAGTGGGTTAGTTGCGGATAGGGCATCAGGGGAGGTGTGGGAATGCCTTAGCTCTATCTCTATGTTGTAGACGGCTGTGCTGGGATAGAGCATACATTGGTGACATATAGGATTGGTTAGTTGTGAGCCCAGTTTGTGAGCCCTGGCCAGTAGGGGCTTAGGTACTGGTATGGGTAGAGTATCAGGGGAGGTACGTGGGTTTCTTAGCTCTATCTCTATTCTATAATGGGTGCATGTGGGCCAATGGGGGTGTGATCCATGAGGTGCCACACACTCGTGTATAGAGGTGCAGGGGCCACCAAACCTTTCTATAGCACATTGCAAACTTAAAACCAGACCACAGCATAAAATGATTGTTACTCATGTATAATATTGTGAAACTGTCTGATTATCTTACTGAGCTGTGTTGTGAGCTCACCCTTTGTACGTACATTGTTTTAGATGTTGATGCAGGTTACACTGTGGATGACTACATGAACACTCCGGCATATGGTGTTGTTGCTGCTCTGGGTGCACAGGCAGGAGAGGACGAGCATGACGCTTCATGCGAGTGCCCTTTCTGCGTGTACCTTTGATTAGTTTTCTTTGTTTATTTTCCTTATTTGCGATTAGATTAAAGGGATGTAATGATATTATTTTATGTGTTTGAATTTGGATAATTGAATACTTATTTAAGTTATCAATAGATACTTAGTTCATTCTATCGAAAGTCTTCCGCTGTATATTTATATTCTGATTGTGGTTATGTGTAATGGTTTGTATGAGTGGACACGGCCTATTCGAGATCCTGGTGTGAACCGTTGGTTCAATGACGGTTCACTCACACCATTCTGATTGGATCAGAATTGGGGTGTGACAAAAATCAACCAACAATAGTGGAGTAGCACTGTAGCAACTCAGAGTGGAGAGGCGAGTCAAAACGGGAGGGAAATAATAAGAAATGACCCAGAATCGGATCTTAAAAATCTGATTTTTGGTCCGAGGGTCGGACAATTCGACTAGTACAATCGACCCTTGAATCGACCCTCCCATCGACCCTCGGCTCTTGGGAATCTGACAGAAAATCAAGGGTCGAAACTGAGGGTCGGATACCCATCGACCCTCAGCTCTCGGGAAGAATAGGTCATTCCCAGGGTCGAATACCAAGGGTCGGACATACCATCGACCCTCACCATCGACCCTGCATAGAAAAGATAGTATTTTTTTAGAATGAGCTAGAATTGGAATTGATTATTGGTTAGCGTGCCTACATGAAATATAAATGACTTCTCACCTATTCTGATGATTTTCAGGGACCACAAACCACAGAAGAGAATTATGTCTGGACGTAGGGTGACCCGACAGACCTAAAATGCAGTCCCACCACCACCACCCGTGGAGGAGACTAGTCAAGAAAATAACTATGCACCGGGTAATCCAGAACCGGCAAACCCTATAAATTTGCCACCTCCACCACCAGAGCTAACAACCGTGGTGATGAATTTGGCACAGCAGCTACAGCAGATGCAACACGCGCAGGCTCAGATGCAGGTTGCCATGGGAATAATGTTTCAAGCCACTCAGGCTGCACCCATGCACACAGGACAAGCCAGTGCAGCACCGGTGGGTAACCACCCAGCTCCTCAGACACCTCAGCAACCGGCTGCATAGATTTCAGTGCAGGTTCCAGAAGCAGCTCAAGGGAATTACCAGTATCCACCCCATATGTTTGGGGCAAACCCCCAAAATCAGCTGGACCACTCCCGACTAGTGGAGAGATTTTTGAAGATGAAACCCAAGGAATTCAATGGCAAACCATCTGATCCATTGTGGCCAGCACACTGGATAGACGAGATGGAGAGAAATTTCCTCATGATGACTATCACAGAGGAAGAGAAAGTACTATGCGCCACCTTCATGCTCAAGGGCGACGCACATCATTGGTCGAAATCCACGAAGGCATATTTACTGACCAAGCACGCCCTACTGACATGGGCTATATATAAAGAAGCCTTCTTTGAGAAATATTTTCCACGGAGCTTCGGAGATTCGATGGAGAAGGAGTTCCCCGAGTCTTTATCGGGGACGGATGTCGGTGGATGCGTACCAACAGCGTTATGAAGAGCTGTTTTTCTTCGCACCACTGAGTATGCAAGAAGAAGAAACTAAAACCCGTAGGTTTGTCACGGGACTGAGAGGAAACATCAGAGAACATGTTCTGGGCTTAGAAAAGAGAATTTATAATGAAGCTGTCCAGATTGCTCGAGTTATAGAATCGAGCCAGAAGGAGAGTTATTTTACTCAAAACAGAGGCATCAAAAGGCCAGCCGGAAATTCTTACAACGGAGGCAATAACAAGACATAAAAGCCTTTCCGTCCTCAGAATTTTACTGCTGCAACCAAGACTACTCCAGCAGCTCAACCTCAGCCAAAGCCAAATTCTAAAGTCCTAAAGTGTTTTAACTGCAACCAACCGGGACATATGGCAAGGGAGTGCCCTAAGCCCAAGAAGCAATTCCATCAGGGACGTGTATATGCTGTTACGCCCAAGGATGCGGCCGCATCACCCGATGTGGTCACAGGTATGACTGAAACTTTTAAAGTTATAATTACATTGAATGAGCATGTAGACTAAGTAAAGATAAATCACAGGTATTGTACCTATAAATGGCGTACCCGCCAGAGTACTCTTTGATTCAGGAGCTACTCATTCCTTTATATTTGTGTCATTCGAAAAGAAGATAAACTTACCCATCAAAACATTAGACTACAAATTACTTGTACGATCACCGATGGGGTTAGAAGTGGAACTAGAGAAAGGTTATGGACCATGTCCAGTTCTCATTGGAGAGAAGACCTTAGATGCAACCTTGATACAACTTGAGATGGCAGACTTTGATGTCATCTTGGGAATGGACTGGTTAGCTCGGCATTCTGCAAGTCTATTATCCGTCGAAAAGAAGATAACGTTCAAAGACAAAGAAGGAGCAGAATTAAGTTTCTCGGGAACTAAACTTCCCCGGAGACGCAAGCTCATACTTTCAGGACTAAAGGCTAAGAAGTGCCTTGAGAAGGGGGCAATCGGGTATCTAGTATCCGTGGTCGACCTAACCAAGGAAGTGCCACGAATGGAAGATATTGATGTCGTACGGGATTATCCTGACGTATTTCCAGAGGAACTACCCGGATTACCACCCGACCGAGCCACGGAGTTTGTGATAGACCTTATACCCGGAGCCACACCAGTGTCTAAAGCACCTTATAGAATGGCTCCTACTGAACTGAAGGAATTAAAAGTGCAACTACAAGAACTGCTGGACAAGGGTTATATTCGACCCAGTATATCTCCATGGGGGGCACCGGTGTTGTTCATAAAGAAGAAGGATGGTAGCGTTCTATTATGTATCGACTATCGGGAGTTGAATAAACTGACAATCAAGAATCGATACCCACTACCTCGGATCGATGACTTGTTCGATTAGTTACAAGGAGCGAAAGTATTTTCTAAGATCGATCTTCGATCGGGCTATCATCAGTTGAAGATTAAAGAAGGTGATATTCCGAAGACAACTTTCAGGACCAGATACGGACATTATGAATTTTTGGTTATGTCTTTCGGATTAACTAATGCACCGGCAACGTTCATGGAACTTATGAACCGAGTTTCCCACGATATGTTGGATACGTCGGTTATAGTATTCATTGATGATATATTGGTATACTCCAAGGACAAGGAAACCCATATCAAGAACCTAAACGCAGCCCTACAGCGTTTAAGGAAAGAGAAGCTATATGCCAAATTTGCAAAGTGCGAGTTTTGGCTAAGTGAAGTCGCCTTTCTAGGTCATGTAGTGTCTGCTGAAGGAATCAAAGTGGATCCCAGCAAGATCGAGGCTATTGTGAAGTGGGAAGCACCAAAGAGCGTTTCAGAAATCAGAAGTTTTCTGGGTCTAGCTGGTTATTATCGGAGATTCGTAGAAGACTATTTTCGGATTGCCGTACCTCTCACAAGTTTGACTAAGAAAGGTGAAATGTTCATGTGGACCGATAAATGTGAGAAGAGTTTCCAAACGCTGAAGTCCAGATTGATATCCGCTCTGATTTTGACTATTCCTATTCCAGGACAGGCGTTTACCTTATACACTGATGTGTCGGGATTGGGACTAGGATGTGTGCTTATGCAAGGAGAGCAAATGATTGCTTATGCTTCAAGACAGTTGAAGGTACATGAGAAAAACTACCCCACTCATGATTTGGAGTTAGCGGTAGTAGTACATGTGGTCAAGATATGAAGACATTACTTATATGGAGAGAAATTTCAGATTAAGTCGGACCATAAAAGTCTTACTTATTTATTTAATCAGAAGGAGTTGAATATGAGACAGAGAAGATGCCTGGAACTATTGAAAGACTATGATTGTGATATCCAGTATCATCCGAGAAAAGTGAACGTAGTAGCAGATGCGTTAAGTCGGAAAGCAATGATAAAATTGCAAGGAGAAGTTAGCACGACTGCAGCAATGTGTACTACCGGAAGGGTATTCAATCACGGCAGCGAGCAGTATGTGATAGATACAACGGATGGATCAGCCAACCAAGGGTTTATTCATCGGTTTTTGAATATGTTCGCGGCATGAAGATTATACCGGATATAGTGGATGAAGTGAAGACAGCTATCAAGGCATATCCTTATCTGAGAACAGTACAAGAAGATATTGAGAAAAGTAGGACCAACCCTGAGTTCACCTTGGATGACGAGAAGGTACTGAGATACAAAGGAAGAATATGTGTACCTGAAACAGAAAGTGCAGACATTAGACACCGACTGATGAAGGAAGCCCACACCACCATCTATTCGATACATCCTGGAAGTACAAAAATGTATCATGATCTAAAGAAACTATATTGGTAGAGGGGAATGAAAGCAGATGTAGCTAAGTTCGTGTCTCAATGCCTAAATTGCCAGAAAGTAAAGGCTAAACGACAAAGACCCGCAGGATTGTTACAGCCATTATCGGAACCAGCATGGAAATGGGACTGCATCACTATGGACTTCATCTCAGGGCTACCATTG
Organism: Protea cynaroides; assembly: GCA_028583415.1. Taxonomy (NCBI): domain Eukaryota; kingdom Viridiplantae; phylum Streptophyta; class Magnoliopsida; order Proteales; family Proteaceae; genus Protea; species Protea cynaroides. The sequence continues at coordinate 61,570,877 of CM053276.1, forward strand.
ACTCCTCGAGTAGTTGACGCAGTTTGGGTGATTGTGGACCGTCTGACTAAAACAGCTCGATTCATACCTATACGACCTCAGTATACACTGGAAGGATTAGCGAAGCTGTATGTGGACAATATTGTTCGATTACATGGTGTTCCAGAAAGCATTGTGTCGGATAGAGATCCACGATTTACTTCCAAGTTTTGGGAAGGATTGCAAAAGGCTATGGGTACAACGTTGAAGTTCAGTACTGCATTCCACCCACAGACAGATGGACAGTCGGAACGTACAATTTAGATTCTAGAAGATATGCTACGAGCATGTGTAATTGATTTCAAGGGATCATGGGATGAAAGATTACCACTGATCGAGTTCACTTATAACAATAGCTATCAGGCTACTATACAGATGTCACCTTATGAAGCACTGTATGGCCGGAAGTGTCGAACTCCCTTGTTTTGGAATGAAGTTGGAGAACGTAGTATTGTTGGGCCGAAATTTGTTGAAGAGACTTGTCGAGTGGTCGACATTATCAAGGAAAGAGTGAGAACAGCTCAGAACCGTCAGAAGCAATATGCAGATACTCGACAAAGAGATCTGGAGTTCGCAGTAGGTGATAAAGTTTTTTGAAGGTATCGCCCATGCGAGGATTGAAGAGGTTTGGACAGAAAGGGAAACTAAGTCCAAGATATGTCGGGCCGTATGAAATTCTAGCTAAGCGTGGAAAAGTGGCTTATCAGTTAGCACTATCACCGTCTATGTCAAGTGTGCATGACGTATTTCACATTTCCCTATTGAAGAAGTATGTCAAAGACCCAACGCATGTTTTGACAGTGGATTTGCCAGAATTGACTGATGATTTAACATTTGAAGTAACACCAACAGAAATCACTAGTCGAAAGGTTCAACGTCTACGCAACAGAGATATCTACTATGTTAAGGTCACATGGAAAAGTAGAGACATGGAAGAAATTACATGGGAAGAAGAAAATGCTATGCGAAAGCAATACCCTCACTTATTTGATTCAGAAGGTATGTACAATTTCGAGGACGAAATGTTTATAAGTTGGGGGGAGTTGTAAGACCCGTGTCAATTTAACCCGGTCTTACCACCTTGAACTAGGTTTACCCATCATGGTCGAGTCAAATGGACCAAGGGCGTGAAGGAGATCGAGATCCCAGGTATCAAATCGACCCAAAAACACTTAAAATAGGGGAAGGGTCGCATACCCAGCTAAGCAGGGTCGGACCTCCCAAAACAGAGAGTCAGACCCTCAGTTTTGAAGGGAGGGTCAGACAGCTTAAGACCCTAGGGTCGACGGGATCATCGACCCTACCATCGACCCTCGGTTGCCGTAAGAAAATAAAATTAAGAAATTTCCTAATTTTCGATTGGGATTCTTTCCAAATCTCAATGGGACTTATTTAGGATGTTCCTACTCTATTTAAAGGACGTTCCTAAGCCACTTTCACTCCTTTCACAACCCTAATTGAATTGAGAGAAAGAGAGGAGAAGGAAAAGAGGAAGAAGAAAGGCAAGGAAGAGAACTTAGCAAAAAGGAGAAGAATTTCAGAGAAAAAGTAATCTTCTCAGGTATGGATACTAATTCCATGAGTTTCTACAGACTTTAGGTTAGTTATTGTTGAGAGTGTGATCTCGGAGAAACCCAAACCATCAATCTATGGTTAGGTTTCCATGGAAAACCATAGAAGAGTGCGTGAAAGCTATCTAGGTGGGTTATACATGGTTTCAGACCATGGAATGCATGTAGAATGGAATGTAGGAGCAAGCCATAGGATTTCAAACACGAAGAATGGATTAAAAGAGGGAATTGGACCAAAGTGCACAGAGGGTCGCACCGAGGGTCGATGACCATCCGACCCTAGGTGTTCCTGACCATCGACCCTCAGTGTTCGGAAAGTTCAGAATCTGGGGAGGGTCGCACCCAGGGTCAATCAGGACTCCGATCCTACCTCCGACCCTCAATTAAAAGCATGGTTTTTAAATCTAGAATTAATTCTAATTAAATTCTATCGACTTTTTTAGGTCTTCTAGCAATATAATAACACTGTAAAGGTGATTCTAAAGCTTGAAAAAGTATCTATTAGCAAGCTAAGGTGAGGAACCAGAACTCCAAACTAAATTGGATTAATACAAAAACTGTTTTCTATTTCTTGAGTCCTATGCCATGCTTGATTCTATGTAAATATGTTTGTAATGTGCATACATCATGCCATCCAATATTTCTATTACTTGTTCATGCATAGTTACTTATTGTTTATAACATGATGATGATGATGATGATAGGAATAGGCATGTGCTTGTATGTGTGTGGTTGATGTACTTGATGCGAGCGAGTATCAGGGGAGGTGTGATGAGAATGTCAATAAACGTTAACCTTTGGCGGGTCTTAGCACTTTAGCTCTATCTCTAACTCATGTCTTGTGCATTAGCATCATCGTATCGCCATTACTTTAGCAGAACTATTATGTTGTAGAGTATCAGGGGAGGTGGTCTCGGTCCTTGTAGTCTCGGTCCTTGTAATCTCTGACTCTACCGGGGGGCCTTAGCTCAATCTCTATGGACATTCTGAGGGATGCTAGGGTGAGGCCTTGGATACACTTTTTAGCATTAGGATTGGTTAGTTGCGAGCCCAGTTTGCAGCCCTCGCTAACAGGGGCTTACGTGTTGGTATGGCACTATATAGCAATAAACGTAACCTTTGTTATATAATGTTCATGATAGGGTGCATGTGAGTTGACGATAAACGTGATCTTCGGGTAACGTCACACACTCGTGTATAGAGGCGGGGTCAATAGACGCGATCTTTGGCTACCTAAACCTTTCTATTGCATACTGCAAACTTATACACCAGACCAAAGATATAAATTGATTTTGCATGCATATGTATTGTTGCATTGTTTTGGCTACTCACTGAGCCGTGATGTGTGCTCACCCCTCGACGTCGAATATTTTTAGTTGATGATGCAGGTTATACCGTTGAAGACTATATGAATGTGTCTGTGTATGGGAACGTGGCAGCAATGGAAGCTGAAGCTGAAGTGGATACACACGACTCCTCTTGCGAGTGCAACTCGTGTGTATTTGATTAGATATTTTATAGGTTTCTTTATCGGATTTATTAAGACATGTATTTGATAATTAATTATGTCTTAGTTGAAAACAGAATAATTTGCTATTAAATTATTAATATCATTTTAGTTTCTCAGTTCATGTTATTATAAGACTTTCGCTATTGTATATTTACTCTGATTATGATTATGGATGTGTGTGAGTTTGGATAACGCGGGGATAGCCTATTGAGATCCTGGTTGAACCGTTGGTTTATTAGCGGTTCATCACATCATTCTGAATAGTGCAGAATTAGGGTGTGACACGAATAGAGGAGGATATTACTTTCGCATAGCATTCTCTTCTTCCCATGTGATTTCTTCCATATCTCTACTTCTCCAGGTGACCTTAACATAATAGATATCACGGTTACGTAGTCATTGAACCTTTTGGCTGGTGATTTCAGTTGGTGTTACTTCAAATGTTAAATCATCAGTCAAATCAGGTAGATCTACTATCAGAACATGCGTTGGATCCTTGACTTACTTCTTCAATAAGGAAATATGAAATACGTCATGCACACTTGACATAGATGGTGGTAGTGCTAACTGGTAAGCCACTTTTCCACGCTTGGCTAGAACCTCATATGGCCCGACATATCTTGGACTTGGTTTCCCTTTCTGTCCGAGCCGTTTCAATCCTTGCATAGGTGATACTTTTAAGAATACTTTATCACCCACGACGAATTCAAGGTCTTGGCGTCTAGTGTCTGCATATTGCTTCTGACGATTCTGGGCTGTTCTCACTCTTTCCTTGATAATGTCGACAACTCGACAAGTCTCTTCAACAAATTCTGGTCCAACAATACTACGTTCCCCAATTTCATTCCAAAACAAAGGAGTTCGACACTTCCTGCCATACAGTGCTTCATAGGGTGACATCTGTATAGTAGCCTGATAGCTATTGTTATAAGCGAACTCAATCAGTGGTAACTTTTCATCCCATGATCCTTTAAAATTAATTACACATGCTCGAAGCATATCTTCTTGAATCTGAATTGTACGCTCTGACTGTCCATCTGTCTGTGGATGGAATGCAGTACTAAACTTCAATGTTGTACCCATAGCCTTTTGCAATCCTTCCCAAAACTTTGAAGTAAATCGTGGATCTCTATCGGACACAATGCTTCCAGGTACACCATGTATTCGCACAATGTTATCCACATACAGCTTAGCTAACCTCTCCAGTGTATACTGAGGTCGTATAGGTATAAAGCGAGCTGTTTTAGTCAGGCGGTCTACAATCACCCAAACTGCGTTAACTACTCGAGGAGTCAATGGTAACCCTGTGACGAAGTCCATAGTGATGCAGTCCCATTTCCATGCTGGTTCTGGTAACGGCTGTAATAGTCTGGCCGGTCTTTGTCGTTCAGCCTTTAATTTCTGACAATTTAGGCATTAAGACACGAACTTAGCTACATCTGCTTTCATTCCTCTCCACCAATATAATTTTTTTAGGTCATGATACATTTTTGTACTTCCAGGATGTATCTAATAGATGGTGGTATGGACTTCTTTCATCAATTGGTGTCTAATGTCCAAGTTTTCTGTTTCAGGTACACATATTCTTCCTTTGTATTTCAGTACCTTCTCTTCGTCCAAGGTGAACTCAGGGTTAGTCCTACCTTTTTCGATGTCCTCTTGTATCTTTCTTAGGTAAGGATCTGATTTGATAGCTGTCTTTACTTTATCAATTATATCCGGTATAATCTTCATTGCGGCGAACATATTTGAAAATCGATGAATAAACACTTGGTTGGCCGATCCATCCGGTGCATCTATCACAAACTATTCATTACCGTGATTGAATACCTTCCCGGTAGTACACATTACGGCAGTTGTGCTAACCTCTCCCTGAGATTTTATCATTGCCTTTCTACTCAACGCATCGGCTACTACATTAGCTTTCCCCGGATGATACTGGATATCACAGTCATAGTCTTTCAATAGTTCCAGCCATCTTCTTTGTCTCATATTCAACTCCTTCTGATTAAATAGATAAGTAAGACTTTTAGGGTCTGATTTAATCTGAAACTTCTCCCTGTACAGGTAATGTCTCCATATTTTGACAGCATGTACTACTGTCGCTAGTTTCAAATCATGAGTGGGATAGTTCTTCTCATGTGTCTTCAACTCTCTTGAGGCATAGGCAATTACTTGTTCTCCTTGCATAAGTACACATCCTAATCCCAATCTTGACGCATCGGTGTACAAGATAAATGGTTGTCCTGGAATCGGGATGGTCAAGATTGGAGCTGATATCAATCTAGCCTTCAAGGTTTGGAAACTCTTCTCGCATTTATCCGTCCAAACAAACTTCTCGCCCTTCTTAGTTAAGCTGGTGAGAGGTACGGTAATTCGGGAATAGTCTTCCACAAATCGTCGATTATACCCTGCTAGACCCAAGAAACTTCTAATTTCTGCAACGCTCTTCGGTGCTTCCCACTTTACAATAGCGTCGATCTTGCTGGGATCCACTTTAATTCCTTCAGTGGATACTACATGGCCTAGAAAAGCGACTTCCTTTATCCAAAACTCACACTTTGAAAATTTGGTGTAGAGCTTCTCTTTCCGTAGTCGCTGTAGAGCGGCGTTTAGATTCTTAACATGAGTTTCCTCGTCTCTGGAGTAGACTAATATATCATCAATGAATACAATAACTGACGTATCCAACATGTCGTGGAAAACCCGGTTCATAAGTTCCATAAAGGTTGCTGGTGCGTTTGTCAATCCAAAAGACATAACCAAAAATTTATAATGTCCATATCTGGTCCTGAATATTGTCTGAGGAATATCACCACCTTTAATCTTCAACTGATGGTAGCCTGACCGAAGATCGATCTTGGAGAACACTTTGGCACCTTGCAACTGATCGAACAGGTCATCGATCCGAGGCAATGGATACCGATTCTTAATTGTTAGTTTATTCAGTTCTCAGTAGTCTATACACAAGCGAACGCTACCGTCCTTCTTCTTCACGAATAATACTGGCGCTCCCCATGGTGATATGCTAAGGTGAATGTAACCCTTGTCCAGCAGTTCTTGTAATTGTACTTTCAATTCCTTCAGTTCAGTAAGAGCCATTCGATAAGGTGCTTTCGATACTGGTGCGGCTTCAGGTATAAGATCTATAACAAACTCTGTAGCTCGGTCGGGTGGTAATCCTGGTAGTTCTTCAGGAAATACGTCTGGAAAATCACACACGACATCAATATCTTCCATTCGTGGTGCTTCCTTGGTAAGGTCAACCACAGATACTAAATACCCGACTGCTCCTTTCTCAAGGCACTTCCTAGCCTTTAATGCAGAGAGTATGAGCTTTCGTTTACGGGGAAGTTTGGTTCCCAAAAAACTGAACTCTGCTGCGTCCTTGTCTTTAAATGTCAGCTTCTTTTCAACATATAATAGGTTTGCAGAATGTCGAACCAACCAGTCAATTCCCAAGATGACGTCAAAGTCTGCCATCTCGAGTTGAATCAAGGTTGCATCTAAGGTTTTCTCGTCAATGAGAACTAGACATGGCCCATAACCTTTTTCTAATTCCACTTCTAATCCCATCGGTGATTATACAAGTAGTTTGTAGTCTAATGTTTTGATGGATAAATTCAGCTTCTTTCCAAATGACACAGATATAAAAGAATGAGTAGCTCCTGAGTCAAAGTGTACTCTGGCGGGTATGCCATTTATAGGTACGATACCTGTGATTTATTTTAACTTAGTCTACATGCTCATACAATGTAATACAACTTATAAATAAATTTAAGCCATACCTGTGACCACATCAGGCGATGCGGCAGCATCCTCAGATGTAACCGCGTAAACTCGTCCTTGATGTAGCTGCTTCTTAGGCTTAGGACATTCCCTTGCCATATGTCCCACTTGATTGTAGTTAAAACATTTTATCCCTTTAGTAATTGGCTTTTGTTGCTGTTGAGCTACGGGAGTAGTCTTAGTTGCAGCGGTAAAGCCTTGAGCACGGAAGGGTTTGAATGTCTTGTTATTCCCTCCGTTATAAGAATTTCGAGCTGGCCTTTTTATATCTCTGTTTTGCATAAAATAACTCTCCTTCTGGCTCGATTCTATAACTCGAGAAATTTGTGCTGCTTCATTATAGATTTTCTTTTCATGTCCCAGAACGTGCTTGCGGATGCTTTCCCTAAGTCCCATGACGAACCTTCGGGTCTTGGTGTTTTCCTCTTGCATACTGGTGGCTGCAAAGAAAAACAGTTCTTCATAACGCTGTTGATATGCATCCACGGTCATATGCCCCTGATATAAACTCAGGAACTCTCTTTCCATAGAATCTCTGAAACTTCTCGGAAAGTACTTCTCAAAGAACGCCTCCTTATAAATATCCCAAGTCAGTTGAGTGTGCTTTGTTAATAAATATGTCCTGGTAGACCTCCACCATTGGTGTGCATCTCCTTCAGCATAAAGGTGGCACACAATACTTTTTCTTCTTCATTTAGTGTCATCATCATAAAATTTCTTTCCATTTCGTCAACCCATGTGCCGGCCATAAAGGATCTGCTGGCTTGCCATTAAATTCTTTGGGCTTCAGTTTCAGAAAATGCTCCACCAGTCTGAAGTGGTCTGGTTGTTGCGGGACATACGCCCCATACATAGGTGGTTGGTATTGATATCCACCTTGAGCTATCTCAGGATTTTGTACTTGAGCCTACATGATAGGCGTCTAAGGTGCGTGGGGTACTGTGTTACTTCCCCCTGGTGCTATGCTTGCCTGTCCTGTTGGCATTGGAGGTGTTTGTGCAGCTGGAAGAGTTATGCCTATGGCAGCTTGTATAGTAGCTTGTGCCTATTGCATTTGTTGCAGCTGTTGGGCCAAGTTCATTACGACTGTGGCCAAGTCTGTAGGTGGAGCTGACAGATTTGTAGGATTTTTCTGCCCATTTATGACGGACGGTTCCATATTTGTGTTCCCCTGTGTTTTCGGGTGTGTCTGGTTATCTTCCCCACAGGTAGTGGTGGTGGGATAGAGTTACGGCTTTGTCTGGTTACTCTGCGCCCCGCCATTAATTAATTTGATAGTGGAATTGCCTAAAAATCATTGAACACGAGAGACAATCATTAAATACTTCATTCTCATATTTTAAAACCACTAAAAAATATAATTTTCAAATTTTTCAGATCATTCTGTCGAAAATACTGTGTTTTCATTGCTGGGTCGATAGTGGGGGTCGATGGGTGTCCGACCCTCAGTATGCGACCCTGAGAAATCACCCATTCTTCCCGAGAGCCGGGGGTCGATGGGGGGATCGGAAGATGTCCGACCTAGGGTGCGACCCCTGGTTCTCTGTCAGATCACCGAGAGCCGAGGGTCGATGGGTGGGTCGATGGTTTTAGTCTAATTTTCCGACCCCCGGACTAAAATTCAGATTTTTAAGTTCTGATTCAAAGTCCATTTCCCATCCTTTCTTCTCCGCTTCGACTCATCTCGTCCCTCTGAGTTGCTACAGTGACAACTCAGATCCGTTGGTGGTTTGTAGTCCTTGTTTCGTCGTCTGCACCTCCACTACAGGTGTATCTTCTACGTTTTCATGTTTTTAGGTTTCTTTACCTAGGTTTTTGCTCGTATATCTCGTATTTTTCAAATTAAACTTTTTTCAACCGTAAAAATTTAATTTTTATTGGGGGCTTTTGTTGTGGGTGACTCGAGGAATGAAAGCCCTCAAAAATATTTGAGTTTCATCGGTTGGTTATCGAGAAACTTGAAATTTACTCTTTTTGCCCTAATTTGTCGAGATTTTGAATTTCTTGAAATTTCTTCCAATTCAATCTCATTAGCTAAAATTTCCGACTGTATGAGTCTTACAGGATAGTTTAGGATCTATGTAAGTCTTCATGCCCATATGTATGGGTGAAAAGTGAGGCTTTTGACCAATTTACGTCGTTATTATGTCGAAATTTTGGGTTTTTCCTCACTACTAAGCCATTATTTGTTTTTCTTTCTTATTTGCATATACCATGGCTCGAACCAAGGTACCCAGTGTTCGCGACCATCTTTGCTTCCATTCCATTGAAGCTGAGACACAGTATGCCCGCTACGCTCGCAAGAAAGTAGAGGGAGGACGTAAAGTAGACTTGGCTAGCTTGGCCTTGTTCAATGTAGAGGGGGCTTTTGGCAATATGGGATGGCTCCCTGTCATCACCTATGACGCCTGTACCTGTCCTAACTTGATATGCCAGTTCTATTGTAATCTCCAAGTGGTGGGGGATTACAACGATGTTGAGAGAGGTGGTAAGCTTCGGATCACTAGCTATGTCAAGGGGGTTGATATTTCTTTCGACTATCGACAGCTAGCGGACTTGCTGGGTATCTCCTATGGCGGCTCCTTCGTATTCTGTGCCCCTGGAGAGCCCCAGTTCTTTTCATTACAGATGAGGGCTGAGATAGACCGTCAGCTCATCAGACCTGATCGTTGGGAGATGAGAGCGAGTTATCTGCATTCAGATCCATGGGTGTACTGCAAGATCATTCAGCATAACCTGATACCGCAGAGTGGACACTACGAGAGGGTCTCCCAGTTGACCCAGTATCTGCTGTACTTCATATGCACTAGGCAGCCTGTCTGCCTTCCCTATATCATCATGCGGATGATGATCAGTGCCACGTTGCCCAGTCATACTGGCAACCTTCCTTATGGACGCATGATCACTACATTGCTTATCCGCCTGGGGGTTGATTGTTGGATGAGAAGATTCAGGAGAAATCCTTCTCATCGCCTCTGGATTGGGAGGCCATCTGCAAGATGGGCATGCTGGATGCCCAGGTCAGCGATGGTGTGCCCTCGCACTCGAGTGGAGATGGCTGACGCTGAGGCAGCAGCAGCAGCCGCTGGAGCAGGGGTTCATGGGGATGATGACGATCGGCTATACATGGAAGTGGATGCCATACCTCCTCCATCACCTACTCATGCTACAGGAGCTGGTCCGTCTTCTTCAGCTGGTCCTTCACATGCAGCTGGTCCTTCGTATGCTCCTTCTGATGACATGATGAGGATATTGCATGAGATACGAGAGGCTCAGTGTATGTCTGACTTGATGATGGGAGAGCTTCTAGAGGCTCAGCGCTTGTCTGATTAGCGGGTGGGAGAGCTTATGGATGCTAAGCGAGTGACCCACCAGCTTGTGGCTGCCCTCACAGCTAGTCCAGACGACCCAGACTCAGATAGCTTGGTTGACTAGAGTCTACGCTGAGGACTATGATAGAGACCGTGAGGCACCGCCTCCCCATCTCCTCCAGCTTCTTGATGTTTTTCTTTTATCTTTCTTTTGTACTTCAGAGTAACTGTCCGGATATGGACTGTACTCTGCTTTAATCATATATATATAAACGTTTGTTCTTCTCTTGGTTGTATATAAATTTGTTTCTCATTTAATAGATGCATTATTCTCTTTCAGTTTTGTCTCAAACAACACAGATGCTTATGGTATGTTATTATTACATCTTTTAAATTTTTATCCTATCTCAGTTCACGAACTTTTGTGCAAGTATACTGGTTTCACAGACAGGGCCTGAGATGCTCTGATACCAAGTTGTCACACCCCAATTCTGCACCATTCAGAATGGTGTGATGAACCGCTAATAAACCAACGATTCAAGCAGGATCTCTAATAGGCTATGTCCATTAAAAATAAAACCATACACATCCACAATCATAATCAGAATAAATACACAATAGCGGAAGTCTTATATTAAATGAACTGAGAAATCTAACTGTGATAACCATAATAAAATATCAAGTTATTGTTGTATCAACTGAGACATAAATAAATAAAGTATCAATTACATTCCCATAATAATTCAAACAAAAATCTAATCGAATACGCATGAGTTGCACTCGCATGAGGGATCATGCATATCCACTAAGTCTTCGGCTTCCATCGCAGCAACACGCGCATACACTGGAGCACTCATATAATCTTTGACCGTAATACCTACATCATCAACTAAAAATATTCGACGTCGAGGGGGTGAGCACACATCATGGCTCAATGAGCAAACAAAACAATGCAACAAACATATGTATGCATTCAATTCATATCTTTGGTCTGGTAAATAAGTTTGCAATGTGCTATAGAAAGGATAGGTGGCCGCCGCACCTCTATACACAAGTGTGCGAAGCCACCCAAAGGTATCGTTTATTGTAATCCCACATGCACCCTACCATGGAATAGAGATAGAGGTAAAGTACTGAGGCCCAGCCTATGGCACTTCCCCTGACACTCTACCCATACCAACACGTAAGCCCCTGTTGGCGAGGGCTCGCAAACTGGGCTCGCAACTAACCAATTCTAATGCCAATCAATGTATCCAAGGCCTCACCCTAGCATCCCTCAATACGTCCATAGAGATAGGGCTAAGGCCCCCCAACCGAGTCAGAGACTATACGGTCCAAGACCACCTCCCCTCATACACTACGACATAATAGCTCTGCTAAGGTAATGGCGATACGACGATGTCAATGGACAAGACTTGAGTTAGAAATAGAGCTAGAGTGCTGAGGCCCGGCCTATGACACCCCCCTGATACTCGCTCGCATCAAGCACACCAACCACACATATACATTCACATGCCTATTCCTATCATCATCATCATCATGTTATAAACAATAATTTAAATATGCATGAACAGTAATAATAGAAATATTGGATGACATGTTGAATGCACATGCAAGCATACACGCATAGAATCAATCATGGCATTGGACTCAAGAATAAAAACAATTTATTATTAACCAATTAGTTTAGGTCTTGTTCTCTCACCTTTGCTTGATTGTAGATCCTCTTTCAAGTTTAAGAATCAAGTAAATATCACTATTATATCACTAGAAGACCTAATCAAGTTGAAAGAATTTAATTAGAATAAATTCTGATTTTAAAAAGCATATTGTTAACTGGGGGTCGAGGCCAAGGTCGGAGGTTCCATCGACCCTGGGTGCTACCACCCCGATTCTGGACTTCCCGAACACTGAGGGTCGATTGTTAGGGTCTGGTAGGGTCGATTGGCCATCGACCCCCCATGCAACCCCCTGTGGGTTTAGTCAAAATTTTCATCCTACAGTCCATTCTTTCGGGTTTGGGTCCTATGGCTTGCTTCTACAATCCATTCTATACATGTTTTATGGTCTAGAACCATAGTTTATTCTCCTATATGGTTTTTATGATCTCTCCCATGGTTTTCCATGAAAACCTAACCATGGGTGGATGATTTGGATTTCTCCTAGATCATTCCCTCTTCACTATCTATTCTAAGGTCTTTAGAATTACATGTAGATAGTATCCATACCTGAGAATTAGGCTTGTTTTTCTGAAGCCTTCTCTTTGATCTTCTTCTCCACTTTCCTTCTCTTCTCTTTCTCTTCTCCTTCTCTTCTCTTTCTCTCAATTCAATTAGGGTTCTAAAAGGAGTGAAAGAGGCTTAGGGACGTCCTATTTATAGAGTAGAAACTCCCAAAATAAGTCCCATTGAGATTAGGAAAGAATCCCATTAAAATTTGGAAAGTTTCCAAATCACGATTTTTGTCGACAGACTGGGGGTCGATGAGGGGGTCAGAGATCCCATCGACCCCTGGTTCTAAATTGTCCCACCCCCGGTCAGAAACTCAGGGTCTGACTTTTATACTGGGGGGTCCGACCCTACCTAGCTGGGTGTACCACCCTCCCCCCTATTTTAGTGTTTTTGGGTCAGTTTAATACTTGGGATCGTGATCTCCTTCATGCACTTGATCCATTTGGCTCGACCATGATGGGTAGACCTGGTTCAAGGTGGTAAGACCGGGTTAGTTTGATACGGGTCTTACAACAATCACCCAAACTGCGTCAACTACTCGGGGAGTCAATGGTAACCCTATGACGAAGTCCATAGTGATGCAGTCCCATATCCAAGCTGGTTCCAGTAACGGCTGTAACAGTCCTGCTGGTCTTTTTCATTTAGCTTTCACCTTCTGAAAATTTAGGCATTGAGACACGAACTTGGCTATATCTTCTTTCATTCCTCTCCACCAATATAATTTCTTTAAGTCATGATACATTTTTGTACTTCTAGGGTGTATCAAATAGGCGGTGGTATGGACTTCCTTCATTAGTCGGTGTCTAATGTCCAAATTTTCTATTTCAGGTACACATATTCTTCCTTTGTACTTCAGTACCCTTTCATCATTTAAGGTGAACTCAGGAATAGTTCTACCTTTTTTAATGTCTTCTTGTATCGTTCTCAGATAAGGGTCTGATTTAATAGTTGTTTTCACTTCATCAACTATATCGGGTACAATCTTCAATGTGGCAAACATATTTGAAAACCGATGAATAAACCCTTGGTTGGTTGATTCACCCGGTACATCTATCACAAACTGCTCGTTACCGTAATTGAGCACTCTTTCGGTAGTACACATTGCGGCAATTGTGCTAACCTCCCCTTGAGATTTTATCATTGCTTTTCTACTCAGTGCGTCAGCAACCAAATTTGCTTTCCCCGAGTGATACTGGATATCACAATCATAGTCTTTCAATAGTTCCAGCCATCTTCTTTGTCTCATATTCAACTCCTTCTGATTAAAGAGATATGTAAGACTCTTGTGATCTGATTTAATCTGAAATTTCTCTCCGTACAAGTAATGTCTCCATATTTTGACAGCATGTAATACTGCCGCTAATTCCAAATCATGAGTGGGATAGTTCTTCTCATGTGTCTTCAGTTGTCTTGAGGCATAAGCAATTACTTGTTCTCCTTGCATAAGTACACATCCTAATCCCAATCCTGACGCATCAGTGTACAAAATAAATGGCTGTCCTGGAATCAAAATGGTCAAGATTGGAGCAGATATCAATCTAGCCTTCAATGTTTGGAAACTCTTATCACATTTATCAGTCCAAACAAACTTTTCGCCCTTCTTAGTCAAACTGGTGAGAGGTACAGCAATTCGGGAATAGTCTTCCACAAATCGTCGATAATACCCAGCTAGACCTAAGAAACTTCTAATTTCTGCAACGCTCTTCGGTGCTTCCCACTTCACAATAGCTTCGATCTTGCTAGGATCCACTTTAATTCCTTCACCGGATACAACATGGCCTAGAAAAGTGACTTCCTTTAGCCAAAACTCGCACTTTGTAAATTTGGCATAGAGCTTCTCTTTCCATAATCGCTGCAGAGCTGCGTTTAGATTCCTTATATGAGTTTCCTTGTCCTTGGAGTAGACCAATATATCATCGATGAATACAATAACCGACATATCCAACATATCGTGGAATACCTGATTCATAAGTTCCATAAAGGTTGCTGATGCGTTCGTCAATCCAAAAGACATGACCAAAAATTCATAATGTCCATATCTGGTCCTGAATGCTGTCTTGGGAATATCACCATCCTTAATCTTCAACTGATGGTAACCTGACCGAAGATCGATCTTGAAGAACACTTTGGCACCTTGCAACTGATCGAACAGGTCATCGATCCGAGGTAATGGGTATCGATTCTTGATTGTCAGCTTATTCAGTTCTCGGTAGTCTATACACAATCGAACACTACCGTCCTTCTTCTTTACGAATAATACTGGCGCTCCCCATGGTGATATGCTAGGTCGGATGTAGCCCTTGTCCAGCAGTTCTTGTAGATGTACTTTTAATTCCTTCAGTTCAGTAGGAGCCATTCGATAAGGTGCTTTAGATACTAGTGTGGCTCCGGGTATCAGATCTATAACAAACTCTATAGCGCGGTCGGGTGGTAGTCCTGGTAGTTCTTCAGGAAATACAACTGGATAATCACGCACGACATCAATATCCTCCATTCGTGGTGCTTCTTTGGTAAGATCGACCACAGATACTAGATACCCAACTGCTCCTTTCTCAAGGCACTTCCTAGCCTTTAATGCAGAGAGAATGAGCTTTCGTTTACGAGGAAGTTTGGTTCTTACAAAACTGAACTCTGCTCCTTCTTTGTCTTTAAATGTCAGCTTCTTTTTGGCACACAATAGGTTTGTAGAATGCCGAGCTAACCAGTCCATTCCCAAGATGACGTCAAGGTCTGCCATCTCAAGTTGGATCAAGGTTGCATCCAAAGTCTTCTCGTCAATAAGAACTGGACATGGTCCATAACCTTTTTCTAATTCCACTTCTAATCCCATAGGCGTTCGTACAAGCAGTTTGTAGTCTAAGGATTTGAGGGGTAGATTTAGCTTCTTTCCAAATGACACAGATATAAAAGAATGAGTAGCTCCTGAATTAAAAAGTACTCTGGCGGGTATGCCATTAATAGGTACGATACCTGTGATTTGTTTTGATTTAGTCTACATGCCCATGTAATGTAACACAAAATGATAAGATTCAGGTCATACCTGTGACCACATCAGGCGATACGGCAGCATCCTCAGATGTAACCGCGTAAACTCTGCCTTGTTGTAGTTGCTTCTTGGGCTTAGGACATTCTCGAAAATAATGTCCCACTTGATTGCAGTTATAGCATTTTAACCCTTCATTATTTGGCTTTTGTTGCCATTGAGCTGCTGAAGTAGTCTTGGTTGTAGCATTGAAACCTTGGGTACGGAAGGGTTTGAATACCTTGGTGTTCCCTCCGTTGTAAGAATTCCCATTTGGCCTTTTGATTCCTCTATTTTGAGCAAAGTAGCTCTCCTTCTGGCTCGACTCTATCACTCGAGCAATTTGTACAGCTTTATTGTAGATTTTCTTTTCAAGTCCAAGAACATGTTCACGTATGCTTCCCCTAAGTCCCATGACGAACCTTCGGGTCTTTGTATGTTCCACTTGCATACTGACTGGTGCAAAAAAAAATAACTCCTCATAACGCTGTTGATATACATCGACAGTCATCTGTCCCTGATATAAACTCAGGAACTCCTTCTCCATGGAATCTCTGAAACTCCTAGGAAAATACTTCTCAAAGAATGCCTCCTTGTATATATCCCAAGTCAATTGGGTGTGCTTTGTCATCAGATACGTCCGTGTGGACTTCCACCAGTGGTGTGCATCACCTTTCAGCATGAATGTTGCACACAATACCTTCTCTTCTTCATTCACTGTCATCATCGTGAAGTTTCTCTCCATCTCATCGATCCAGTGTGCTGGCCACAACGGATCAACTGGCTTACCACTATACTCCTTGGGCTTCATCTTCAGAAAATGCTCCACCAGTCTGGAGTGGTCTAGTAGATGCGAAACATAAGCCCCATACATAGGTGGTTGGTATTGATATCCACCTGGAGCTACTTCAGGGTTTTGTACTTGTGCCTGCATGATGGGAGTCTGAGGTACGTGGGAAACTGTGTTACTTCCCCCCGGTACTGTGCTTGCCTATCCTGCTGGCATCGGTGTCGTCTGCGCAGCTGGAAAAGTCATGCCTATGGCAGCTTGCATAGTAGCTTGTGCCTGTTGTATTTGCTGCAGCTGTTGGGCCAAATTCATTACGGCTGTAGCCAGGTCTATAGGTGGAGCTGGCAGATTTGTAGGATTTGTCTGCCCATTAATTATGGACGGTGCCGTATTCGGATTCTCCTGTGTTTCCAGGTGTATCTGGCTGTCTTCCCCCACAGGTGGTGGTGGTGGGATAGAGTTACGGCTTTGTCTGGTCACTCTATGTCCAGCCATTATCTGTTCTGGTAGTGGGAATGCCTCATAGAATACGTAAGGCAATCATTATATACTTCATTCTCATATTTAAATCCACTAATCAATGATATTTTCAAATTTTTCAGATCATTTTGTCAAAAATACTGTATTTTTCATTGCAAGGTCGATGGTGGGGGTAGATGGATGTCCGACCCTCAGGTATGCGCCTGAGAATCACTGATTCTTACCGAGAGCCGAGGGTCGATGAAGGGGTCGATGCATGTCCGACCCTAGGTTCGACCCCTGGTTCTCTGTCAGATCACCGAGAGCTGAGGGTCGATGAGGGGGTCGGAGGGGGGGTCGGATGTTTTGGTCGAATTCTCTGACCCTCGGACTAAAAATCAGGTTTTTAATCCCGATTTTGAATCCATTTCTCATTCCTTCTCCTCCTTTCCGACTCGTCTCGTCCCTCTGAGTTTCTACAGTGACAACTCCGACTCATTGGTGATTTTTTCTTCTCTTTTTGACGTCTACCCCTCGTCTACAGGTATGTTCTCTACGGTTTCATGTGTTTAGGGTTTCATAACTAGGTTTTTACTCGTTTATATCGTTTTCTTCAAATTAAACTTTTTCCAATCGTAAAAATTTGATTTTTATTGGGGGCTTTTGTTGTTTGTGACTCAATGGATGAAAGCCCTCAAAAATATTTGAGTTTCATCGGTTGGTTATCGAGAAACTTGAAATTTCTCATTTTTTCCCTAATCTGTCGAGATTTTTGAATTTCTTGAAATTTCTTCAAATTCAATCTCTTTAGATGAAATTTCCAACTGTATGAGTCTTGCAGGATTGTTTAGAATCTATATAAGTCCTCCTGCCCATGTGTATGGGTGATAAGTGAGGCTTTTGACCAATTTATGTCGTTATAATACCAAAAATTTTGGGTTTTTCATCTTTACTAAGCCAATATCTATTTTTCTTTGTTTTTGCAGATAGTATGGCTCGTACCAAAGTACCCAGGGTTCATGACCCAGTCCACTTCTGTTCTAATGAGGCTGAGGCACAGTATGCCCGCTACTCTCGTAAGAAGGTAGAGGGAGGTCGTCGGGTAGACTTGGCTAGCCTGGCCTTGTTCGATGTGGAGAGAGCTTTTGGTGACATGGGCTGGCTTCCTGTGATCAACTATGACGCCTGCACTCTGCCAGATTTGGTGAGACAGTTTTACTATAATCTCCAAGTGGTGGGGGATTACAACGATACTGAGAGGGGTAGGGAGAGCTCCGGATCACTAGCTACGTCAAGGGAGTCGAGATTTCTTTTGATTATCGATAGCTAGCCGACTTGTTGGGCATTTCATAAGACGGCCCCTTGGTGTTCTGTGCTCCTGGAGAGCCCCAGTTCTTTTCATTGGAGATGAGAGCTGAGATTGACCGTCAGATCATTAGAGAGGATCGCTGGGAGATGAAAGCGATCTACCTACGTCCAGAGCCTCGGGTGTACTGTAAGATTATTCAGCACAACCTGATACCTCTGAGTGGGCACTACGAGAGGATGTCCCAGTTGAACCAGTTCCTGTTGTATTGTATCTGCACTAGGCAGCCTGTCTGCCTCCCTTACATCATTATGCGGATGATGATCAGTGCCACATTACCCGATCATACTGGCAACCTGCCTTATGGACGCATGATCACTATGCTGCTTACCCACCTGGGTGTTGACATGGTGGATGAGAGGATTCAGGAGAAATCCTTTTCATCACCTCTGGATTGGGAGACCATCTATAAGATGGGCATGCAGGATGCTCAGGTCAGTGACGATGAGAGGAACGCTCTGGTGCATCCACGTACTCAAGTGGAGATGGCTGACGCTGAGGCAGCAGTAGCAGCCGCTGGAGCAGGGGTTCATGGGGGTGATGATGATCGTTTGTACATGGATGTGGATTCCATACCTCCTCCATCTCCTACTCATGCTACAGGAGCTGGTCCTTCTTACCCAGCTGGTCCTTCACATGCAGCTGGTCCTTCACACCCACCTTCTGACGACATGATGAGGATATTGCATGAGATTCGAGAGGCTCAGCGCATGTCTGATCTGAGGATGAGAGAGCTTCTAGATGCTCAATGCATGTCGGATCAGCGGGTGGGAGAGCTTCGAGATGCTCAGCGCATGTTTGATCAGCGGGTGGGAGAGCTTCTGGATGCTCAGCGCGTGACTAATCAGCAGGTGGCTGATCTCACAGCTAGTCTCTAGACGACCCAGACTCAGATAGCTTGGTTGACTAGAGTCTATGCTGAGGATTATGACAGAGACCGCGAGGCACCGCCTCCACCATCATCTCCAGCTTCCTGATGTATTTTCTTTTATTTTTCTTTTTGTATTTCAAAGTAACTGTTCGGGTTATGGACTGTACTCTGTTTTAGACTTGTATATTTACGTTTGTTCGTCCTTTGAATGTATATAAATTTGTTTCTCATTTAATAGATGCATTATTCTCTTTCAATTTTGCCTCAAACAACACAGATGCTTATGGTGTGTTATTATTATAGCTTTTAAATTTTTATCCTATCTCAGTTCACAAACTTTTGTGGTAGTATACTGGTTTACAAGACAGGGCCTGAGAGCTTTGATACTAAGTTGTCACACCCCAATACCAAACTATTCAGAATGGTGTGATGAACCGCAAATAAATCAACGGTTCAACCAGGATCTCTAATAGGCTGTGTCCTGGTAAACTAAACCATACACCTCCACAACTATAATCAGAATAAATACACAATAGCGGAAGTTTTAATATTAAATGAACTGAGAAATCTAACTGTGATAATCATAAATAAAATATCAAATTATGTTGTATCAACCGAGACATAAGTAAATAAAATATCAATTATATTTCCTTAATAATTCAAATAGAAATCTAATCGAAAATGCATGAGTTACACTCGCATGAGGAGTCATGCGTCTCCACTATGTCTTCAGCCTCCATCGCAGCAACGTGCCCGTACACAGAAGCATACATATAATCTACTACAGTGGTACCTGCATCATCAACTAAAAATATTCGACGTCGAAAGGGTGAGCACACATCACGGCTCAGTGAGCAAACAAAATAATGCAACAAACATATGCATGCATTCAATTCATATCTGTGGTCTGATATATAAGTTTGCAATGTGCTATAGAAAGGTTCAGTGGCCGCCTCACCACTATACACAGGGTGTGTAAGCCCACCCAACGGATCAAACACCATTGTCGTCCACATCCACCCCAACATGGAATAGAGATAGAGCTAAAGTATCCGGATCAAACACCGCATAACACTTCCCCTGATGCCCTACCCATACTAACACGTAATCCCCTACTGGCGAGGGCTTGCAAACTGGACTCGCAACTAACCAATCCTAATGTCAAATAGTGTATCCAAGGCCTCACCCCAGCATCCCTCAATACGTCCATAGAGATAGAGCTAAGGCCCCCGGCAGAGTCAAAGACTACACGGTCCGAGACCACCTCCCCTAATGCCCCATGACGTAATAGTTCTGCTAAGGTAATGGTGATATGACGATGTCAGTGGACAAGACTTGAGTAGAGATAGAGCTAAAGTACCCGGATCAAACACCACATAACACCTCCCCTGATGCCCCACTCGCATCAAGTACACTAACCACACACAAACATTCATATGTCTATTCCTAACATCATCATCATCATCATGTTATAAATAAAATAGAATTAAATATGCATGAACATTAATAACAGGAATATAGGATGACATGTTGAATGCATATTACAAGCATACACGCATAGAATCAGTCATGGCATTGGACTCAAGAAAATAAAAACAGTTTATTATTAGTCAATTAGTTTAGGTCTTGTTCCCTCACCTTTGCTTGACTATAGATCCTCTTTCTAGCTTTAAGAATCACTTTTATATCAATAGGAAAACCTAACAAATCGATAGATTTTAGTTAGAAGTCATTCCAACAATTTTAGGCTTTCTGTTAAGCGAGGGTCGCAGGGTGGGTCGTAGGTAAGGTAGCAGTTTACTGCGACCCCCAGGGGTAGGGTCGATGCCAGGGTCGGATGTTCTATCGACCTGGGGTGTGACCACCCCATCCCTGGACTTCCCGAATGCTGGGGGTCGATCATGTGGTCTAATAGGGTCGATTCCCAATCGACCCCATGTGCGACCCCCCGTGGTTTGAGTCAAGAATTTCATCCTACAGTCTATTCTTTCATGTTTGGGTCCTATGGCTTACTTCCACAATCCATTCTATGCTTATTCTATGGCTTAAAACTCTAGGTTTCTTCCTTACTTTGCCTACAATGATTTCCTCCATGGATTTCATTGAAATCCTCCCATGGATGGATGATTTGGGTTTCTCCTAGATCATACCCTCTTTATGAATTATTCTAAGGTCTTAAATCATTAATGGAAACATACCTACACCTTAGGTTTGCTGAGATTTAGAGGTTTCTCTGAATTCTTCACTTTAGTCTTCTTCTCCAACTTTCCTTCTCTTCTCCTTCTCTTCTCTTTCTCTCACTTTCAATTAGGGTTTCAAAAGGAGTGAAAGAGGCTTAGGGACGTCCTATTTATAGAGGAGAACCTCCCAAAATAACTCCCATTGAGATTAGGAAAGAATCCCCTTGAAATTTGAAAAGTTTCCTATTTACGGTTTCTGTCGGCAAAGAGGGGGTCGATGATCCCGTCGACCCTCAGGCCTAAACTGTCCGACCCCCAGTTAAAATATCAGGGGTCTGACTTCCTAATGAGGGGGGTCCGACCCTGCCTATCTGGGTATGCGACCCTACCCTCTATTTTACTATTTTTGGGTCAGTTTAATACCCGGTTTCGCTATTTCCTTCACGCACTTGGTCCATTTGGCTCGACCATGATAGGTAGACCTGGTACAAGGTGGTAAGACCGGTTAGTTTGATACGGGTCTTACAAAACCTCTGAATCTCAGTAAACCTCAGGTATGGATATGTTTTCCATGCATTATTTAAGACCCTAGAATAGTATATAAAGAGGATATGATCTAGGAGAAACCCAAATCATCCATCCATGGGAAGATTTCAATGGAATCCATGGAGGGAATCATGGTAAACAAAGTAAGTGTTTAACCTAGAGTTTTAAGCCATAGAACAAGCATAGAATGGACTATGAAAGTAAGCCAAAGGACCCAAACATGAAAGAAGAGACTGTAGAATGAAAGGTCGAGTTAAACCACGTGCGGTCGCACGTAGGGTCGATTGGGAACCGACCCTACCAGACCACAGGATCGACCCCAAGCTCTCGGGAAGTCCAGGGAAGCTGCGGTCGCACCTAGGGTCGATGGGACAACTGACCCTATGATCGACCCTATACCCTGGGGTCTTATATATCTGCGACCCAACCTGCGACCCTAGCTTTACAGCAAGCTTAAAACTATCGGAATGAATTATAATTAAAATCTATCGACTTGTTAGGTTATCCTATTGATATAAAGGTGATTCTAAAGGCTTAAAAGAGGATCTACACTCAAGCAAAGGTGAGGGAACTAGACCTAAACTAATTGGCTAATAATAAACTGTTTTATTTTTTTGAGTCCAACACTATGTATGATTCCATGCTTGTATGCGTGTAATGTGCATTTAACATGTCATCCAATATTTCTATTATTACTGTTCATGCATATTTACTTCGTTGTTTATAACATGATGATGATGACGATGATAGGAATAGGGATGTGAATGTTTGCGTTTGGTTGGTGTACTTGATGCGGGTAGGGGATGGTGCAACCGGTACTTCAATGCCGTTTTCATTGGGTATATTATACCATAGCTCTATTCAAGTCTTATCCACTGACATCGTCATATCGCCATTACCTTAGCAGAACTATTACGTCGTAGGGCATCAGGGGAGGTGGTCTCGGACCGTGTAGTCTTCGACTATACCGGAGGGCCTTAGCTCTATCTCTATGGATGTATTGAGGGATGCTAGGGTGAGGCCTTGGATACACTGTTTGCCATTAGGATTGGTTAGTTGCGAGCCCAGTTTGCAAGCCCTTGCCAATAGGGGCTTACGTGTTGGTATGGTCCAACCGGTACTACAATGCCATTTTCATTGGGTATATTGTACCATAGTGGGTGCATGTGGGGTCGACAGTGCCGTTTTCATTGGACGGTTCCACACACTCGTGTATAGAGGTGAGGTGGCCTCCAAACCTTTCTATAGCACATTGTAAACTTATATACCAGACCACAGTTATGAATTGAATGCATGCATATGTTTGTTGCATTGTTTTGTTTGCTCACTGAGCCATGATGTGTGCTCACCCTTTTCGAATACTACTGTGGAAGATTATATGAATGCTCCTGCATACGGGCACGTTGCTGCAATGGATGCTGAAGATATAGTGGAGACGTATGACTCATCATGCGAGTGCAACTCATGCGTTTTTTATTAGATTTTTATTTAAACTATTAAGAAAATATAATTTGATATTTTATTTATTTATGTCTCGGTTGATACAACATAATTGGATATTTTATTTATGACTATCACAGTTAGATTCTCAGTTCATTTAATATCAATACTTCCGCTATTGTGTATTTATTCTGATTATGGTTATGGATGTGTATGGTTTAAGTTAAAGGAAACAGCCTATTAGAGATCCTGGTTGAACCGTTGGTTTAAAAGCTGTTCATCACACCATTCTGAATAGTACGGAATTGGGGTGTAACAAGTATACCCTAGAAAGATTAGCTAAGCTATATGTGGATAATATTGTCAGATTACATGGTGTGCTTGAAAGCATCGTATCCGACAGAGACCCACGCTTTACCTTAAAGTTTTGGGAAGGATTATAGAAGGCTATGGGTACAACGTTGAAGTTTAGTACTGCATTCCATCCTCAGACAGACGGACAGTCGGAGCGTACTATTTAGATTTTAGAAGACATGCTTCGAGCTTGTGTCATTGATTTCAAAGGATCATGGGATGAAAAATTACCATTGATCGAGTTCGCTTATAATAACAGCTATCAAGCTACAATATAGATGTCGCCCTATGAAGCACTGGATGGTAGGAAATGTCGAACTCCTTTATTTTGGAATGAAGTTGGAGAACAGAGTATTGTTGGACCAGAGTTTGTTTAAGAGACTTATCGAGTGGTTGACATTATCAAGGAAAGAGTCTGAACAGCTCAGAACCATCAGAAGCAATATGCAGATAATCGACGCAGAGATCTCGAATTCACCATAGGTGATAAGGTATTTCTGAAAATATCTCTTATGCGTGGTTTGAAAAGGTTCGGACAGAAGGGAAAGCTGTGTCCCAGATATATTGGACCGTATAAAGTTCTAGTTAAACGTAGAAGGGTAGCATATCAATTAGCACTACCACCATCAATGACTAGTATATATGATGTATTCCATGTCTCACAATTAAAGAAGTACGTCAGAGATCCAACACACATGTTAGCAACAGATCCACCGGATTTGACTGAAGATTTGACATTCGAAGTAGTACCTTTTGAGATCACTAGCTGGAAGGTGCAACGTCTTTGCAACCACTACATATACTACGTTAAGGTTACTTGGAGAAGCCAAAATGTAAAGAAAATCACATGGGAAGAAGAGAACACTATACGGAAGCAATAACCTCACCTATTCGACTCGGAAGGTATGTGCAAATTTCGAGGATAAAATTTATATAAGAGGGGGGGAGTTGTAAGACCCGCACTCCACTAACTTGGTCTAACCGTGTCATGTCAGGTCTTCCCATCATTTCTGGAGCAAGTGGACCGATCGTTTAAAGATGGATCACAAACCAGGTATGAGAATCGAGTTAAAAACACTGAAAACATACATATGGTCGAATACCTGGGTAGGTATGGTCGACCATAAGGAAGGAAACAAAAATCTCAGACCATGAACCCCACGGTCGATGATTTTGACTCTACGGTCGATGGGTTCTACGACCGTAGCCATCGACCGTGAGACCCCAGAACAAACTCCGAGTTTTGGAAACTTTCCTAAACTAAGGGATTGCTTTCCTAATTTAAAGAGGACTCTATATGGAGAGTTTTCCTCTATATAAAGGACGTCCCTTAGTCTTCACTCTTTTAGAACATTAGTAAACCCTAGAGAAAGAGAAGGGAAGAGAAGGAAGAGAAGGAAGAGAACGAGAAGAAGAAAAGGCTAAGGAGAGGATTTTGCTGAGAAGAGATTGGCTCTCTATCATAGGCAAAGGTATGAACCTAATCTCTAAAGATGTTAATTCTATGGACTAAGGATTCTATAGAGGATTGGGGATGTCAACCTATCATGATCCATGTGATTCCTTCAGTAATTTCCAAGGATAACCATGGGGGATGAGTTTGATGGTTAGGGTTGATAAGAAACAACTAATGATGGCCATAGGATGACCTTAGGACAAACCCAATTAAAGAACAGAGGAATTAACCCAAGAAGAACTCGAATTGCATGTAGTCTGTGACTAGAAATCTTAAGGTCACAGCTACGATCGATCATAGCTTGACTAGCATGATCAGAGGATCGACCATAGGCATTCGGGAAGATCCAGAAACCATATGGTAGCTGCTACGGTCGCACCATATGCGACAGTAGGGTATCGACTGTAAGCAATAAGGTTGATACAGTATGAGACCATAGGACCAATCAAACACCTATCAATGCTCTATTTTAATTTCCTACTACTATAACATGTTATACATGAACCCTAACTTAAATTCATATAACTTTTAGGTTGTTAGATTGATTGAAAGAGAATTTCAAGGCTTGAAAGGAGATCGAGATTTGCTAACAGGTGAGGGAACAAGACCTAAACTAATTGGTTAATAACAAACTGTTTATTTTTATTGAGTCCAATGCCATGATTGATTCTATGCTTGTATGCTTGTAATGTGCATCTCACATGTCATCCAATATTCCTGCTATTACTGTTCATGCATATTTAATTTCGTTTATTTATAACATGATGATGATGATGATGCTAGGAATAGGCATGTGAATGTATGTGTGTGGTTAGTGTGTCGGATGTGAGTGGAGCATCAAGGGAAGAACGTGGCATGGTGGTCTTTGACCTCATCACCAGACTCTAGCTCTATCTCTACTGAAGTCTTGCCACTAACATAGTCGTATCGCCATTACCTTAGCAAAACTATTATGTCATAGGGCATTAGGGGAGGTGGTCTCGGACCGTGTGGTTTCGGACTCTACCAAGTGGCCTTAGCTCTATCTCTATGGACGTATTGAGGGATGCTGGGGTGAGACCTTGGATACACTGTATAGCATTAGGATTGGTTAGTTGCGAGTCCAGTTTGCAAGCCCTCGCCAATAGGGGCTTATGTATTGGTATGGGTAGGGCATCAGGGAAAGTATTAGCGGTGTTTGATCCGAACACTTTAGCTCTATCTCTATTCCATGGTGGGTGCATGTGGGATGGCAATGGTATTTGATCCATTGGGCGGATTCACACACTCGTGTATAAAGGTGCGAGGGCCACCAAACCTTTCTATAGCACATTGCAAACTTAAAAACCAGACCAAATATATGAATTGAATGCATGCATATGTTGGTTGCATTGTTTTGTTTGCTCACTGATCCGTGATGTGTGCTCACCCTTTCGACGTCGAATATTTTTAGTTGATGATGCAGGTCCTACTGTTGAAGAATATATGAATGCTTCAAAGTATGGACACATTGCTGCGATGGACATAAAAGCTGAAGAAGATGCGCATGATTCATCATGCGAGTGCAACCAATGTGTTTTTGCTTATATTTAGTTATAATTTTAACATCAGATATGTAATTGATTATTTATTCTTATGTCTTGTGGTTTGAAGATAATTGGATTAAATACTTATCTATCACTGTTAGACTCTCAGTTCATTATCTGTAAAACTTCTGCTTAATTGTTTATTATCTCTGATTATTACTGTGGAATATATGTGTGGTTTGATATGGCGGGTACATCCTATACGAGATCCTGGTTGAACCATTGGTTTATTGGTGGTTCATCATACTAATCTGGTTAGACCAAAATTGGGGTGTGACAGAAGTGGTCGAAAATACTTGATTTGTGGAGAACGATTGACAATTGTGTCCTTGGCAGTTTACCGTTGGATGAAGATCTTGTGATCAACATGAAGGTAGTTGGAAACAAAGTGATCCGCTAAGTTCGGCTTGTGTGCACTGATTAAGGAAGGTTTCCCACCAAAATGGAAAACTACTTATTTGAATTGTACCATGCTATGTGTAGGTTTTAGCACCGGTGTATTCTATATGTACTCAAGTTTATTCGAAGTATCCCAATGGTGTAACGCCGTCGACTTATTGGGAAAAAGGAGTCAAATCACT
The DNA here is from genome assembly GCA_028583415.1 of Protea cynaroides. Lineage (NCBI taxonomy): Eukaryota > Viridiplantae > Streptophyta > Magnoliopsida > Proteales > Proteaceae > Protea > Protea cynaroides. The sequence goes on from CM053276.1 coordinate 61,597,937, forward strand.
TTGATCTCTTGTTTCGGAGAAATAAGTGGCTCACGAGGAATGGAAAGAAACATATTATATTTGATCTCGAAGTCCTCATATAGCACTTCTTCCAATCCTGGATGGGGGATCACTTGTAGGAATGACATAATGCTAATCCATGTTCCACACGGCCAAGGAAGCATTCTGACTTCATAGAGCCGGTGCTGCTGCTGCCTGCGCTTAGGGCCGTCCCCCACTCCCGTCCTGGGGCGCTAAGGGGCTTTTGTTTTTGGAACAGACGGCAGTGTTTTGCTGACGCCTCGAATCAAGCTTTTGTTGCAACATGCTATGTTTTCGCTCCGCGTTCTCCAAGTGGTTGATCTTAGCGTGCTAGCCGCTGCTTCATTTCGTATAGTGATAACGCTTTCTCTTTCTTAGCGCTCCGCCCCACGGAGAACTCTGGTTGTGCGGCTTTCTCTTATAGGTCTATTTTCTCTGACTTGACTCAGCTTGACCTACTTAACTCAGCGGTTAGAGTATGTGTTGCAATAGGGATGTCCCTGGTTCATGGGACACGTGTCGCTCTGCTATTTGCTTAGCGGGATATATTGTACTGCTTATAGTCATAGTTCAGTGTCCGAATAGTCTCTAATCGGAACGGCTATTGGAGACGACAATTGGCCTTCTGATTAGAGATGCGTGTCACTCCTTTAAGTTGAAGGTCACGATTTACCTGTCTTACCCTTTGGTTTTTATAACAACCAAGCAGTGAATCAAATCTAGATTTGATGAAAATCGTGAGTCAAACTTCATTTCGAAAAAGAGGGAAACCTAATCAGTTGTCAAAATCGTTTCTTCTTATTCGCCATCGTCTTTGTTTTCAAAATTCTTTTTCCCTTCTTCGTGTTCTCCATCACTGTCTCATTTTGAAAAGCTCATAGCTTGAAGAATCACTCGTAGATCTATGACCTTGTTCTTCACTTGAAGAATCGCTTGACGAATCTCTGTCGTAGAAGGTAAAAGCTTGCTTCTCTCTCCTTCTCTCTCTCTATGACCTTGTTCTTCACTTTGCTTCCTCTCTCACCCTTGTTCTCTTTCTCTATCTGTACCGTTCATTGTTGGAATCACTTGAAGAATCACTCGTAGATCTATGACCTTGTTCTTTACTTGAAGAATTGCTTGATGAATCTTCGTCGTAGCAGGTAAAAGCATGCTTCTCTCTCCTTCTCTCTCTTTGTGACCTTGTTCTTCACTTTGCTTCCTCTTTCACCCTTGTTCTCTTTCTCTATCTATGCCGTTCATTATTGGAGTGGTTTTTTTTTAATTTTTATTTTTTTATTTTTTAAATCTTTTTGTTTCCTTTCTCACCCTTGTTCTTTTTCTCTATTTGTACCATTCATTGTTGGAGTAGTTTTTTTTATTTTTTATTTTATTTTTTAAATCACTTTGCTTCCTCTCTCACCCTTGTTCTCTTTCTCTATCTGTACCGTTCATTGTTAGAGTGGTTTTTTTTTTATTTTTTATTTTTATTTTATTTTTTAAAATTTTTTTGTTTCCTCTCTGTAACCCTTGTTTCCTTTCAATAATAGAAACAAAATATTTTTTATTTTTTCTTTGTATTTTATTTTCAATTGGTTTTTCACTATCTATTCCAACTCTATTGAAACATCTATCCCTTTACTGTATTTTTTAGTGTATAACTGTAAATGTTATATTCTAAGTTCCACTGACTTAGTGTGTAACTGTAAAGGTTATATTGTGTTACAACTTCAAAATTTCTTCAGGACCTTATCCTTTTATTGATGAGGATGTTTGGGGCTTTTTAATCCCTGAATGGAAATATTGATTTGCTTATTGTTATTTTCTTCGTCATCTGAGAATAAAAGAATGGTAAATTTAAGGTCTTTATGATGAGATCTGACACCACATTTTGTGCCAAAGTCTCATCAGGAAGTCAACTCATCAATTAGGCATCTGTGTACAGACTAGTGCAAAGTGTGGTGCATGTTCGTGATATAGTTAGTGTGTTAAATTTGGAATCTTTATTCAATATGAGTGTGAATTTTATATACTTAAGGAAGTGCTTGCTTTTTCTGAAATGGAGAAATGTAGAAATTCTTTTGAGATTAACAGGAACAACTAATAAAATGAGAATTTAACTCAAAGTCTTTAGTTTTTGGAATTGTATGTTTATGCATATATTTTTGCGTTCTAATTAGCCATTGCATGGTACATGTCATTGTTGGACTTTATGTTGTCATTGTTGGCAACTTCGCTGATGTGACAGTGTTTGTGAGCATATAGTCAAAGAAATCAGGACAGAGAATGTCAGTGTAGGAGAGAGAGTATCAGTGCAGTGGTAAAGCTGGAGTAACCTGGAGTAACCTCGCATGTGTGTTCTACAATGTTCTACATGTGTTTCAGATGGCTTGCAGCGAGTTAAATGGAATTCTACATCAAGTTTGATGAGAGAGTGACTGTGGACTGCGGACCCCACTGGTGATGTGGCACAGCTTCTCTGATGATGTGGTCGAGTTTCTAATGATGCGACAGTGTTACTGAAGATATGATAGAGTTTCTGATGTTTCTCATAATGTGGAAAAAGCAATTGAAGAAAGAGAAAGAAGAGAGAGAAATTAGAGAGAGAAAGAGGAGAGAGAAAAAAATATGAGTGGGACCCACAGGTGTGGTGGCAAGGTCACATGTCAACACGGCAGCCCACGGCACTTGGCAGGCATGCACGCAAAGTTTTGGGTTTAAATTCCAAGGTTTGATAGAGTTTTAACTTTGGGCCTATTTTTGATGGGTCCTGCAGCATGTTCATGGAAATCCGACAGTGGAAAGATGTAGAGCATCGAGTTATCTTTCTAATGCAACTTGAATTACTCAATTTCGACGTCGGCTGAGAGAGATATCGTAGTTTCTGTCGGATCGCTCGAAAAAGTCATTTCATAAGTTGTTTAGGGGCAATTTCGGCATTTCACAAGTTATTTAGGGGCAATTTCGGCATAAAAAGAGGAGAAGATGCAAGATCAGCGGCCAGATTGAAGCCACGATGCTCAGATCCACTTTGAATGGCCCAGATCAAGGCGGGATCGAGTGTAATGCGGTCTTTGCGTCTTGATACCATCGCGCGCATTCTGATTGGCAGGTGGCAATTTAATATGGTGCTGCGCATCGCATGAAGAAAGGATCATGATTCGATGGTGCGCGCATACGGTGTAGTGATAGACGGATTCTGATCTTGTGGCCGCGTGCAACTCCGATCGCGCTTGGCGTGATTTATCCAGATCCAAGGGTTCATGTCAAATCCCGCCTTTCTAACTTTGATTCAACGGACGATTGGGCAGATTCTCTGATCAACCAATCAAATCGCGACAGCGCATCGGCGGTGCGGCTACGGTACGGCGCGGGTACACGATTATAAAAGGAAAGATTCCTTTTTGAATCTTTTGGTTGGTCGAACTTCAAACTGCCATAACTTCTTCATCCGAGCTCCAAATCAGTCCGTTCAAGTTGCAGTTTCCATATTTTTTTGATGCTCTATACATTGGGCGCCGTTGGGAGTCATAAAAACACTGAGAAAAATCGAAAATAGGGTTTTGAAGCTTAACAAAGGATTTTTCTAGGGTTTTCAGCCTGTGGGAGTGATGAATCGCCAACTACCTCTTCTCTATGCATCAATGGAGTGATAAATCCCTATGAGAGGTCAGTAGAGCTTTTATTTTCACATTCATGGTGATTATGGGTTGTGTGGTAGATATTGGAAGCCTGTTGATGAGGTGTGCTCTGTGAATCTATTTCTATCATCATTGAAGGTTGTTAGAGAGTACTTGAGAGCAGTGTGAAACTTCAGAGAGATTGTTGGCCATTCGAAAGTATAGTTTGTGAGATTTTTCAATTCCCTTATCTATTTATGCTTTCAATTTATTGTATGCTAGCGTAGGTGCAATTGTTGAAGACCTAGCTAGTGGGGGAAAACTGTAAGGCAAATTTATAAGCATAAAAAAAATTGTTATTTGCTTCCCGTGGGTGCGGGTTAAGCGTGGTGTGCAGCGTGTGCTGAACACTGGTACTTGATACCTGAATTCATGGCACATGTGTGCCCTCCTAGTTTTATGCTGGGTAAATTGGGTGTATGTACTCCCTGCTGTGTAGACAACAAAAAGAAGTGCATTGAGTATATACGGAGCTCGTTGGGCATTACTCCGTGGACTAGCCATCACACACTGTGTTGGTGAACCACGTATATCCTGTGTTGTGGACTGTCTTTATTTTCCTATATATTTTGGAGTGCGTGGAATGACTTGCAGGATGGGTGTGCAAATCTGGTAGATCTGGCCACTGAGTGGTAGCGAGGTAGATTTGCATGCGCTTGTGTGTGTGTAAAAAGTTAGGTCTCCATCAGCTCTGGGCAGCAGTAAATAATTAAGGAGAATTTTCAGACACTTATTCACCCCCCCCCTCTCAGTGTCATATCAAGTTCATCAATTGGTATCAGAGCCAGGTTCAGTGACAGCTTAATCAGCAACTGAGAAGATCAGAATAAAGATATGGCACCAGGAGAAGGTTTTAACAAGCCCACACTGTTTGTTGGAACTGAATATGTGTTCTGGAAGAGAAGGAGGGAAATGTATTTGGGTTCTCTTGGCTTTGATGTGTGGCAAGCACTTTGTACTGGGAAGGTAGATGCCCTGTAAAAGTCTACAGCTAAGAATGCAATCAAGGATGGATTGAGAGATTGTGTGAAAGTCCGAGTTAGTGGATGCGAGACAGCAATGACATTATGGGATAGAATACATAGTTTATATGGAGATGAGTCTGCTTTTGAAGCTAATGCATCACTAGACATTGATTCCACTTCAGAGGTAGATAATGGGAGTTCAGATGAGTGCTCTATTGTCCGAATGGAGGATCTTGTACCCGAGATTGACTTGACTAGAGAGCTGAGAGCGGCTAAAGATGACTTGAGACTTGAGAGAGAGAGACTCACAGTTGTATCATGTGATCTTCATAGTAAAAATGAGACTATTTGAATTTTGAAAACACAAGTAAATGACTCCAACTTTTTCATTACAGCTTTAGAGGCTCAGGTCATCAGCAGAGATGAGATGTGTAGGGATCTTGAGAGGGAGATCACTACGTTGAGAGCTCATTTGATAGAGGTGCAGATGAGCCAGAGTTGCATCCCCCCAATGGTTGAGGAGATCACCAGATGTACAGCTCAGAGTGGAAATTAACAAAGTCCATCCACCATCAGTTTTGATTCTACTACAGAACATGTTGAGACATCTAGTAGGCCACAGAGACAAAGCTCAAGCAGATCACAGATAAAGACCCAAAGTAAGAGACAGAGGAAGAAAGAGCAGAGGCATAGTGATGTAATACCTCCAACACACCAAGCACAATATAGAGGTATTCCCCAGCAGAGAGAGCAGAGGCACAGTGATGCAAGACCTTCATCACACCAGGCACGGTGTAGAGGTATTTATCAGCAAAGAGCTCAGACAGGGAAGACAGACAGTTTGCAGAGTGATAGGATTGATAAAATTCATCAGCAGAGACCAGTTGTGCAGAGCAGATTCAGTAGGTCCAGTCATCAAAGGCACAGGCAGCAGGTTTTCCAGCAGAGACAGGTAGTACACACCATGAGGTGTGGACCCACACCTAGTTGGCACAGACATTCCCTTGTGAGACAGTAACATTTTCATGGATATTGTCACAGGTGCAATGGGTATGGGCATAGGAGTGCAAATTGTATATCCAGATTTTGTGTTAGTAATTATGGGAGGAAGACATCCACGCCACTTCAGCAAAAAGTGACACGACAAAGGGAGAATGGTCAAAGAAAGGCTAAGCAGACAATGAACAAAAAGACTCCACGAGTTGTTAGAAAAGTGTGGAAAAAGAAATTCATTATAGATTTTGTAGAAGGACAAAGTAATGATGTTGTATGCTTCGAGACAACTCTCAAGACACAAGACAAGCCCTATCCTTGGATACTCGACAGTGGATGCTCTAGTCACATGACAGGTGACAAGAAAATGTTTCAGCAGCTTCAGCAGTATGAGGGAGGTACAGTGAAGTTTGGAAACAATGAAGGGGTCAAGGTAACTAGAAAGGGTTCTATCAACATCAATAATGGAAAAGTGAAACTTCATGATGTGTTTTATGTGTCAAAACTTAAGCACAATGTTCTCAGCATCAGTCAGATTTGTGACAAAGGGCATGAAGTGATCTTCAATAAACAGGGATGTGAGATCAAAAGAGTTGACACTGGTACGCTTCAGGACAGAGAACCTCAAGGAATTTATATACTCTAACAGAGAGTATCGATGATTCATGCATGACCATACTCACCAAGCAGTGAGGTGCTTGGAGTGAGGGGGAGCAGTGTGTATTTGCTATATCCTTTTGCTCCCGATGATAGACTCAGGGGGAGTCCTATGGTATTTATGTGTTGAGTGGTGTATGCATATGTTTGTTATCCTTCATCTCCTTATGTGGGACTCAGGGGGAGTCTAGCGATGTTTTTATGTGTTGATATAATGGTTTATTATTTTTTGGATCCAAAGGATTGGAAAGATGCGGTGGGCACTCCTATGTGGCATGCCCCTTTGTATTTGTTGTCAAAGGGGGAGAAAGATCTCATGTGCAGAGTGTGTTGCCAACAATTCCAAAGGGGGAGATTGTTGGACTTTATGTTGTCATTGTTGGCAACTTGGCTGATGTGACAGTATTTGTGAGCATATAGTCAAAGAAATCAGGACAGAGAATGTCAGTATAGGAGAGAGAGTATCAGTGTAGTGGTAAAGCTGGAGTAACCTGGAGCAACCTCGCATGTGTGTTCTACAATGTTCTACATGTGTTTCAGATGGCTTGCAGCGTGTTAAATGGCATTCTACATCAAGTTTGATGAGAGAGTGACTGTGGACTGTGGACCCCACTGGTGATGTGGCACAGCTTCTCTGATGATGTGGTCGAGTTTTTGATGATGCGACAGTATTACTGAAGATATGATAGAGTTTCTCATGTTTCTCATAATGTGGAAAAAGCAATTGAAGAAAGAGAAAGAAGAGAGAAATCGGAGAGAGAAAGAGGAGAGAGAAAAAATGTGATTGGGACCCACAGGTGTGGTGGTAAGGTGACATGCCAACACGACAGCCCACGGCACTTGGCAGGCATGCACGCAAAGTTTCGGGTTCAAATTCCAAGGTTTGACAGATTTTTAACTTTGGGCCAATTTTGGGTGGGTCCTATAGCTGGTTCATGAAAATCCGACAGTGGAAAGATGTAGAGCGTCGAGTTATCTTTCCAATGCAACTTGAATCACTCAATTTCGACGTCGGATTAGAGAGATATCACAGTTTCTGTCGGATCGCTCGAAAAAGTCATTTCATAAGTTGTTTAAGGGCAATTTTGGCATTTCACAAGTTTTTTAGGGGCAATTTCGGCATAAAAAGAGGAGAAGATGCAAAATCAGCGGCCAGATTGAAGCCACGATGCTCAGATCCACTTTGAATGGCCCAGATCAAGGCGAGATCAAGTGTAATGCGGTCTTTGCGTCTTGATACCATCGCGCGCAATCTGATTGGCTGGTGGCAATTTAATATGGTGCTCTGCATCGCATGAAGAAAGGATCATGATTGGATGGTGCACGCATACGGTGTAGCGATAGACGGATTCTGATCTTGTGGCCGCGTGCAACTCCGATCGCGCTTGGCGTGATTTATCCAGATCCAAGTTTCAGGTCAAATCCCGCCTTTCTAACTTTGATCCGACAGACAATTGTGCAGATTCTCTGATCGACCAATCAAATCACGACAGCGCATCGGCGGCGCGGCTACGGTACGGTGCGGGTGCGCGATTATAAAAGGAAAGATTCCTTTTTGAATCTTTTGGTTGGTCGAACTTCAAACTGCCATAACTTCTTCATCCGAGCTCCAAATCAGTCCGTTCAAGTTGCAGTTTTCATATTTTTTGATGCTCTATACATTGGGTGCCATTGGGAGTCGTAAAAACACTGAGAAAAATCGAAAATAGGGTTTTGAAGCTTAACAAAGGATTTTTCTAGGGTTTCGTGTCTGTGGGAGTGATGAATCGCCAACTACCTCCTCTCTATGCATCAATGGAGTGATAAATCCCTATGAGAGGTCAGTAGAGCTTTTATTTTCACATTCATGGTGATTATGGGTTGTGTGGAAGAGAGTGGAAGCCTGTCGATGAGGTGTGCTCTGTGAATCTATCTCTATCATCATTGAAGGTTGTTAGAGAGTACCTGAGAGCAGTGTGAAGCTTCAGAGAGATTGTTGGCCATTCGAAAGTATAGTTTGTGAGATTTTTCAATTTTCTTATCTATTTATGCTTTCAATTTATTGTATGCTAGCGTAGATGCAATTGCTGAAGACCTAGCTAGTGGGGGAAAACTATAAGGCAAATTTATAAGCATAAAAAAATTGTTATTTGCTACCCGTGGGTGCGGGTTAAGTGTGGTGTGCAGCGTGTGTTGAACACTGGTACTTGATACCTGAATTCCTGGCACATGTGTGCCCTCCTAGTTTTATGCTGGGTAAATTGGGTGTATGTACTCCCTGCTGTGTAGACAGCAAAAAGAAGTGTATTGAGTATATACGGAGCCCATTGAGCATTACTCCGTGGACTAGCCATCACACACTGTGTTGGTGAACCACGTATATCCTGTGTTATGGACTGTCTTTATTTTTCTATATATTTTGGAGTGCATGGAATGACTTGCAGGATGGGCGTGCAAATCTGGTAGACCTGGCCAGTGAGTGGTAGCGAGGTAGATTTGCATGCGCTTGTGTATGTGTGAAAAGTTAGGTCTCCATCAGCTCTGGGCAGCAGTAAATAATTAAGGAGAATTTTCAGACACTGATTCACCCCCCTTTCAGTGTCATATCAAGTTCATCAATTGGTATTAGAGTCAGGTTCAGTGACAGCTTAATCAGCAACTGAGAAGATCAGAAAAAAGATATGGCACCAGGAGAAGGTTTTAACAAGCCCCCACTGTTTGATGGAACTGAATATGTATTCTGGAAGAGAATGATGGAAATGTATTTAGGTTCTCTTGGCTTTGATGTGTGGCAAGCAGTTTGTACTGGGAAGGTGGATGCCCTGTATGAGTCTACAGCTAAGAATGCAATCAAGGATGGATTGCGAGATTGTGTGAAAGTCCGAGTTAGTGGATGCGAGACAGTAATGACATTATGGGATAGAATACAAAGTTTATATGGAGATGAGTCTGCTTTTAAAGCTCATGCATCACTAGACATTGATTCCACTTCAGAGGTAGATAATGGGAGTTCAGATGAGTGCTCTATTATCCGAATGGAGGATCTTGTACCAGAGATTGACTTGACTAGAGAGCTGAGAGCGGCTAAAGATGACTTGAGACTTGAGAGAGAGAGACTCACAGTTGTATCTTGTGACCTTCATAGTACAAATGAGACTATTTTAATTTTGAAAACACAAGTAAATGACTCCAGCTTTGTCATTACAGCTTTAGAGGCTCAGGTCATCAGCAGAGATGAGTGTGTAGGGATCTTGAGATGGAGATCACTATGTTGAGAGCTCAGTTGATAGAGGTGCAGATGAGCCAGACTTGCATCCCCACCAATGGTTGAGGAGATCACCAGATGTACAGCTCAGAGTGGAAATTAACAAAGTCCATCCACCATCAGTTTCGATTCTACTACAGAGCATGTTGAGACATCTAGTAGGCCACAGAGACAAAGCTCAAGCAGATCACAGATAAAGACCCAAAGTAAGAGACAGAGGAAGAAAGAGCAGAGGCATAGTGATGTAATACCTCCAACACACCAAGCACAATATAGAGGTATTCCCCAGCAGAGAGAGCAGAGGCACAGTGATGCAAGACCTTCATCACACCAGGCACGGTGTAGAGGTATTTATCAGCAAAGAGCTCAGGCCAGGGGAAGACAGGACGGTACGCGAGTGATAGGATTGATAAAATTCATCAGCGAGAGACCCGGTTGTGAGGAAGTAGATTCGGGTGAGGTCCAGTCATCAAAGGCACAGGCAGCAGGTTTTCCAGCAGAGACAGGTAGTACACACCATGAGGTGTGGACCCACACCTAGTTGGCACAGACATTCCCTTGTGAGACAGTAACATTTTCATGGATATTGTCACAGGTGCAATGGGTATGGGCATAGGAGTGCAAATTGTATATCCAGATTTTGTGTTAGTAATTATGGGAGGAAGACATCCACGCCACTTCAGCAAAAAGTGACACGACAAAGGGAGAATGGTCAAAGAAAGGCTAAGCAGACAATGAACAAAATGACTCCACCAGTTGTTAGAAAAGTGTGGAAAAAGAAATTCATTGCAGATTTTGTAGAAGGACAAAGTAATAATGTTGTATGCTTCGAGACATTTCTCAAGACACAAGACAAGCCGTCTCCTTGGATACTCGACAGTGGATGCTCTAGTCACATGACAGGTGACAAGAAAATGTTTCAGCAGCTTCAGCAGTATGAAGGAGGTACAGTGAAGTTTGGAAACAATGAAGGGGCCGAGGTAACTGGAAAGGGTTCTATCAGCATCAATAATGGAAAGGTGAAACTTCATGATGTGTTTTATGTGTCAAGACTTAAGCACAACGTTCTCAGCATCAGTCAGATTTGTGACAAAGGGCATGAAGTGATCTTCAATAAACAGGGATGTGAGATCAAAAGAGTTGACAGTGGCAAGATTGTGGCTTCGGGACAGAGAACCTCAACGAATTTATATACTCTGACAGAGTATCGAAGATTCATGCATGACCATACTCACCAAGCAGTGAGTTGCTTGGAGTGAGGGGGAGCAGTGTGTATTTGCTATATCCTTTTGCTCCCGATGATAGACTCAGGGGGAGTCCTATGGTATTTATGTGTTGAGTGGTGTATGCATATGTTTGTTATCCTTCATCTCCTTATGTTGGACTCAAGGGGAGTCTGGCGATGTTTTTATGTCATGATATAATGGTTTATTATTTTTTGGACCCATAGGATTGGAAAGATGCGGTGGGCACTCCTATGTGGCATGCCCCTTTGTATTTGTTGTCAAAGGGGGAGAAAGATCTCATGTGCAGAGTGAGTTGCCAACAATTCCAAAGGGGGAGATTGTTGGACTTTATGATGTCGTTGTTGGAAACTTGGCTGATGTGACAGTGTTTGTGAGCATATAGTCAAAGAAATCAGGACAGAGAATGTCAGTGTAGGAGAGAGAGTATCAGCGCAGTGGTAAAGCTGGAGTAACCTGGAGCAACCTCGCATGTGTGTTATACAATGTTCAACATGTGTTTCAGATGGCTTGCAGCGAGTTAAATGGCATTCTACATCAAGTTTGATGAGAGAGTGACTATGGATTGTGGACCCCACTGGTGATGTGGCCCAGCTTCTCTAATATGTGGTCGAGTTTCTGATGATGCGACAGTGTTACTGAAGATATGATAGAGTTTCTCATGTTTGTCATAATGTGGAAAAAGCAATTGAAGAAAGAGAAAGAAGAGAGAGAAATTTGAGAGAGAATGAGGAGAGAGAAAAAATGTGAGTGGGACCCACAGGTATGGTGGCAAGGTGACATGCCAACACGGCAGCCCACGGCACTTGGCAGGCTTGCACGCAAAGTTTCGGGTTCAAATTCCAAGGTTTGACAGAGTTTTAACTTTGGACCTATTTTTAGTGGGTCCTGCAGCTGGTTCATGGAAATCTGACAGTGGAAAGATGTAGAGCGTCGAGTTATCTTTCCAATGCAACTTGAATCACTCAATTTCGACGTCGGATTAGAGAGATATCGCAGTTTCTGTCGGATCGCTCGAAAAAGTCATTTCATAAGTTGTTTAGGGGCAATTTCGGCATTTCACATGTTGTTTAGGGACAATTTCGGCATAAAAAGAGGAGAAGATGCAAGATCAGCGGCTAGATTGATGCCACGATGCTCAGATCCACTTTGAATGGCCCAGATCAAGGCGAGATCGAGTGTAATGCGGTCTTTGCGTCTTGATACCATCGCGCGCATTCTGATTGGCTGGTGGCAATTTAATATGGTGCTCCGCATCGCTTGAAGAAAGGATCATGATTCGATGGTGCACGCATACGGTGTAGCGATAGACGGATTCTGATCTTGTGGCCGCGTGCAACTCCGATCGCGCTTGGCGTGATATATCCAGATCCAAGGGTTCAGGTCAAATCCCGCCTTTCTAACTTTGATCCAACGGACTATTGTGCAGATTCTCTGATCAACCAATCAAATCGCGACAGCGCATCGGCGGCGCGGCTACGGTGCGGCGCGGGTGCACGATTATAAAAGGAAAGATTCCTTTTTGAATCTTTTGGTTGGCCGAACTTCAAACTGCCATAACTTCTTCATCCAAGCTCCAAATCAGTCCGTTCAAGTTACAGTTTCCATATTTTTTTTGATGCTGTATACATTGGGTGCCGTTGGGAGTCATACAAACACTGGGAAAAATCAGAAATATGGTTTTGAAGCTTAACAAAGGATTTCTCTAGGGTTTCGTGCCTGTGGGAGTGATGAATCGCCAACTACCTCTTCTCTATGCATCAATGGAGTGATAAATCCCTATGAGAGGTCAGTAGAGCTTTTATTTTCACATTCATGGTGATTATGGGTTGTGTGGAAGAGATTGGAAGCCTGTCGATGAGGTGTGCTCTATGAATCTATCTCTATCATCATTGAAGGTTGTTAGAGAGTACCTGAGAGCAGTGTGAAGCTTCAGAGAGATTGTTGGCCATTCGAAAGCATAGTTTGTGAGATTTTTCAATTCCCTTATCTATTTATGCTTTGAATTAATTGTATGCTAGCGTAGGTGCAATTGTTGAATACCTAGCTAGTGGGGGAAAACTGTAAGGCAAATTTATAAGCATAAAAAAATTATTATTTACTTCCCGTGGATGCGGGTTAAGCGTGGTGTGCAGCGTGTACTGAACACTGGTACTTGATACCTGAATTCCTGGCACATGTGTGCCCTCCTATTTTTATGCTGGGTAAATTGGGTGTATGTACTCCCTGCTATGTAGACAGCAAAAAGAAGTGTATTGAGTATATACGGAGCCCGTTGGGCATTACTCCGTGGACTAGCCATCACACACTGTGTTGGTGAACCTCGTATATCCTGTGTTGTGGACTGTCTTTATTTTCCTATATATTTTAGAGTACGTGGAATGACTTGCAGGATGGGTGTGCAAATCTGGTAGACCTAGCCACTGAGTGGTAGCGAGGTAGATTTGCATGCGCTTGTGTGTGTGAAAAGTTAGGTCTCCATCAGCTCTGGGCAGTAGTAAATAATTAAGGAGAATTTTCAGACACTGATTCACCCCCCTCTCAGTGTCATATCAAGTTCATCAATTGGTATCAGAGCCAGGTTCAGTGACAGCTTAATCAGCAACTGAGAAGATCAGAATAAAGATATGGCACCAGGTGAAAGTTTTAACAAGCCCCAACTTTTTGATGGAACTGAATATGTGTTCTGGAAGAGAAGGATGGAAATGTATTTGGGTTCTCTTGGCTTTGATGTGTGGCAAGCAGTTTGTACTGGGAAGGTGGATGCCCTGTATGAGTCTACAGCTAAGAATGCAATCTAGGATGGATTGGGAGATTGTGTGAAAGTCCGAGTTAGTAGATGCAAGACAGCAATGACATTATGGGATAGAATACAAAGTTTATATGGAGATGAGTCTGCTTTTAAAGCTCATGCATCACTAGACATTGATTCCACTTCAGAGGTAGATAATGGGAGTTCAGATGAGTGCTCTATTGTCCGAATGGAGGATCTTGTACCAGAGATTTACTTGACTAGAGAGCTAATAGCAGCTCAAGATGACTTGAGACTTGAGAGAGAGAGACTCACAGTTGTATCTTGTGACCTTCATAGTACAAATGAGACTATTTCAATTTTGAAAACACAAGTAAATGACTCCAGCTTTGTCATTACAGCTTTAGAGGCTCAGGTCATCAGCAGAGATGAGATGTGTAGGGATCTTGAGAAGGAGATCACTACGTTGAGAGCTTAGTTGATAGAGGTGCAGATGAGCCAGAGTTGCATCCCACCAATGGTTGAGGAGATCACCAGATGTACAGCTCAGAGTGAAAATTGTCAAAGTTCATCCACCATCAGTTTTGATTCTACTACAGAGCATGTTGAGACATCTAGTAGGCCACAGAGACAAAGCTCAAGCAGATCACAGATAAAGACCCAAAGTAAGAGATAGATGAAGAAAGAGCAGAGGCATAGTGATGTAATACCTCCAGCACACCAAGCATAATATAGAGGTATTCCCTAGTAGAGAGAGCAGAGGCACAGTGATGCAAGACCTTCATCACACCAGGCACAGTATAGAGGTGTTTATCAGCAAAGATCTCAGACAGGGAAGACAGACAGTTTGCAGAGTGATAGGATTGATAGAATTCATCAACAGAGACCAGTTGAGCAGAGCAGATTCAGTAGGTCCAGTCATCAAAGGCACAGGCAGTAGGATTTCCAGCAGAGACATGTAGTACACACCATGAGGCATGGACCCACACCTAGTTGTCACAGACATTCCCTTGTGAGACAGTCACATTTTCATGGATATTGTCCCAGGTGCAATGGGTATGGGCATAGGAGTGCAAATTGTATATCCAGATCTTGTGTTAGTAATTATGGGAGGAAGACATCCACGCCACCTCAGCAAAAAGTGACACAACAAAGGGAGAATGGTCAAAGAAAGGCTAAGCAGAAAATGAACAAAAAGACTCCACCAGTTGTTAGAAAAGTGTGGAAAAAGAAATTCATTGCAGATTTTGTAGAAGGACAAAGTAATGATGTTGTATGCTTCGAGACAACTCTCAAGACACAAGACAAGCCGTCTCCTTGGATACTCGACAGTGGATGCTCTAGTCACATGATAGGTGACAAGAAAATGTTTCAGCAGCTTCAGCAGTATGAGGGAGGTACAGTGAAGTTTGGAAACAATGAAGGGGCCAAGGTAACTGGAAAGGGTTCTATCAGCATCAATAATGGAAAGGTGAAACTTCATGATGTGTTTTATGTGTGAAGACTTAAGCACAACGTTCTCAGCATCAGTCAGATTTGTGACAAAGGGCATGAAGTGATCTTCAATAAACCGGGATGTGAAATCATAAGAGTTGACAGTGGCAAGATTGTGGCTTCAGGACAGAGAACCTCAAGGAATTAATTTACTCTGACAGAGAGTATCGAAGATTCATGCATGACCAAGCAGTGAGGTGCTTGGAGTGAGGGGGAGCAGTGTGTATTTGCTATATCCTTTTGCTCCCGATGATAGACTCAGGAGGAGTCCTATGGTATTATGTGTTGAGTGGTGTATGCATATGTTTGTTATCCTTCATCTCCTTATGTTGGACTCAGGGGGAGTCTGGTGATATTTTTATGTGTTGATATAATGGTTTATTATTTTTTGGACCCATAGGATTGGAAAGATGCGGTGGGCACTCCTATGTGGCATGCCCCTTTGTATTTGTTGTCAAACGGGGAGAAAGATCTCATGTGCAGAGTGAGTTGCCAATAATTCCAAAGGGAGAGATTGTTGGACTTTATGTTGTCATTGTTGGCAACTTGGCTGATGTGATAGTGTTTGTGAGCATATAGTCAAAGAAATCAGGATAGAGAATATCAGTGCAGGAGAGAGAGTATTAGTGCAGTGGTAAAGCTGGAGTAACCTGGAGCAACCTCGCATGTGTGTTCTACAATGTTCTACATGTGTTTTAGATGGCTTGCAGCGAGTTAAATGACATTCTACATCAAGTTTGATGAGAGAGAGTGACTGTGGACTGTGGACCCCACTGGTGATGTGGCACAGCTTCTCTGATGATGTGGTCGAGTTTCTGATGATGTGACAATGTTACTGAAGATATGATAGAGTTTCTCATGTTTCTCATATTGTGGAAAAAGCAATTGAAGAGAGAGAAAGAAGAGAGAGAAATTGGAGAGAGAAAGAGGAGAGAGAAAAAATGTGAGTGGGACCCAAAGGTGTGGTGGCAAGGTGACATGCCAACACGGCAGCCCACGACACTTGGCAGGCATGCACGCAAAGTTTCGGGTTCAAATTCCAAGGTTTGACAGAGTTTTAACTTTGGGCCTATTTTTGGTGGGTCCTGCAGCAGGTTCATGGAAATCCGACAATGGAAAGATCTAGAGCGTCGAGTTATCTTTCCAATGCAACTTGAATCACTCAATTTCGACGTCGGATGAGAGAGATATCGCAGTTTCTGTTGGATCGCTTGAAAAAGTCATTTCATAAGTTGTTTAGGGGCAATTTCGGCATTTCACAAGTTGTTTAGGGGCAATTTTGGCATAAAAAGAGGAGAAGATGCAAGATCAGCGGCCAGATTGAAGCCACGATGCTCAGATCCACTTTGAATGGCCCAGATCAAGGCGGGATCGAGTGTAATGCGGTCTTTGCGTCTTGATACCATCGCGCGCATTCTGATTGGCTGGTGGCAATTTAATATGGTGATGCGCATCGCATGAAGAAAGGATCATGATTCGATGGTGCGCGCATACGGTGTAGCGATAGACGGATTCTGATCTTGTGCCCTCGTGCAACTCCGATCGCGCTCGGCGTGATTTATCCAGATCCAAGGGTTCAGGTCGAATCCCACCTTTCTAACTTTGATCCAACGGACGATTGTGTAGATTCTCTGATCAACCAATCAAATCGCGACCGTGCATCGGCGGCGCGGCTGCGGTGCGGTGCGGGTGCGCGATTATAAAAGGAAAGATTCCTTTTTGAATCTTTTGGTTGGCCGAACTTCAAACTGCCATAACTTCTTCATCCGAGCTCCAAATCAATCCGTTCAAGTTGCAGTTTCCATATTTTTTTGATGCTCTATACATTGGGCACCGTTGTGAGTCATAAAAACACTGATAAAAATCGAAAATAGGGTTTTGAAGCTTAACAAAGGATTTTTCTAGGGTTTCATGCATGTGGGAGTGATGAATCACCAACTACCTCTTCTCTATGCATCAATGGAGTGATAAATCCCTATGAGAGGTCAGTAGAGCTTTTATTTTCACATTCATGGTGATTATGGGTTGTGTGGAAGAGATTGGAAGCCTATCGATGAGGTATGCTCTGTGAATCTATCTCTATCATCAATGAAGGTTGTTAGAGAGTACCTGAGAGCAGTGTGAAGCTTCAGAGAGATTGTTGGCCATTCAAAAGCATAGTTTGTGAGATTTTTCAATTCCCTTATCTATTTATGCTTTCAATTTATTGTATGCTAGCGTAGGTGCAGTTGTTGAATACCTAGCTAGTGGGGGAAAACTGTAAGGCAAATTTCTAAGCATAAAAAAAATTGTTATTTGCTTCCCGTGGGTGCGGGTTAAGCATGGTGTGCAGCGTGTGCTGAACACTGGCACTTGATACCTGAATTCCTGGCACATGTATGTCCTCTTAGTTTTATGCTGGGTAAATTGGGTGTATGTACTCCCTGCTGTGTAGACAACAAAAAGAAGTGCATTGAGTATATACGGAGCCCGTTGGGCATTACTCCGTGGACTAGCCATCACACACTGTGTTGGTGAACCACGTATATCCTGTGTTGTGGATTGTCTTTATTTTCCTATATATTTTGGAGTGCATGGAATGACTTACAGAATGGGTGTGCAAATCTGGTAGACCTGGCCACTGAGTGGTAGCCAGGTAGATTTGCATGCGCTTGTGTGTGTGTGAAAAGTTAGGTCTCCATCAGCTCTGGGCAGCAGTAAATAATTAAGGAGAAATTTCAGACACTGATCACCCCCCCCCCTCAGTGTCATATCACGTTCATCAGTCATTGTATTACTATTCACACTTCTCTGATATATGTGATGTTGGTTGCATATGAATCTTGTAAATCATTTTAATATTTTTTGCTCATCAATATCCATTTGTGTTTCCTTTAGAGGTGTTTGGTGTTTGCACTCTCATCTTACATCGTCCAGATACTAGCAATTGGGAAATCCCTATTAGTTAAATTCATCTCTTGTAGTTTACAAGATGGTTAGTAATGTAGTAAAATGTGAGAATTGTGGTGCTGTTTGTGAGATACTGACAGCCACGAAAGGAAAGAATGAAGGCAAAAAGTACTTCAAATGCCCTTGGAGATGTCCTTCATTTTTTATGTGGGTCGACCATTTTAAATTATGTAAATGTGGAGGACAGTGTAAGGTTAGGCGGGCCAAAATAGTAACAAATGATTCTGGTGTTACAGGGGTATAACTACAAACTCAAAATCCTTTTGTTATAGCATCCTTTTTTATTGCAAATTGTTGTAATATAAAAATTTTATTTATATTTGATTTTAATTGTTTTGCAGTTGGACAATCGTGGTTGTGGAATGTTCGAATGGATAGAGCAAGTACCAGAGATTGATTCTAACCAAGAAACAGATCAATGCTCACAAGGTCCAATGACAAATATGGCAATTGCGTCCCGTTCCTCAAGCTATTTGAAAGGGTACCTTAGCGGAGTAGCTAGTGGTTATAAGAATGCTACTAAAATGTTGGATGAACTCATTGATGCCATGGAAAAACTTGATTTGGAATAGCTGTGTGTTGTAGTGGACAATGTTGGTGTAAATTAAGTTGTAGTAGACAATGTTGGTGTAAAATTTATAACATAAAGATGCAGGACTTCAGTGATCAGAAAATCCATATCTAACCTCTTCCCATTTCTTTTAGAGCTCCAAAAGTTGTTAACAGTATGAAAGACAATCCGAATGGTTTTACAGCAGCTAGATCTTCAATCATGATGAAGGAATAATGGAGAACTAGTTTTGTTGGAAATAAGCAGCTTAATTAATACTCATGCAATTTCTTTTTTGTTGCCTTTTTGTTACCGATTGTTGGGTTGTCAACCAGATTGTAAAATCATAAGTATAAGATTAAACCATTTGTAGTGGGTTTAGATTTGTTTCAAGTTTAAGGCAATGGTTTAAATAATAGAAATTAAATATCTTTATACAATGCTTTGTAGGAGATCATTTCAACACAGAGTTCCTGTATTTACTTCTCATGTGGAATCCTACCAAGGCAACAACTATCAAATTGAGATAACAAAGTGAAGGGCTATGATTTATTATTTCTAGAAATTTAGAATATCACAAGAGCTAAGGACAATTCTGAAATGATAAATCATGACATCTTGAGGAGATATTTGAATGGAACAAAGCAGAGGAACTATTGAGAGAGTGAAAAATCAGTATCATCCACACATTAGTTTGTTTGTTTCATAGAAGTGTAGAACTCAACACCATCAAATGGCTTGCCCATTATGATTCATTAAATTAAAAGAGGTGTGGGAAAGGGCCCCTAAGTCACTTACTGCCATTGTATTTTTACAGAAATTAGAACATGTAGGAATAACATGCTATTACCAACTCTAAAACTAAGTTTATACCAGATTATAAAATCATAAGTATAAGAAGAGTCTACAACATTAGTTTTCACTAATTCCCTCTGGCTGTTCAACACAGGTGGGCTACAGGAAGCACAATCATATCTTGCAATTGATCCCCAACAATAGTTTCACGGCTCAGATCAAATTTTATCTCACTGTATGGAACATATCCATCCTCTTGATATTGGGACATATTAGGCCGGGTGCATAAGTCACAACCACATTTTATTTGATGTTGAACTTCCTCTAATGTTCCCCTTTCCTACTTAAACTTCTAGGCAGCAGCTTCCATTTCTGAAAGATCCTCCCTCTCAAAGAGAACAAGATTGCTTCCACATGAATAGCAAAGTGACTTAATCTCTGGTATAGCATAATCAGGACAATACTGCCAGTTAAATGCACTAAGACTAACATCTATGGAAGTTAAGTTGAACAAAATATGAGATGTTCATACCATGGCAAAGGTAGATAGAATGCAAACAGCAATTGCATTTAATGTAGGCCACATAATAGTCCCGTTTGTAGAGGCTGCAGAGTAGAGTTCCCTGGGAAGTTGTAGACATGCTATCGCATAGAAATAAGTAAGCTCATCCAG
Organism: Protea cynaroides; assembly: GCA_028583415.1. Lineage (NCBI taxonomy): Eukaryota > Viridiplantae > Streptophyta > Magnoliopsida > Proteales > Proteaceae > Protea > Protea cynaroides. Next base: position 61,617,933 of record CM053276.1, read on the forward strand.
TGTTTTAAAAAAATTTTGAACACCCACCCACCCAACAAGAGAGAAAGATTATTGAAGTGTCTTACCATGACTAAATCCTACATTATATGCCCTAGGAAAGGTGATAACAAACTCCCCAGGCTTTTGTCAATCCTTGTAGACTGGGACATTCTGTTCTAACAAAACATTTGGAGGAAACATAATTGTTTTCCCTAAAAAAACATCAAAACTCCTTCAGTAGAAAGACTATCATGTGTATATACCCGCTGGTGAAATACCTTCTCAAAATCTTGAGCTGCATGACCAGGAATCCCATACCAAGTTTTTGATGCTCTGGAGTGATGATAATTAATACTGTCGGTGGAAAAGTTAAAACGGATCAATCCTTTGCATGTGAACATGAACATGAACATTAAGGACATATACACCAATACCTATACAAGTAATGATCTTCAACATGCCATGCGAACATACTGAATAACATCCCAATGTAAAGCATGGGTTCAGTTACTCCCTGTAATGAACCAATGAAAGTCAATGGAACTCAAAAAGTCAATGGAACTCAAAACATGTAAAGATTGAGAATTTTAAAGCTATTATTAACTGTAGGAGGATTAGGATATCATCATTACTGGAATTGTATTTCTTAAAAGATGCAGCGTAGAATTGGGCAATTGTGAAAGAGTCTAAAAGTCAACACAGGAGCATAAGTGGATTAGCAAAAAATATAATAGATGTGAAAATAATGAAAATAGCACATCAAGCAATAATCAAGGTTCATAGAAAATTTTTAAAACCCAAATGAGGCCATGGTCACAATGAAAGTAACTAAATCTCCAAGAAATTTTCTTCTCCTTTCTCTAAAGGTAAATAATAAGATGAAGATCTCCAAGAAAAAAACAACAAAGAGGAGATAAAAATGGCAAAAGAGTCAACACCTTCAAGTTCCACTTGCTTTTCCCAAGCTAGTCATTAGGAGAAGATGAAAAGGCACTATCATCAATATACATGCATACTCAACAGTATGTGTCTTGCCACAAGCTATTTCATGCCAGAATTCCTTTTCCAAGTAGGTAGCAGGAAAACACCTAGCACTGTAGTATCTGCGAGCAAACACCTTGTTTGCCATTTTCTTGAAATCACAGAAAGAATAATTTCTGACATATATCACTGACACTAAAATAGTGTACAAATTAAAAGGTCCTCTCACATACACTGCTAAGCAGACCGACAATGTGGTATTCCTTAGGAAATTCCAGTACCTACATAAGAACAACGACAAAATAACAAGACTAACAAAAAGTCCAAAATGTCCAAAAAATGCAATCACTAAGACAAACTAGAGAAGAACTGCGCTCACCAAGACAATGAAGAAGAGATGTCCAAAATGTCCAAAATGTCTAAAAAGAGAAATGAGAAATGTCCAAGAAGTCCAAAATGAGAAATGAAAAATGTCCATATGTCCAAAATGAGAAATGAAAAATGTCCAAAATATCCAAAATGTCTAAAATGAGAAATGATAATTGTCCATATGTATTATCTGCATCAATTAGGAAGTTCCACCTCCTTCTCCTAGTAATTGATCACATCTGCAATGCAGCACAACCTTATAATTGAAATCAATGATAAGAAATTTTTTTAGACATATATAATGTACTACAACATAGAGAAACAATATTTTCACCTGAAACAAGAGTCCCCTAGGTGTAAATATGGCACCATTGTTCTTGAGGATGGGAAGAGAACAATGGTGCTTGTGAAGGATCCAAGGGTGTCTACATGAAAAATGACATATATCAAAATACAAAAAAAATTAATTAAAAAATGGCACATATATCACAACATCACCATTAAAAACGTTGTCATGGAAGGGTACGTTTGCAAAGGGTAGATCTCTAACTGCTGAGGAGACTGCGAAGGTGTCTGCTGAGGAGACTGCGAAGGGTCAGTCTCTAATGGTTCATTAACCCCACAAGTTTTTTTTTTCTTTTCTTCCCTTTTCTAAACAACTTTTATGTCTTCTACCACTTTTTTGCCCCTCCTTCTTCTGTAGACCCTTTGCATTTATGATAGAAGTTTGCTCACACTCAAGTGTTTCAACTGCATCCTGAATCCCTAGATCATCAAGTTGTTTATCCAACTCTTTAGCTACCTTCCTAAGAAGTAAATACCCCACTGCTGAATTACAGGCTTTTGTTGCTAATTTCACCAAAATAGGACAAAGAGTTTGGTACTGTTCTGTTCAATCCAAATGAGGGTCATCTTCAATTTAATTTCCCTAACTGTCTTCTACTGTACTGTGTCTTGCTATCCTCGTCCATCTCTTCAAAATATAGACATCAGATATAAATTTTTTATCTTCTACATTTTCTAAAATTTTCAAAGCATGACAACATAGAATGCCAAAAGTCTCAAACTTCATGCAACTACAATCTATCGAAGTCCCAGATGGTTTATATAATACTTTATACTCTCTTTCTCCTTTTTCCATACCAACTACATACTCACATAAGTCCTGACTCTCACATCTTTGTTTAATGTAGCATGCACTAATCTTTAAATACACGACATGAAATGTGTCAAATATTATTGGAGTATAAATTTTAGCAGCATGTTTCATGATGAAGTTGTCGGAAACAAATTCCTCACCAATTTATTTCTAGCATCAAATTCAGCCTTTAACTCATTTTCTCGCTTATCCTTAAGCACCCTATCAAAGTGCTTAAAAAACTATACCACATCCAATCTTGCACTCAAGTAATCCTTCAAATCCCGATTGATACTTTCACTTAGTTGTGTACTTCTAATACCTAAGGTGAGAGTCTGCTTCATGAAACACTTAGCACATTTCTCTTTCACTTGATAAGTACGATGTAGCCATAAATCGTCATTGGTCTCATACTTCATTATCAACTGCTCCCATGCCATTTCAAATTCTGATTCCTCTTCATACTTAAACATTCAAGCAATGAATTCTCTCAGAAAGTTGAACCCATCTTTCATTAGGTGTCCTAAGTGTTTTAATGTCATTTTATAAAAGATGCCATGAACACAACCCATGCCATGTGGATGTTAACACTTGGGGTATTGCCTTTGCCATTTGTAGCATCTTAGTCAGTGAAAATTATTCTGGGCATCTTATGATCATGAGCTTCAAGGAATGCCTCAAACAACCATTTGAATGATTCAGCTATCTTATCATACAGTAATGCAGCCCCAAAAATAACACCTCCTTTGTAATGATTGAATCCTGAAAATACGTCGAATGACCTATTTTCTTTGTTGATGCCAAATATAGTATCAAATGTTACCACATCACCAAAGATTGAGTAGTCTATCCTCATCTTATAATCAGTCCAAAATATGTTTGTTATTTATTCCTCAGAGTCCATTTGTACTGAATGAGTAAAAGAGGGATTGATACAAGTTTGACACTGAAAGTACTTCAATACAGAGCTAACTTCACCGTATGCTAAATCACGTTGACACTTTATCTGAAGATAATTACAGATATCTACCCAGGTGTACCCATGGTTATGTCTACCACCAGCTTGTCTACCCATAAGCGCATATGTTGATTTAGGTCTGATTCTTGAATCATTAGCCAAATCTATATGGGATGCATGTATAGTAGACACATTCCTTTGTGAGCACATTAGCCAGTGCGTGGAGAGGATGATTATGTTCTTCAGTAAAATGATAACATTTGTATTGTCCTTCCAGATAACAAATCTCCATTCTTGCATTACATCCCATTCTTCTCTCTGCTCAAGGAGTAACGGTATAAATATCCCATTTATCAACTTTCCTGAAGCCATATTTGTTGCAAACAAACATTCTCGAAGTTAGGTATTTCTTAGTATTATCTACTTTCTTTCTCCAATTACCGTATTCTCTAGTAAATACTGAAACCTGAATGTAAGACCAACACTCTACTAATCTGGTCTAACCATGTCGTGTCAGGTCTTCCCATCATAGCCAGATCGAGTGGACCAACCGTGTGAAGTTACCACAAGGCTAGGTAAGTGAATTGACTCAAAAACAGTAGAGTTTGAGTGTATGGTCAACTACCTAAGCTTGTGTGGTCGACCAAACCTAGATCAAGGTGAGACCATACCAATTTAGTGGTGTGATAGACACTTTTAGGTTGTGTGGTCGACGGATTATGTGACCACACATGTCAACCATACAAACCTAGATTAGAATCTGTGATTTGGAAACTTTCCAAATCAAAGGGGATCTCTTTTCTAATTATGGGGGGACTTTATATGGAGAGTTTCTCTCTATAAAGAGGACATTCCACTACCCTCTCTCACTATTTTGGATCAATCTCAAACCCTAAACCTAAGAGAAAAAAAGAGAGGAAGAAAAGGAAAAGGAGATTGGGAGAAGAAGGCTAGAAGAAAGGCTTGCAGAGGAGGTTTGAGATCTCTACATCGGACTTAAGGTATAAACCTTGTCTCTGTAAGTTATAGATCACATAGAATAGGATTTTCCATTGTTAGTTGAGATGTTAGTATGAATCTCTAAGAAAATTTTAAAGGAGAATCATGGAGAGTAGGTTAGGGTAAAAAGCTATGCAAACCATGATTTAATGGTCATAGGTTGACCATAGGATGAACCCTACTGATGAGCCAAGAAATCTACTCATGAAGAATTCGTAATAGAGGTAAAAACTGACCAAACTTCGTTTGGTCGCAGTCTATGGTTGACCACAGGGTGACCAGAGTCGGCTACAGTCGTTCGAAAAGTTCCCAGGAATTGTGTGGTTGCATGATGTACGACCATAGGGATCGACCACATAGCCTGTGGTCGCCATAAACAGGAGATCACAGGATTGACCAGTCAACTAATAATGGTTCTGTTTCGATTTTCAACTACTGTAACTTGGAACAATTGAACCCTAACTTAAGCCCATACATTCCCTAGGTTCCCAATTAATTCAAAGTAGTTTTCAAGTCTTAGAAGAAGATCAAACATCATACACAGGTGAGGGAACAAGACCTAAACTAACTGGATAACAACAAGCTACTTTTCTTTTATTGTATCCAATACCATGAATGATTTCATTCTTGTATGATTGTTTGTGCATCTCACATGTCATTCAATACTTGTTATATATTTGCTCATGCATATTCATTTTTATTTATCTATAACATGATAATGATGCTAGGGATAGGCATGTGAATGTGTTTGTGGTTGGTGTGTTGGATGCAAGTGGAGCATCAGGGGGAGGACGTGGTACTGTGGTTCATCCTGACCACCAAACTTTAACTCTATCTCTACTCAATCCTACTCATTAACATCGTTGTATTGTCATTACCTTAGCAGAACTAGTATGCTATAGGGCATTAGGGGGAAGACGTGGTATTGTGGTTCATCCTGACCGCTAAACTCTTGCTCTATCTCTATGAGCATATTGAGGGATGTTGGAGTAAGGCCTTAGATACATTTGGATGGCATTAGGATTGGTTAGTTGTAAGTCCAGTTTGTAAACCCTCGCTAGTAGGGACATACGTGCTGGTATGGATAGGGCATCAGGGGAAGTGTTGGCAGTGTGTAATTCGGATACTTTAGCTTTATCTCTATTCCATGGTGGATGCATGTGGGACGACAATGGTGTTTGATCCATTGGACGGATTCACACACTCGTGTATAGAGGTGTGGTGGCCGCCAATCCTTTCTATAACACAGTTGTAAACTTATACCAGACCAAAGATATGAATTGAATTCATGCATATGTCTACGCATTATTTTGTTTGCTCACTGAGCGTGATGTGTGCTCACCCTTTCAACGTCAAATATTTTTCGTTGAGATTGCAAGTCTTACTGTTGAAGATTATGTGGAGACGCCGTCATATGGACATTTAGCGGCGATGGATACTCAAGCTCTGGAAGACTAGCATGACACTGCGTGCAAGTGTTTCCAAACTTTTATTCCTAGATTAGTCGTATTTTGATTATGGAAATTTATAGTAGAATACTAATTATGTTTTGAGTTTATTTGGAGATAATTAGATTTAAATATTTACTTATCATATTAGACACTCAATTCATTATTAATAAAGACTTTTGCTATTTATTTTATTATCTCTGATTATGTTGTGAAATGTGTATTTGGTTTGGATTATTGATATGATTTTTACGAGATCCTGATTTGAACCATTGGTTCTTATGACGGTTCATCACACTATTGGCTACTCTAGATTTGGGGTGTGACCCTGAACTTCTCCCATATTCATTATAGTAATATAAGAAACTTCTTATGTATCAAACTTCATTCCAATGGCTGACCCATTCAAATCATCTTCCCCAGCATCGTGATCATCCATTGTCAAACCTAAAAAAACTTAATTACAAAGATTGCAATTGAATTAACTAAGCAAATGTGTAATAGACAAAGGTATGGAAGAAACTAAACACATGATGATCAAAATTTGACAAGTGGCCAATCCAGACCATGTCCTCTTGATGGTCAAAATCAACACATCAGCTTCCATGTAGGAAGTCCTATGTTTGCAGTGCAAATACCTTTGTTTTTTTTTTTTTTTTTTTTTTTTGCCTATTATATATGTATGGTTCAAGTTGTCCTTTTTCCTTTTAAGTGGGGGGGGGGCACTAATGTGCAGATATTTTTATTTAATATAAATTTGTGTAGTATATTTTAGTATATGAAGAAATAGGCTGAAGGATTAGAGGCTACTTTGCCTTGAGAAAGGCCATGACATGTTTCACTTTGTGGCAAAGCCCATGGTCAAAGCCTCAAAGGTCAGTTGAGTTAATTGCATAGAAAAAGATCTAACCATCTAAATCAGTAGTCTGTAAAAGAAAGATGCAAGGGAAAGAACAAGATAATGAAATAGACGAAAAAAGGATAAAGAAAGCTATACTTTTACTTGATGCTTCCTAGATAAGGTCGGCACATCAACCATACCACCAAGAATAGCCTATAAGCAAAATTAAAAAAGAAAACATCAACCTTTTAACATGGTAAATTCAAGACAAATTTTCACCATAAAGAAAAAGTCCAAAGTAAATTCATGTTTATGCACATAAAGCTATGAAAAGAAAAGGTCAAATAATAACTATTTCAGATTCGGTAAGAAAAGGCACTTAAATAAACCTTATGTCCAAACCTTGTAACCAGGCTGGGGATCTTTTTCTCCTTTATTAAAGAAAATTTGATGGTTGAATTGGATGCATATAATGCTTTCTTTAAAGGCAAACAGTAAAACTCATTTAAAAAAGAGATGTGGAGAAATTTCAAAAGAAGCTAAAGGAAGGGAATCCACTATGTTCCTCATAGCAGCCACACCCAGCCACAGCCAATCCTTGAAGATTCATAGTAATCCTTAAAATTCAATTTGACCTGGCACAAATCAACAAGACATAACCCAAAATTAGAATTAGTGTTTGTGAGGGATACAGGGCTCACAGCATCTAAGTTAAATTTGCAAAGTATAGGCTTTCACTAACCTCTTACATTGATTCTATCACACCCCATTTCCTGACGTATCAGTACTATGGAATGGACGAGATTTTCATATCCTAATTTAGGGCATTGAAAATCCATTTCCAGGATTACACATCACGGTACTCCACAAGTCAACTCAGATCAAGCATTTTTAGAGTAAAATTTACCATCTCATATTATTTTTTTGGGTAATTTACTCATACCACCCCGGGAATCCAATCTTACTACGCATGAACCTAAAAGTTGATGATAATTACTCAAACTGCCCCCTAAATCTCTGTGGACTGTTATACCCTTAGTCCGTTTAAGGATAAAAATCCCAAAAGTCACTTTTGTCCTTTTCAAAAGAGAGATGCATATAATTACCTAAATACCCCTAAAACCCTTTATGGGGAATCAGTCACACAATTTGGTTACCTCCGAACTGTTTGTCCTCTGCTCCTCTTCTCCGCCTAGGGCTGGTGTGATAGGAGGTGATAAGGGTTATGGCCGTGGTTCTGGTTTGTTGGTTAATCATAATGCTATCATGCTGTGGGATAGGGAGGTCTTTGTACTGCCAAGGGTTGGGATCGAAGGTGTGCAGACAGGTAGGCAGTCGAGAATGGACTCTCTTTCGACTTCACAGGTAGCATCGCCAATGGTGGTGACAGTCTCAAACATGGAGAGGGGTGTGGAACAGCCTACTATCGTATTTGCAGCAGGATCTAAAGAAGCGGTGCTGGATCAATCTAAAGCTGTGAATCATCGTCAAGTTAGGTTTGTTGATCATCCATTGCAGAAGGATTTGGATTTGGGTAGCCCGATGTATTTCCGAAGGAGCAATCGATGGTTCTATGAGAGATCCTAGGGTTTCGTCTGGACCTGTTAGGACTTCACCAGGAACGATTAGGGTTTCAAATTTTGTGGTACACAGGAGATGGAGATTTTGAAAGTGGATTTAAATTTCTCACTTGGATCTTCTATCTGTGGTTGTTAAATTCCAATGATTGGTTTCTTGGTACTTTGATGCTTCTGCTATTGAAGATATACATCTCTGAGAATTTCATGCGTTCAAATCGGAAACACTTTATTATGGATTCGATCAAAAAAGGGGTTTTGGTTATTTCGATTAGATTCGAAATTAGAGGGAGAAGAATTATGAAAGGTTTGAACTCACTTCCTCGTTGAAGACGCAGAGAACACGGTCAAAATGGAACTAATAGACAGCATGGCGACCCTCAAAGCAAATTCTCCTGTCCGAATGATATTAGCAGTCGGAAGATCATAGCAGCAGCCCATCAACGACAGTCTGGCATTTTCAATATTGAAAAGCTCAGAATCTGTCCCACTAGAGAACACTCGCATCTTTGACACCACCAATCTTAACATCCATGATGAATCTGATTCACCTTCCATTGCAAAACCCAGGAAGCAGAGATTATCTAGAGAGTTTATCAGAATTGTGAATGGAATGGAGGAAATGAGAGCATAAATAGTAAGTGGAGTCATGGAGATCATCAATGGATTCTAACCCTAGAGACACATGGTGGGAGGAAAAAAGGAGGGGATGTAGAACCAGAGAGAATCCAGTCATGGAAACGAGCCATGTATGTGAGGAAAGTGCAGAAAGCGTGAAGAGAGATAATGAAAGAACAAAATGGATTTTTATGGCTTAATAATAAAAATAAAGGGAATAAATGGGTAAAGGTAAAAGCCCTATCTTAGTCTTTTCACCATAGCTATAAGGGTATTTTAGATATTAAAAAAATTTAACCATGATGCATCAGCATTTGTGGATCTTAACGTAACAAGGTTTGAGATTTAGGGGTAGTATGAGTAATTATCATTAACTTTTAGGTTCTTGCGTAGTGATGTAAATTAATTGTGTATGTAACCACAAGTGCACAGTATCGTGCAGTAACAGATTGATCTCAAGGAGGAATCACTATTATCCTAACTCAAATAAGGCAAAGCGTACCAAATAGATTTGATCGAATTTGTCACACCCCAATTCTGATCCAACCAGAATGGTGTGAGTGAACCGTCATTGAACCAACGGTTCACACCAGGATCTCGAATAGGCCGTGTCCACCCATACAAACCATTACACATAACCACAATCAGAATATAAATATACAGCGGAAGACTTTAAATAGAATGAACTGAGTATCTATTGATAATTAAATAAGTATTCAATTATTCAAATCCAACATAAAATAAATATCTTTTACATCACTTTAATCCAACCGAAACTAACTGAAACAAATAAATAAAAATCCATCACAAGTACACGCAGAAAGGGCACTCGCATGAAGTGTCATGCTCGTCCTCTCCTGCCTGTACGTCCAACGCCGCAACACCACCATACACAAGAGCATTCATATAGTCGTCAACAATGTAACCTGCATCAACATCTAAAAACAATGTACGTACAAAGGGTAAGCTCACAACACAGCTCAGTAAGGTAATCAGACAGTTTCACAATATTATGCATGAGTAACAATCATTTTATGTTGTGGTCTGGTTTTAAGTTTGCAATGTGCTATAGAAAGGTTTGGTGGCCCCCGCACCTCTATACACGAGTGTGTGGCATCGCACAGTAGATCACACTACCACCAACCCACATGCACCCATCATGGAATAGAGATAGAGCTAAGGTATACCCGCACCTCCCCTGATACTCTACCCATACCAATACCTAAGCCCCTACTGGCCAGGGCTCGCAAACTGGGCTCGCAACTAACCAATCCTATATGTCAACAATGTATGCTCTATCCTAGCACAGCCGTCTATGGCATAGAGATAGAGCTAGAGCGTGCAGGCCGGGCCGGAGACCACTATGCCTCACCTCCCCCTGATACCCTATCCGCAACTAACCCACTAGGATAGAAACAATACGCAGGTAGACCCTATCCCAACATAACTCCCTACGGCATAGAGATAGAGCTAAAGCATCGTGGACAAGCCAGCGTCGACTCGGAATCCTCAGTACCACATAACAATGGCCGGGACAACATCAATATCGGAGACCACCGTACCACGACCTTCCCCTGATACCCCACCAGTACCAAGCATGTTAAGACAGAATACTACAAAAGGTGCCAGTGTGAAGAGCGATCCCAGGCCCATGCCCCACTCCACACACCAACGAAAACAATCACATGCCTAACAATCACATCCTATCAATGCATGAACAGTAATAATAACTGAAAGTAAAGGATGGCATGTGAATATGCACAAACATCATATCATAGATATTCAATTATTAACAATGACTTACTGTCCATTAATTATTAGGTTTAGGTCTCCCTTACCTGACGCTCGTTCGATAACTTGCTCCACGTCGCAAGATCCAAACGATATGTCACAAAGTCCTACAATATTATTAGGGTTTCATTAGAATATTTTTCTTAGGGTTTCATGTTGGTCGGAAACCAACACGGTTACAAAATACCCTCACAGAGCTGACCGGTGGCATATACCGGTCGCAGCTCTGTGGGAAAGACTGGCGACCGGTATGGTCAGCCGGTCCCCACAGATAACCTCCCGAGAGGTAGCGGTCGCAACATACCGGTCGCACTATGTGCAACCGGTATAGTCGACCGGTATGTCTCCGGAAGACCATACATGGGTTCTTCGACTGCCGTCGATCATCCTCCATGGATTTTCAGGGTTTCTCCTATCCATTCTAAGTCTAGGCTTTGAGTTAGAGTTATCCCCCACTCATTCGAGTCTCGTTTCGATGAATATCATCTCGAAACTCAAATCTAGGGTTTGCCGGCAACTTAGGGTTTATTGGCCAATTTAGGGTTTTAGATCAATACCTACTTTGCATGGTATTGATCCACCCACACAACTAACACAGAATAAGAAGATGGATTCAAGCACTTACTGTTGACAGGCGTAGCGTGAGCTTCGTCAAACGGTAATGGCGGCACCTCCTTCTTCTTCCTAGCTCCTTCTCCTTTCCAAGCTCTTTCTCTTCTCTAGGGTTTGTGAGAGACAATGGAAAGGATTTGAGGAGGCTTAAGGGTGTATTTATAGGCTAGAAATAGGGTTTAGTAACCCTAATAGGATTAGGAAACTTCTAGGATTCGAAATCAGGAAAGCGGGACCCGCAGAGACCAATTTCCAAATTCCCGCACATAGCTGTGCAGGCCATACCGGTCGACCGGTACCAAGACCGGTACCATCGACCGGTATACCTAAAATCAGGTATAATTGGTCGACTTTGGTCCGATTTCGTACCTGTTTGTTATCCGCTTGCCTCGTCTGGCTCGGTGATGATCGGAAGACCTATCACGACACAAAACCAAGGTTAGACCGGATTTTCAGAGTGCGGGTCTTACAGAATTAATACCCTAATCACTTCAAATAAAAATTAATCAAGCAATAAAAACAATAATAACCATTCATAACGGTACGAAGATTTACAAAACCACTAATCATAAAGTAACACAGATCTATTGCAAGAAGGGAACGAAATTAAAAGTAAAAAAATGTAAGAAAAACTTATCTTGTTGGAAGATTCCTCTGTCGTTGCTCGTCGTCTTGTTGTTACTCCAAAGCGATGTGCAAACGATTACAAAGGGAGCCTTCTCCCCTAAATTAAATTAGTAATGGGGTACAACATATTTTTATCTACCCTACTACAGAGTTTTATAACTGAAATTAAAACTTGAAGAAAAAAAACAAACAAATAAATTAAGTAAGAAGAAAACAACTTGAAAAGAAGAAACTAAAACTCAAACTCTCTCTTAAATCTTCAAAACTAAAAAAAAAAACTTACAATAGAATTCTTGGATGATTTTTCTATTGCTAAGCATCACATATATATACAAGTGAGTAAAGATCACAATCAATCTTTACAATTGGATTACAAGAGATTTTGTAGAGATTATTTTGGTAACCAAATTCCAATCTTGTAAATTCATTGTATGTGGACGATTTTTGAGTAAAAAAATCTTGCACTAACTCATCATATCTTTAGCATCATTATCTCTTCTTGAAAACTTTCATAATCTATTGGAGTGTTTCATTCTTCCATGTCATGCCAATCTTATAAATTTGATTTCAAATAAGTAAGGAATATTTTCTCAAGAGAATGGAATCTTTCACATGAGATTGGGTTACTCCTTGACTTGGTCCAAAGCTGATCTTATACACACAATTTGTAACTCTCGTTATAAAATTCATCCTTATGCCCGGCTACTAAGTTGACTGGGTGAGTTAATTAGACAAGATCACCAAAAATTCATAAAATAATCTTTTCAAGCTTAAATTTTTCCATTCTTTCACCTACACCCTACAAACATAAAATCAACATAAAATACCCGAGAAACATCATAAATAGAATAAGAGATGCATACTTTATACCCTAAATTCACACATAAAATGTGTTCATCACGTAGTAAGATTGGATTCCAGGGGCGGTATGAGTAAATTATCCTTTTTTTTTTTTAAACAATCACTCATACCAAAGAAAGTAAATTAGCGAAAGACTTAATAATTAGAGATCAATTATTAAAGCTATAAGATTACTAAATAAAATTTATGATATTTCAAAACCCATAATTTTTGTTCATCACTCATTCAGTTCAAATAAATAAACCAAACTTTAAAACATCCATATGTCCCTTAACAAATTGTTCCAACTTAAATAAATTATTGTTCATAATTTATTGATTGCGTAAACCCAAAATAAATGGAGTAGTCCCAACTAAAAGAAAGGAAACATGGACACGGCCTAAGCCCATGCTTAGCTCTGTGGAATGCTTCAAGAATCAGATAACTCCTCTTCAGGCTCAAAGTCCTCGTTCTCCACACCAAATGGACTGCAACCCGACGAATCACCAGAAGTACTTGCAATATCTAAAAGAGTTTGTGCGCACAGGGTAAGCTAAACCACCGAGCTTAGTAAGAAAACCAAACGTGCAACAAACAATATGCATGCAGTTATCAACTACGGTCTGGTATATAACTGTAAGTGCCAGCTCAGGACCACCCACTCTCGGAGTCTCCAGGCTGCATAGGTCACCCCCATCAGAACTAATACTATCCCACACATGGAGCATAGCAACATTCTCCAAGTATGGGTCCGTTGTTGGGATGCAGGTCTGTTCTCCCATCGACTGCCGCACCTACTCATCCTAAGTCCACAGTCCATCGGACACTTGAGAAGATGGTAATCCTACTAGGCAACTCGCCATCCCATCCCATCACTCGGCCATGGAGAGCATCACAGCGATGTTCATACCATATTTTTATTGAGCCCATGCCATTACATAACCCTCCAATGGCCAATGGTACAGTTATCAGGATAATTATGTTCGACTAGCCATGTTAACCTAATTAATCATATTTACTGGACTGTAACTTTGCCAAGTTTTTGACCTTGTCCGGTCCTCACTTAGGACATTGTGACTTGGCTAGGTTACTTATGGTCAATGCAAAGCAGTGCCAGTAAGAAGTGGTGCAAGTGTCCCTTCCACCCACCTTCCTCCTTACTGATTTAACCAAACATCATGAAACAACAAGACCAACTCAACCTTTCATGGGGAGGCCACGAGGCGTCCCATTCCACACCCCTTCTAAACCACTACGGGTTTAACTGATCACATACAATAAAATGCATATGCATGAGTAAACAAAACAGTTTATTGGACGACATGTTATCAACCTCATGACATCATTCAACATAAATTAAAAGAACAAATCTACCAAACAAAGGTTTAACTCCCTTATTGTTACTTGTAGAGTAATTCCTCAGCGATTGTTCGAGCTGTAGTCTACCAAAGTTCTCATAGCTAAGGATTCAACCACACAACAATAATATTTGTCAATAATGTATTCAATAGAATTAATTTGACTTCCCTTTTTGTTCATTATTCGTGTTTTCATAGCCTGGTAACTTATCTGTGGTTCTATGCCTTCCATTCATTGTCTGCTTATCATGCCGTGGCATCTAAAGTTTCATTATTAAATTCACTTGAAGTTATTCATCACTCTTGAGTATATTTACTCTTGTAGTAAGTTTGTTGTCCTTGGGAAATCTAGTGCTATCCGCCCCAATCCTCCATGAGACGGTACACTTGCTGGCAAGGTTTTCCTTTTTAATGCCTTAATACTAAGAAGGACTTCTTATTACGAAGTTAGGGGTTTCTATACCATACAGAACCTGGTTTCTCATTTTTAAGGTTCTTTACTTACTGTCCAAGGTCACTAACCACTTTAAATATCGAACAACAAGTTGCATACGGTTTTAATCGATTGCAACATCCTACTTAATACTATGAACATCTGATTTTTGGGCATTTAAACTTATAGGTATGCTCATATAGGTCTTGTAGAGTCACTGACCCAAAATGGTCATTAACAGAGGTAAGAACCTCGTCCGGCACATGGTCAACCGCACGTCGAACCACTGCCATTTGGCAGCTTGACACCTCTGAAATTTACCTAACCTTTGTAGGGTTGGTTTCAGGTCTTATCTTGCCATAGCAGTTCGTGATTAACATGTTCCAGGTGCATCTTTCATTTATTTTCAGTATACATGATGTGCGATGAAGTTTCACATCCAGACATACAAATTTCGGGGTACCAGCCCCTCAATAAATTCTAATTAATTAACAAGGAGTCACTGGCCAAGTTTGATCGAGTTCCAGTGTCAGAATGGTGTGTGGCACGTGTGAGACCGCACATCACTTTGGGCCAGGCCATGTGGCACATCATGGACCACACGTCAGATTGTTGCCGTCTGGACTCCAAATCTCTTTTGACGTGTTCCTCACCTTCCCTTCTTATTGGTCTGTATACCGAGTTTGGATTCTAAACTCGGCTTACATACTGAGTAATGGATATCGTTTCACTTGTCCATTTAGCCAAGACATCAGATCTAGCTTCTAGAGCTTCAGATCCTATCTCAAGGCATTCGGATCCATCAATTTACATGTGATCCGAGTCTCCAATGGTCAACTCAGGATCCCTAGTAGTCTTTCTATGGCTTTCTAGCATTTACGGATTCATTCTAACCACCAGTTTCTCTCATGTGCACTATCATTCAACTCTTCAAAGCTAAAAGCAATGGTGCACATGTCCATGGCTTTGCTAGGGATGATGTTTAGATCCATAAATCTTTGTTCAATCTCTTCTAACGTCTTCTTAATCCATTTGATCCATATTTTATTCTAATGCCATTGTTTAACTCACTACATCCCATGATTTCTTTTAATGAATCGGATCTCGAAGTGATAAAATACTTACAATGGTTTTGATTCTCCTTTGATTTTCCTAGCGAACACTCCAACGATCCAGAGGTAATAATATCTTTTCCCTCTTCCTTTCTTCCTCTTCTTTTCTACGGTTCCTCTTTGCTAGGCGGCAATAGGAAGAGAGGAACTCTTCTTCTACTTTCTTCTTCTTTGGTCGTGCATCAGAGTTTCCTCTCTCCCTTCTCCTTTGGTCTTGGATGGACTGAATGGAAGAATGGAGATTAGGAATCTCCTCTCTTCCCATATTGGTTAGTATGGGTGCCAAGGATGGAAAGGAGATGATCTTCCTCCTCTTCTTTCCATTCTAAAATCAATCAAGGGTGTCTACCATGTTTGGAGTCTATACAAAGTCGATCATGGAGGGAGAGAGCCGATTTTGAATGATGGGTCCCACACAAAGTCGGTCTCAAACAATTTCCACGCATAGGTGCGGTTGGACCGTGCGGTCGATAGTCAACCGCGCGCCCTCTGCATGGTGCCAAACCTCATTTTGGTCGCCCATTTCTAGGCACGTGTACATCAGACCTTTGGGGTTCGTATTAGCACGATCCAAGACATTTCCTAGCACTCTTTGGGGTGCTTTATCGCCATAGGGGATTGAATCTAGTCTCATGACGCCGCTTCTCATTTAATTTTCTTTGTTGCTCATATCAATACTATATACTCGAACGTGGTAAGGCCCGACTTATTCCCAAAATAGAAGTATCGTTATGGGATTTAGGCACGGGGCTTACAGATTCTCTGCTGAAACACTTGACCAGACAAACCATGAAAGCTGTGAAACACAATAGCAAACGAAAAATGTACATAACGATCATCCATGGCTACTAAATGTTTCACATATACGGCTCTTGATAAACAAATGATCGAAGAGTTTACCTTCAGTGTGATTTCATCAATCATGGATCTGTTGGCAGGGGGCAAAACTTCTCAATGCCTTTGTGGAGCTACAACCATACCCTCAAGAGAGAGGAGAGAAGAGAGGAACAATATATGGGGAGTTGCGGAGAGAGGAGAAGAAAGCAGTACCTCTTCTCTCCTCTTCGTCGTTCTTCAGTTGTTCACCAAAAATTGAAACGATTTCTCCCTTCCACAGATCTTCATTTCCCCCTTCTTCTTCGTCTAGAGTCGTTTTTGTGATGGATTTTGGTTTCCCTCCTTTCTCAATCCAAAATCGACACGACTTCTCCCAAATCTTTGTTTCCCTCCTTTTCGAAACCGTCTGTGAAGTTTTGATAAACGAATTTGATAAAACGTGATCGTAAGGAAGATTGTGTAACCCTACATAAATCGTGACCTTCAGATGTAACGAGTGACATGCATCTCCAATCGGACGGTCAATTGTCGTCTCCAATAGCCGTACCCATGGAAGAGGATTTGAACGTCGTAGTTCATTGATAGTATTTTATCGCCCATTGAAAATGCCATTGACAGGGATCCGCATCCTGTCCTCCCAGTCGTTCTAGGAGGACAGTGACAACCTGCCCTGGATGGCCGCCACGTGATTCTCGGTAAATCCGAGACCCACGTCCGAGCCGACAAGCCAAGTCGATAGGGGTTGTCGGCTCAGATGTGGGTCTCGGATTCACCTGAGAGCTACGTGGCAGTCATCCGAGATAGATTGTCGCATCCTCCCATAATCACTGGGAGGAGACGATGTGAAACCGAGGGCAACGTTTTGAAATACGCCAAGGAAGAGAAGTAGAAAGCCCAAGAGACAGACTGTACTGGCTTCGCCAGAGTAAGGGTAGTGGATCGGGATCGTGTCTCAGTCACCATCCATGTAATCGCTAAGCAGCAGGGCAGCACCACACCACCCTAATCCAAAATCAGAAGTATAGGTGCGAAGAGAGATGCTGAGAAGAAAACCAAGCAAGCTCGAGGTCAAGATCGAAGACAAAGAAGAACTAGAGGAAGCCCGCAAGCGCTCCGCCGCTAACTCCAACTCCACCACCACGACGGCCACTGCTGCCGCTGCTCTTCTCGATCACCTAGACCGCAACAAAGATCCCTCTACCAAAGCCCACCGCATCGGCCTCTCTACCTAACGCCAACACCAACACCACCATCATTCCCCCCTCCAAACCCTTCAATCAGCAGGGAGGACTCGGTAGATTAGATGGAGGTAGAGGTGAAGCTACGCCTCGCTGACTCCGCTTCTCACCAGAAGCTCTCTGACCTTCTCAAACCCTTCCACCTCATCACCCATCTGCAAGAAAATGTCTTCTTCGATGGCGCCTCAGCCGAGCTGTCATCCAAGCTCGCCATCCTCCGCCTCCGCTTCTACAACAGCGATTCCCGTTGCGTTGTTTCTCTCAAAGCCAAAGCCGTTCTCGTCGATGGCGTCAGCCGCGTTGAGGAGGACGAGGAAGATATCGACCCCGCCATTGGCCGTGCTTGTGTTGCCGAGCCATGGCGGCTTGGTTCTGTTGATTCTTCAAGGATTTTGAGGAGGGTTAGGGAGGAATTCCAAGTCGCTGATAACAATTTCGTGTGCTTGGGTGGGTTTAGAAATGTGAGAACAGTGTTTGATTGGAAAGATTTGAAGCTGGAATTGGATGAGACCCAGTACGATTTTGGAACGTGTTATGAGATTGAGTGCGAGACCGATGATCCTGAAGGTGTCAAGAAGTTGCTTGAAGGGTTCTTGACGGATAATGGGATAAGCTATTCTTATTCAGAGGTCTCCAAGTTTGCCATTTTCCGGTCGAGGAAGCTGCCATAGTGAATAAAGCAATGGTATATTGTTAAATTTCCGATTGTTTTTCTCTGATTCTTGTTTGATATTGGTATCCCATAAAAATTCCTATTTTTCCCAAAGTGGTGATGAATTGTTTGTTTGTTTACTTACCAAGGAGAAAAATGTTGTTCGTTTGATGGAATTTACATTATGTTCATCAATAATTAGTTTACCTTGGTATGTTTTGTGCCTGTTCTAATTTGAGAGCTCAGCAAGGAACTTAATTCGAAGTCCATCCAGATACCTTCCCTTCATGTTGGGGGAGAAATATTGAGAATCTTGAGCTGATTTTAATTTATTTCTTCTGTCTTTATACATAGTGGATATGTTTCTTGTCAAAAGAAAACACAAATGCGTTATTATCTTTGGCCATACATAACTCTTTATATGGCTTGTTAAATCAACAAAAGAAAATTAAACCTTTGAAGTCATTTTATTGAGGTTTTATGTTTTATCCTTGTAATGAAAAATCAAAATTGAACTCTTTGTTAGAATCTTCATTTAAACTACAGGTTGGAATGGTGCAGAGAAGTTATCTTCCTATTTGAAGTCAGTTAAATAAACTTCTTAGGTATATCATCTTTATGTGGGCGTGCTATATCTGCATTCTGGTTGGAGGTGTTATAGTGCAACTGAGAGCAGAGTATATGTGGCCGTCTCTTCAGTCTTCACCAAATGGTTCAAGTGCTTCACTTCGTGCTAAGCCCCTGGGTTTTCTTCAGTGGCTTAGATTCACATTTCCTTCAGGAAGCTGAGCTTTAGTGATAGAGGCGAACACTTTGTGGTGATTCGGTATCTTTTTTTTCCAGACAGCAGGGGGCCCTGAACAGCCTCATTTCCTTGGTGAATACCAGGGCTTTAGCATCTTTGATGACCCTCTCATTCCAATAGGTGTGAGATCTGCCAACTTGACAGCAGTTGAATTCCTCAATCTCAGAGGTTTTGTTTTGGTCCCCAGGTCCATTAGATCTTTATCCATTGCTACCATTGTTTAAGTGAGCGGAATCGGCAATGGGATCGGCATCTGCCAATTCTGATTTTGATCAAGCTGGATCAGCCAGAATTGCCTGAACCCTAGAAATTCCCCTGGAATCAGCAGACTCAAATCGGCCAGAGTTGGTATCGGAATCGCCTGATTCTGCTGATCCGCTCTCAAAACCTAACACCATGAGTTGCTATATAGGCTATTCAAGACCTATTACATATTCTCTGATCCATCATTTGTACATTGTGACACCTTTCTTTGATGATAGATCTCTCTATTTTTAGCAATCAATATAAAAAGGAATCCAACATATTAGAAATCCACAATGTTACGAAGCAACAAGGCTCAAGTGACTGTTCCTCCAAAGAATGATGTTGCTTAGCTGTTGTAACCATTGTTTGCTAACCTATTGAGAGTTAATTATCTTCTTCCTTTTTTGGATACTAAGAATTAGTTCATTTTACACTTACTAGTTTTAATTTAGAGCTAAACTTAATGACACCTCTGTGGGTGAAGTTTGGTTATTCTTTATTTAACTTTTTTTTATTCACTGCAGTATTTCAAGATAGAGGTAAAAATAGTCATTTGACTGAAAAAAAAGAAAACCAATGAACCATATACGACCATCTTCTTCGTCTCTGATCTACAACAGAAACCTTTCTGGCCTCAGATTTGCAACCATTCTCTCTAAAAAAACCCCTATCAATACATAGCAAGAAGTGTTCACGTTGGAAAGCTTAAGGCAATCATCTTGACAATTTGATTGTCATCTTTATTGATTTCATCGTGCATGACAAGCTCTTTCCCTCAAAATCTCGATCAGACTAGCAGAATATTAAGGGCCAGCAGTTAAGTTGGAGCAATTATTTGGTCGGTGGTAAGGGTTTCTCTGGGCCTGAAGCAGTGTGTGGGCAATAGCAGCAGTGCAAGAGGAGGAGAAGAACCAGCAGTGATGTAGATGGAGAGACGAGATCTGCTGGTGGTCGGTTAAGAGAGAGAATAGGAGAACAATAAAGAGAGGCAAGGAGTGGGATGATTAGGTTCAAACAGGCATTCCTCTAGGGAGTCTTGGTGGTGGGATGATTAGGTTTAAGCAGCCATTAGGGCTAAGTAAGATAGTTTTAAGTATGACATGACGAAGGACTAAGGACGTAGAGGATCTAAACAATTTTAAACTTGCCAGATTTAAAGCTAAGAAGGTTGTGGGAAAAGCAAGGGCAAAGAAATATAATGATCTTATAACAATTTGAACACAAAGGAAGAGAAAAAGCTATCTAAAAAGAGCAAGATTAGAGAAAGGAAGAGTAGAGATTTAGATCAAGTTAGATGTATTAAAAGCAAATGGTAGAGTTGTAGTAAGGGATGGAGACATTAAAGAGAGATAGAACAATTATTTCTACAACCTACTAAATGAAGACACTTCGAGTAGTAGTGTCTCAGAAGGTTGTATTATCCATTAAGACATCACAGGATGTAGAGATATACGAAAAATTATGGTGTCGGAAGTAAAAAAGCTTAAGAAGGATGAATGTAGGCAAAACACTAGGCCCAGATGAGGTCCCAATTGAAGTACGGAGGAGTGTAGGAATCTGTGGAGTAACTTGGCTAACCAAGCTGTTCAATAAGATTATGAGTACAACAAAAATGCTAAATGAATGGAGGAGAAGAATTATGGTTATGATTTATAAAAATAAAGGTGATATACAGAGGCATAAAAATAATTAGTCATACTATGAAACTATAAGAGAGAGTTATTGAAATTCGCCTAAGACAAGAAATTACTATTATGGAGAACCAATTTGGTTTCATGCCATGGAGATCTATGACATAAGCTATTTACTTAGGAGACTCATGGAAAGATTTAAAAACTGCAAGGGAGACCTCTATATACTCTTTCTTGACCTTGAAAAAGCTGGACAGAGTCGTTAAAGGGTTAATCTGGCAAGTACTAGGAAAGAGAAGTGTTTCAAGATAATATGTAGACATGGTCAATGATATGTATTATTGTATTATAATCTGGTGACTAATGTGAGATCCATTGGGGTCACGGTAGTGAATTCCCAATTACAATTGGCTTACATCAATGATCAATTTTAAGCCTTAATCTGTTTATCCTTGTTATGATTTAACCAGAGACATTTAAGATGTAGTCCCTGGTGTATGTTTGTTGTTGATGATATTATTATTGTAGATAAGACAAAAGCAGGGTTAACGTCAAGTTGGAATTATGGAGATTAACATTAGAATCAAAAGGTTTTAATATAAGTAGAACCAAGATGGGGTATATGATGTGTAATTTTAGTCACACAACGATGAATAATGAGGTGGTGAAAATTGATGAGGGGGAGATACCATAAAGTGATTATTTTAGGTATCTAGAGTCAATCATAAATAAAGAAGGTGATATAGAGGACGATATTTCACGGACAATTAAAATAGGATGGATGAAGTGGAGAGGTGTGTCTAGAGTGCCATGCGATCGGTGTATTTCTTTAAAACATAAAGCACAATTTTTATAGGGCAGTCATTCAATCGGCTATGATGTATGGTGCAAAATATTGGGTAGTTAAGTAGGATCATATAGATAAACTTAGTATAATTGAGATGAGGATGTTGAGATGGATGTGTAGCAAAACTAGAAAGGATAAGGTAAGGAATGGTAAAGATGATTTAGAATTGCAAATGCATGATTAGATACAAGAAAGTCGTTTGAGATGGTATGACCATATTTAACAGAGGCCTTTACATGCTGAGTACAGAGGAGTGATTTGATTCAGATCGAAGGATCTAAAAGAACTAGGGGCTGACCTAAGATGACTCTAAGGGAGGTGGTGAGGAAAGACCATAGTTGTCATAGGGCCAAGGAAAACCAAGGCATTGGAAGCCTGACGGGGCACTTAGGCGACCAAGGTGCCCTATTTTCAAGGCGTCACAAGGCTGCCTGGCCGTCTAAGGGCGCCTAGGCAACACCTTGACAACTGTGGGAAAGACATGCATAACTTAGGCTTTGTTTCAAGTATAATCTTGACCAGAGCTGATTAGAGGACAAGAATCCCTATAGCGGACCCCATTTAGTTTGGATAAGGCTTTGTTATTGTTGTTTTTTGCGGGGAGACTAGGGGGCTTCTCGAGAATAATGCTTAATAGTACTTTAAGGGGGGGAGAGAGAGAGAGAGAGAGAGAGAGAGAGAGAGCCTCACAATCAAAATAACTATACATTACTCTAATTGTGTGGGGCTCTCTTAGCCATTACAATGTACTTATAAAAACTGAAAAGATAAAGTTCAGACACACTGAAAAGTCTTCCATTGACCAGCCTCTTTGGAATGTATTCTAGACTTACTTAAACACCTATTAACAACCCATACATTGATAAGATAAGCTCTATTGTTGTGCAGGCTAAGAAGGAAAGTCCGTAATTGACTAAGGCTCTCTTTGTTTCCATGTATAATGATGGAAAAAGAAATTTTTCTATAAAACAATATTTTTAACATTTGTTTTAAGTAAAATACAAAGGCATTGAAAAAGCAAGAAAATCATGTAAAATTTTTATGTAAAATATCATTGCACGGAAAATTTTGCAATGAAACAAATATGGCCTAAATAACATAGTAACAAAGCAAATAAAAGGCCAAACTAAAAGGATTGTAGACACCGGATTTTGCTACCTTGTTTGAAGATTTTGGGCAGGCTAGTTAAAGCTAGCTCCCTTATTTGGTTTAGTAAAGGGGTCGCCCTCAATGAGTAAGGCTGGATTTCATCTTTTGTGCCCTGAATTACAATCGCTTTGATTTACAACCAGCTTGTTGTCGAACTATTTTACAATCAGCTTGATTTACGACCAGTCTGCAACACTCTTAGACTCACCTGTAACGGAAAAATTGGACACATTTACTGCTAAGACTGTTGTAAAGCCATTTTTATAAAAAAAATCCAAAAAAGAGCCAAAATGCCTTGGCTGTGGCTCCGCGAAATTTCGACCGAGACTGTCTTCCTTGCCTATTTTAACTCCTTTCTCCATTTTGGTCCAAAATACCACCAAATCAATGGTGTTTTGATAAATTGTTCTGTGAGATTGCTGGAGGAGCTTATATGGTCTACTTGACTACTTAATATGTATTGAGTTTTTTGAATATGACAATTAACTAATTAAGTGCTATTATGTTTATTCTTGTCCTAAAATATAATTTTACTATCTCATTTGGTTTTTTTTGATCTTGTACTAGTGTAACATTATGTAGAATAATCAATATTACCTTAGGTTTACAATAGGGTTCAGACTGACACTGTCAAACATGGGTGTAAACCCAAACAGCCACAATGTGTGATTATTTTTACGATTTTATGGTTGAAATATGTTTATGTATGCTAAAATGGGGTTTCTATGGAGCATCAGACTTTAAAATTGCCGTTTTAGCCCCGGGACACTTTTTTAGCTTTCGTGGAGATTTTACACCGTCTTGGCGAGATCTCAGAAATCTCGGTTTTTGACTGGATTGAGACACAGTCGAGAACCGAGTTTTTGAATATGCTCAATGGGGAAACTACTTTCAGCTGCAGGTGCTTTTGAATGTGGCTCCTAAGCTGTCTCAAAACTAATTTTTTTCTCCTCCATCCAATGGAGAATAGAGTTTCCTAAACTAATAAACAGGAAAATAAATCTAATCAACTAACTAATCTTATCTACTAGAGCGTGGGGCCTACTAAAATAAAATAATAATTTCCATGTGTCTTTATTCCCCCACTTTTGAACTTATAAATTAGGCTCATTACAATAGTAAAACCCTAAACTTTAAGCCCAACCCAAAACGTATATTAAATTATGGCCCAAATTTAAACCAGACCTTAAATTGGGTCTGCACTAAGCGGTTTTAGGAATTTCAGAATTCCTAGTTTCTCTCTGAGTCCTAGTCTCATTGTGAATCCTATTCCTAGTCTATTATGGATTTCTTTTTTTTCATTTTCTTTCCTATTTTGAGCATGTTTATTTGGCTTGGTTCATGTTGGATTAGGAATCTATAAGTCCAGTCCTATTTTGGTTTGGATTTCTGTATTGAATTTTTTGGAATCTGAGTCGATAGTCCATGTTCTGTTTTTGAGTCAGTGTCTGAGTTGTTTTAAGTCTTTAATTGGTCAATTAAGTAGCTTGTCCGATTGATAGTGGGTTTAGGCTATGTCTAATCATATTAGGAGTCATATTTTGAGTCTTTATATACATGTGTAGCCAGCCATTTAGGCACACAAATTTAAGAAAGAAAGGCTTTGTTATTCTGCTGGTTCTGAGAGATTCAGAGCTCCTTCTGCTGTGGTGATTCAGTAGAAGCCTGGTGAGATTTCAAGAAGGATTGGTGGAGATTCCTAGCTAGGGTTTGGTGGGATGCCAACTTTGCGGATCAGGTGGATTCTGGTGGGATTCCTGATTTATATCCTTATTTTCTTCTATACTTTTTCTTTAATCTAACAGTTTCCTAGTTCTGATAGGAAACTTGCATGTCTAAGAACCTGTCCATCATATTTGACCAAACTTGACAGGATTACCAATCCCTTCATCCCTTCCATTGATTTCTCTGTTTGCTGGTTTCTGTTTTTTTAATCCCTAAAGTGTGTTAGAATCTCATTAGGGCCTCACAGAAATAGCAATAAGAATGAAGTGGAGGGTGTCTATCCGGAAGAGATCGAGATTTGAGATGATGACATCATTGGAGCTTCTTGGTGGGGATGGTGTTGACCCTTTTCTTTCACGCATGAAACTATGAGAAGATCATTGGACGAGAATGAGAGGGAAAATGAAAATGGAAGCTTGAGTTTGTTTAGATCTTTAACTAGTTGGAGAGATCTAGTTGATGACCTGATATTTTTGTAGTTGTAAGTGTTCTCATCTCTATTACAGTCGTTGCCATTGCCATTACCGTTGCTGCCATCAAGAGATGATATTAAAGGAGAGATGGATGATAGAAGAGTTGATAAGAGGAGGAGTTGCAGAGAACAAGATACACCATCAGGGAAAGGGGCCACACATGTATGGAAGGGATGAAGGGGATGATGGAATTAGTGTGTTTCCCTCTTAAGAGATACTGTACACTGAAGTGAAGGTGAGGAATTGCAAAGAACCAGATACACCATGAGGGAAAGGGTCCATGCATCCATGGAATGTATGATGGAATTACTATGTTACCCCTCTTAAGTGATACTGGACACTGAAGTAAAGGGTAAAGTAGAAACTATGGTGAAAACTAATTTGACACCTCTCATGTTGACAAGAAGAAAACCCCCTAAATTTATCTCTACGAAAAGGTATTCAATTTTTAACGTCAAGGAATTTCCCTTTTGCAGACTGTTTAGCTAATCTCTGTTACCACAGTGAAAGTTCAGGAAGTTTAGAATGATCTGAAATGTCACAACTTATTGCCATGCTCAGGCCCCTGCTGCAGTTTTTTTTGTTTAGGACAGGATGCAAGAAATATGTCCCTGTACTTTGTTTACCTATCCAAAAAAAAAAGTCCCTGTACTTGTGAAAGCACCTTGAGGGATAGATTTGTCCCAATAATTCTGAAAGTAGAATCCTATAAGACAGCTGTAAGACCAACAATATTGTATGAAGCTGAATGTTGGGTAACAACATATCAACATAACAAATGAAACTGAGATGAGTATGTTGAGAGTGGAAAAACAAGAGACAAAATAAGAAATGAAAAAATTTGGGACGTCTTTGGAGTGGCTCCAATAGAAGTTGAAGCAGAGACATTTGATGTGGCATGGGCATTTGAAATGGAGGCTTTGAATGAAGTGGTAAGAATAGAATTGATATCATGCATATTGAAATAGTTGAAAGACCAAAATGTGGCTTTTAACAGAGTTGAATGGTGGAATAAGATTTATGTAGCTGATCCCATTTAATTGGGAAAAGGCTCAGCTGAGTTGAGTTTAGTTATACCTAAGCATTAACTCTTCAGTAATTTAATTCTGACTGGTTTCTTTACATTCTGCTCCAATTTTTCATCATTTGGTTTATGTAAATTTGGAGTCTCATGAAATCAGGACATGTTACGAGACAAAAACCCACCTTGGTGATTTCCAGCGAGCATTGTGTTTAAAGGCTGACCAATTACCAAACCATCTTGGTTCATGCTTCCAATTTGACCCAGTGCAACCCAATCGACAAGTCAATACGGTCTGCAGAAGACAATAAACAAAATTTAAGATTTTGAAAATAGAAACCAAAGGTGTCTTTTTTGTGTTGGCACAGGGGGTGTATAGTATTTTTGTTTTTGACAAGGCTGATTGGTGTGGGTTCTTCACTTCATGTGGAGCTTGTAGTTTTTATTCAGGGGCTGAGATTATGTTATCTTCAATAAGGCCGAGTTGAATAATAGAGGTCATGGTGATTGGTGCATTTCACCTTGCACAATAAAGATTCAAGGTATGGTCTCTCACTGTTTGACCAACCTCGGCTCCTAGCAGCATTACAAGGAGTGAATGCATATTACTTATTCCATGAATATTTGTGATTATGATCCCACCCATAATTTTTCTACAAACTACTGTACATCATTTCAGATTTATGCTATTTTCTATATGATTAGCATTCACCCTGATCAAGTAAATTACATCTTCTGTACGGTCACGGACAAGCTTAAGCAAGTGTCCGTGCGGCACTCATTGACCTACGGAGGTTACGAATCTGAAATAGATGAAACAGCTGTTACAGTCCATGTACCCCGGAAAAAAAAATGTAGTTTTGCATTGAGATAAAAATAATCTTAACTGTCAATTATGTTTGGTCAGGTTGGATCAGAAGATATGTAAATTGACTCTGCTTTTTACATTTCCTTGGTTGAGTCGACATTGATCTTTCCTGAAACGAGATCAATTTACCTCATCCCTAAAGATCGCCTGAGATTTTTTTTCTAGCATTTATGAAATTTGAGTTGGTTACAAATCTGATAAACTGGTGACTTTTTCCTTCCCCTTTTTTCACGGGATCTGTTGTTTTCTGCTGGATTGTTGTGTATTCCTGCTTGTGTGGAACTTATAAGTTTATTGGTGATGAAGAGAAGATAGCCAATAGGTTAATAAGGCTCTCTTTGGTATAGTTTATATTTATGTTTATGAGCTATTTATGACAAATCATTTATGAGAATAAATTACGAGTCATAATTTATATCCGTTTGGTACCATTAGACATAAAGAAGTAATAATAAATTATCATAATAATGATAAACAACTTAGAATTTAGATTATATTAATTCATTTTAAATATAAATAAGTACCATAAAACATACCAAACAATTACATGTCATAATGTATTATATAATTAATTTTATAATGCAAATTTTTTTTACCTATTTGTCTTCCTAGCTGTTCAGAATAGACCTAAAAAACCCATGTCTTCAATTTTAGTTTAGTAATTTAATATCGTTCTGGTCATCTTTGGTCATGGGGTTGACACTGGTTTAATTGGATGGGAAATATAGCTAGAGGTGGTGCCTTTTTATTCCATCCTTTTTATTTTTTTATTTTATTTTATTTTTGTGGTGGGCATTGTTTTAGTTTACAACATAGTGGAAGGGGTATCGGTTGATCTAAAAATCGAGACGGGATCGTTATGGGACCAATGGCAGAGTGACACATGGCCAATACTAAATTAAATGGTATTAAAAAATGAAGGTATCTGTAAAGGTGTAAAAAATGAAACCGAACCGTGTACCAAAATTGAACCGAACTGTGTACCAAAACCAAAACCAAACGGAACCGTTTAAACTGAAATCGTGAAATAGATTATTAAATGGTTCGATTTTAGTTTTAAGAATGAAATGGTCTAGTCAAACGGTTTGATTCTAGTTTCAAAAATGAAACCGTTTGATCCAACTATTTGGAACCGTTAAAACTATCTAAACCTTTACTTTAAACCCTTAATGTTAAATATCTACATTTGTATAAATAAAATTTATTTTAATGCTTTCCACATAGCATACTTCTAAATCATAAGTCCACTTTCATATATGAATAAAATTATTTTAATGGTCTCTTTGGTCTTCCTTATCCTTTGTTCTTAACTCTCTTCCTCTCCCCCCTCTTAGGTACAAAACTGTTTAAAAATTGAAAAGCAAAAAACCGAAATTGATTTACAATTGGTTTTGGTAGCATTTTGAAACTGTTTGATAGAGGATTCGGATCGTCTCCTGTTCGTGTTTAAACAGGATGACATCCAGCTGCCGCTCAATGGGCAACAGATGGACTAGCTAAAATCGAGTGGTGCAGATAAACTAGGTTCTCAAAAGCTTATGATGCCTCGCATAACACACAATCAAAAGCCGTTTTTGAAATTTCATTTGACGATTGAGAAGAAAACTGCAAAACAGAATTGAGAGCTTGAGAGCTAGATATCGCTGAGAGCTTCTTCTTCCTTTCAGATTCGAAACGTGCGGAAAACTTTCGCCCTCTCTCTATTCATCCCTAACCAGGGAGTCGCACGCAGAGGTAAGTTTGATTGTTGCCCTTTGTGATTCGTATGCTTTAATTTTTTTCCAAACCTTCTGCTTCTCAAACCT
This sequence comes from Protea cynaroides, assembly GCA_028583415.1. Taxonomy (NCBI): domain Eukaryota; kingdom Viridiplantae; phylum Streptophyta; class Magnoliopsida; order Proteales; family Proteaceae; genus Protea; species Protea cynaroides. The sequence continues at coordinate 61,646,911 of CM053276.1, forward strand.
CCTCCTCCTTCTCAAACTTTTCTTCTTCTTTGTCTACTAAACAGAACTCTCTTCATCCGAAATGGTACCATTCTTCTTGGGATTCCTTGGTAAGTTGCTGAAAGCTTCTTAAGAATTGGTTTCTCAAACTGATAGTGATGTAGGCTAACCTAGGGTCTCTAGTTTATCCTACTCTTACACGACCAACTAACAAAAGGATTAAAGAAATAATTAACTAATGTATAGGGACTGTTATGGGTAGCAACACACATGACATGCTTACGAGACTAGTATCATGATAACCACAAGTAAAGAACAGTATAAAGCTAAGTAACATGATCAACTAAGCAATTATTAATTAGGTTTCAAGTCATGTTCATAGTAAACCATAGGTTAAGAAGTACTAATGTGTAAAAGATGTCAAAACTCCTAAAACTAACAAGATTAAATGCCTAATGATTAGGTAAACCCATGAACATGCAAAACAGTAACTTCCCAATAATTAAAGAGATGAAATCCTAATCATAACATGCTAATATGAAGGCATAGCTGTAAAGAAACTTCTCACTGTGCTAACCATGTTAGTAAGTACTAAACACAACTAGACTATGATAGAGATTGTGTGGAATAGACTTACAGCAAAGCATAGATGTAACTGAAATAATAAACAGCAAAAACAATGGGAAGAAACGATAACAAAAAATAGATATGATAGCAAACCAGAAAATTAAAGGATGTAGACTTATTAGACTGAAACAAAGAACCAGCTATAATGGCGTTACAGCAGTGGGGTTGTATTGTTCTTATAACCAGAAAAAAAAACAGAAAGAGAAGGAAGAAGTTTACTGCGTCACAGGGGAGAGAGAGAGAAGGTAGTTGCTGTACCTGCAAGAGAGAGAGAAGATAGCTGCTGTACCTGCAAGAGAGAGAAGATAGCTGCTGTACCTGCAAGAGAGAGAAGATAGCTGCTGTACCTGCAAGAGAGAGAGAGAGAAAAAGAGAGAAAAAGAGAGAGACGAGAAAGACAGACGAGAAAAAGAGAAAGAGACGAGAAAGAGAGAGAGACGAGAAAAAGAGGGAGTACGAGAGCCTTTCTTTTTTTTTTTTTTTTCTGCATTCAATAATCATCTGAATCTCTTTATTACTTAAAAAAAAAGAGCCTTTATAAGGCTTACAACCCTAATTAGAGTATAACTCTAAAGACTAATAATAAGCCAACTAAACAACTAAAAAGGGACCCACAATTTGGGACCCACAACTCTAACAAACTGAAATTCAAAAAGGGGCCCACAACCGGGACCCACAACTCTAACAAAATAAAAGAACTAGAGCCCACGTTTCTTGTTTGTGTGGGGTCCACAAATAAGTGAAATAAAACAAATAAGAGTCCTAATACCAGTCAATACTAATGGACTAAAAATAAATCCTAAATACGGACGATGTCCTCATCAATTCTCCCCGGCTGGGAAGAATTCACCCCGTGAATAAACTCGCACGATCCACGGCTTGCTGCGCCTGACTAGGAGCTCATCACCACTGCCTCTAGCTAGGTGATATCCTCGGAATGCGTCGTCAACCCACAAGAGAGGAGGGGAAGTCTGACGTCTCCGTCTTCGCCGTTGGTACACTCTAAACGGTCGGTCTGGCAGGGTGTCGTCATCAACTCGTCCCGGTCTAGAAGATGTCACCTCAGGTGAGGCATTGATATAATGCTCAAGCATATCCGGGTCAAGTCGCTGTAGCTCCTCCATAGAAACCCACGTACAATCAATATCTGGTTGTCTACGCCATCGAACTAAAAACTCTCGAGAACCGCCAGTATGGGTAGCGGTGACTCGCTCATCAATAATTTCCTCAATCTCCTCAACTCGCTGCTCTATATGGGGTATAGGAGGGGTAGAGGTAGTAGTATGGCTAATAGGGTCGGATGCAAAAGTATCGCGATGAAAGGAAAAGCCTCAAGGCTATCGGGATAAAGCGAAGGGGCGGTAGCGGGGGTCATGGTAGGAAACCAGGTCCTCAACATTGAAAATGTTGCTGATTCCCATGTCCGAAGGTAACTCTAGCACATAAGCATTCGCTCCCACTCGCTTAAGAATTTTGAAAGGTCCTACACTGCGAGCATGTAACTTGCTTGACTTTCCTTTGACAAAACGTTGTGGTTTAATTCTGACCATTACCATGTCACCCTCTTGAAACTCTTGCAGTCGTCGATGCACATCTGCCCTAGATTTATATTGTTCGTTACTTAGAGTTATCCTGCGTCCTAATCTCGCATGCAAGTCATGTATGTGCTGCACAAAAGACTCGGGCGACCGGGATGTCCTAGAGCTAGACACAACAGGGGATAAGGTCCATGGGGGTCTTGGGCTGATGACCTAAACAAACCTCAAAAGGGGACAAACCAGTGGTTCTATTTTTTGAAAGGTTGTACGCAAACTCGGCTTGGGTAAGGACACGGTCCCAACTAGTAAGGTGTTCGCCTATTAGACAACGTAACAGATTTCCTAAACTCCTATTTATGACTTCAGTTTGACCATCGGTCTGAGGGTGGAAAGCTGATGAAAAACAGAGTTTAGTACCTAACATGCGCTACAAAGTTCGCCAGAAATGACTAGTGAACTTGACATCCCTATCTGACACTATTGTCTTAGGTAAGCCATGGTACTTGACAACCTCACTAAAGAAGAGTTTGGCTACAATGGAGGCATCAAAAGTCTTTGAGCATGGAATAAAATGGGCCATCTTTGAGAAGCGGTCTACTACCACAAAAAACAGAATCATGACCTCTCGAAGTCCTCGGCAATCCTAGCACAAAGTCCATACTCAAATCTTGCCATGGGGTATGAGGAACGGGAAGAGGAGTATACAGGGCCAAGTATTTTGCTTCGTTGTTTAGCGAGTTTGACATGTTCGACACGGCTAATAATTCGAGATACATCTCTCTTTAGGTTAGGCCAGTAAAATCGGTCCTCAACAAGGGCAATGGTTTTATCTTGACCGAAATGACCGGCTACCCCACCAGCATGTAATTCCCAGTTAGAAAATCTCTTAACGAAGTCCCCGGGAATACACAACCGAGTCCCTTTAAAAAGGAATCCATCTCTCGAGTAGGTAATTCGAGTGATTTGCGGATGGGTCTTCGCTTAGAGAGGTATAAGGCTCACTAAAATCTAGGCATGTAGGATCTTGTTCCTTAATTTGTGGTGGTCTGAATATAAAACAAATTCTTGTGGTAAGAGATAGTGTAGCCAACAGCGCAAAGCTTGGACAACCGCGTAGAATTCTTTGTCATAGGTGGAATACCGTTGCTTGGCTTCATTAAGCTTCTCACTAAAATAAGCAACAGGATATCCTTCTTGAACAAGGACGCCACCAATTCCAGTGCGGAGGCATCACATTGCACTTCAAAGACTTTGGAGAAATCAGGGAGACGTAGAACGGGTGATTCAGTCATCAACTTTTTGATTTCTACAAAAGCCTTAGCAGCTCCTTTAGTCCACTGGAACTCCCCTTTTTTTATGCATTCAGTGATGGGAGCCATGATGGCACTAAACCGTTGGATGAACCGCCTATAAAAGGTTGCTAAGCCGTGAAAACTTCGCACTTCATGGGTGTTAGTCGGTTCAGGCCATTCAATAATTGCTTTTATTTTCTCAGGATCAGCAGATACTCCTTGTTCTGAGACAATAAATCCTAAGAAAATGACTTGATCACTCATAAAGGTACACTTCTTTAAATTTACATAAAGTTTTTCATTCAGAAGTGTTTGAAAGACTTGACGTAAGTGATCTAGGTGAGTGGTTTGTGTTTTACTGAAGATGAGAATATCATCAAAGTAAACCACTAAGAACTTGCCATTGTATGGTCGTAGCACCTGATTCATAATTCTCATAAATGTACTAGGTGCATTGGTCAAACCAAAAGGCATGACAAACCATTCATATAGACCGTCCTTTGTTTTGAAGGCAGTCTTCCACGCCATCATGTCTAGCATGTCATCAAGTCTAGGTATAGGAAACCTATACTTAACGGTGATTTTGTTGATGGCTCTGCTGTCTACACACATACGCCAAGTTCCACCTTTCTTGGGTGTAAGTAGAGCAGGTACCCCACAGGGGCTAAGACTCTCTCTAATGAATCCCTTCTCAAGTAGCTCATCTACTTGTCTTTTAAGTTCGGCATGTTCCTTGGGATTCATCCTATAATGGGGCAAGTTTGGCAGTGAAGACCCTGGAACCAAATCGATAACATGTTGAATGTCACGCATAGGTGGTAGTTCGGTTAGTTCATCTGGAAACAACTGCTCAAACTCTTTCAGGAGGGGTTGAACTTCTTTAGGAGCCTCAACAAATGGATTGGGCAGTTATTTGTTAACTTGTGTGGCTACTAAAGCATAAATAACCCCGGTGTCCTTACACTCTTTTTCAAACTGTTTTGCATTCATGATGTTGAGTGTTTTCGAAGGGGTGTTCTTGGATGTGCTTCCCTTATGTTCTGGGGCTTTTATTTCCTTTGGGGACTAGGAAACAATTTGATTTTCTTACCTTTAAACTCAAAGACATAAGTATTAGCCCTCCCAAAATTAGTGATATCTCGGTCATATATCCAAGGTCTACCAAGGATTATGTGAGCAACGTCCATCTCCAAGACATCACACCATACCTTATCTTCATATCCTGCAAAATGCAAGGGGACTAAACACCTTAAAGTGACGGGAATTGTAGATTGGTCAACCCAGGCAACCTTGTAAGGCTTCGGATGTGCTTCTGGTTTGAGCCCCATTCTCGTTATAGCATTTTGGGACATGACGTTCATGCAACTACCACTATCAATGATGACACGGCAATTCTTACCCTGATGACAGGTGTAAGTAATGAAGATATTGGTGCGCCGCCAATCATCATTATTCTTGGGTTGCGACATCATACAACGAACAACTCCTAGCCTAGAGATATCTATTACATCGTCCTCATCCAAAATAATTTCATGATTGTTCTTGGGGTGTGACGCAATACAACGAACAACTCCTAGCCTAGAGACATCTGCCATTTGATCATCCTCATCCGAGATAGTATCATCAGGTCTATGCTCCTCGTATTCACCTTTTTGGGTATCCTCTGGAGTAGGCTCTTCATACTCTGGTTCACCCACATACAAGTTTCGGTTTGGGCACTCCCTAGCAAAATGACCATAACCTTTACATTTGAAACACTGTGCTTGGCCACTCTTTTTGGGCGCTTCTCCCAAAATGCCTTTACCCTTATTATCAAGTGGGCGTGGAGGGTTAGGGGTAGAAGTATTTGAAAGTGGCTTTCAGAAGTTAGACTCCCCAGATGGGAATCCGCTTTTCTTCTGTGGTGTGAACTTCATAGTCCCTTCTAATTCTAGTGCTATACGGAAGGCTTGAGGGACGTTTCTAACTAGGTGAGGTGCTAGGCGTAACTGGATGTCATGATTAAGTCCCGCAAGGAACCTAACTAGTGTTTGATCAACATCCTCTCGAGTCTGGCTTTGGATTTTCAATTCGTTAAATTTAGCCATGTACTCAGTTACAGACATCTTACCTTGCTTCAGATTAGTCATATCTTTAAGGAGTTGGTGCTTATAAGTGAGAGATAGAAATTCCTGCTTAAGCCTTTCTTGCATCTCACGCCAAGTTGAGACAGGCTCGTGACCTAGATTTTCTTCTTGATATTCTAATTCAATCTAGAAATCCTGAGCAGCTCCAACGAGCTTCATCTTGGCAAACCTAAACTTAAGTTCTTCAGACAGCTCATAAAATTCAAAGTACCTATCCATTCGATGGATCTAGCCTAAAAGAATCTTGGCATCTATTTGTCCATCATAGTCTGGAACATCTACTTTGATCATCCTCCTAACATCCACTCCTCTATCTCGATGTCCATAGTCATCATCATCTCCAAGAGGAAAGTGGTGTCTCTGACCTCGATATCCTCGACCTCTAAATCCTCCTCTATTCCTGCCGTGGCCTTGACCGTGGAAATTGTCATCTACCCTATCATGGTCATCAATATAATCATGATGTCTATCGTTCCTAGGGTTTTCCGGAATAGTGTTGGGATTGTTCACTCTAGGTCCAATGCCGTGGCCATTTTGACCTTGCTGCCCATGAGCATTCCGATTGGTTGTTTCAAGGGCAGTAAGTCTATCGGAGAGGACTTGGATACTTTGGATCATGGGTTGGAGATTGGATGCCAACGCTTCATTGTTAGCTTTTAATATCTCTTGTAATTGCTCAGAGGTTATGGAGGTATTGGATGGGTTCGACATATTTTTGTAATTTTTACCACTCCTAGTGGACATACAAGATTGACTCCACTAAGTATCCTAACCAGCACCTAACGGACGCTCTAACCTAGGCTCTGATACCAAATTGATGTAGGCTAACCTAGGGTCTCTAGTTTATCCTACTCTTACACGACCAACTAACAAAAGGATTAAAGAAATAATTAACTAATGTGTAGGGACTGTTATGGGCAGCAACACACATGACATGCTTACGAGACTAGTATCATGATAACCACAAGTAAAGAACAGTATAAAGCTAAGTAACATGATCAACTAAGCAATTATTAATTAGGTTTCATGTCATGTTCATAGTAAACCATAGGTTAAGAAGTACTAATGTGCAAAAGATGTCAAAACTCCTAAAACTAACAAGATTAAATGCCTAATGATTAGGTAAACCCATGAACATGCAAAACAGTAACTTCCCAATAATTAAAGAGATGAAATCCTAATCATAACATGCTAATATGAAGGCTTAGCTGTAAAGAAACTTCTCACAGTGCTAACCATGTTAGTAAGTACTAAACACGACTAGACTATGATAGAGATTGTGTGGAATAGACTTACAGCAAAGCATAGATGTAACTGAAATAATAAACAGCAAAAACAATGGGAAGAAACGATAACAAAAAATAGATATGATAGCAAACCAGAAAATTAAAGGATGTAGACTTATTAGACTGAAACAAAGAACCAGCTATAATGGCGTTACAGCAGTGGGGCTGTATTGTTCTTATAACCAGAAAAAAAAACAGAAAGAGAAGGAAGAAGTTTACTGTCCACAGGAGAGAGAGAGAAGGTAGTTGTTGTACCTGCAAGAGAGAGAAGATAGCTGCTGTACCTGCAAGAGAGAGAGAGAAAAAGAGAGAGAGGAGAAAGAGAGAGACGAGAAAAAGAGAGAGAGACGAGAAAAAGAGGGAGTACGAGAGCCTTTCTTTTCTTTTCTTTTTTCTGCATTCAATAATCATCTGAATCTCTTTATTACTTAAAAAAAAAAGAGAGCCTTTATAAGGCTTACAACCCTAATTAGAGTATAACTCTAAAGACTAATAATAAGCCAACTAAACAACTAAAAAGGGGCCCACAACTGGGACCCAAAACTCTAACAAAATAAAAGAACTAGAGCCCACGTTTACTGTTTGTGTGGGGTCCACAAATAAGTGAAATAAAACATATAAGAGTCCTAATACCAGTCCAATACTAATGGACTAAAAATAAATCCTAAATCTGGACGATGTCCTCATCAGATAGACAATCCATTTCGAATCTTGCCCGGCGAAACCAGAGTATCGGATTCTTCGATAAGTTATAGGATCTAGCTTGATTCTATGAGTATTGGTTGGCTTGTTTGGGTTTCCAAATTAACTTCTATTTATGTTGCAGAAATGTTTTCCAATCTCTTCTTTGTTCTGTTTCACGTTTTTGGGTTTATTGTCCCTTATTGAGTACAAAATGGTTAATCTATGTGGTGATGTTTGTTAGTGTTTTGAGGATGATTTTTTTTTTCCCTAACAAAGACATGCTATATGGAAATAACATCATCTTATATATTCCACTCGACTCATATTACAGCATCTTCAGCTGTTTTGGTGAAGTAGAGTAGAATTATCTGCTTTCATTTTCTTACATTGTTTCCATTAAGGCCAAAAACCACACTTGTCTTCTTATTATCATCTTATCATGGAAGTTTTGATTTATATATCTGGTGTTTGCTCTGTCATTAATTCCATGGAAATTACTGTTTGTGACGCTTTGCATCCATGTGGCAGCTCTACGGATTTTAGTTGGTCGGTGTCATATACAAGAGAGCTGGTTCTTTAAATCCTTCTATGTAAATTACTTTCATGGCAATAACCCATAACCTGTATATTGTCACATCTTATTCCAGGTTCGATCTGCTTACTGCAAAAATGATTTCCATATAAGGATCTATATATATATATATATATATATATATATATATATATATATATATATATATATATATATATATATATATATATATATTTGCGGGGAGTGGGGTTCAAAATGTCCATTTGAGTTAAGTAAAGGTCCCTTCCCTTTGCCTTCCCTGATATTTGGATCAACTTAGTCTGCCTATTTAGTTGGTTCATGATTTGACAGCTCACATAAGAATTCTTGTTATTGTGTTTCTTCCTCTGAAAGTAACGGTTATGAACTATGAAGTACTTGTCATAGGAACAATAATTTTTTCTGCCAAGTATGGTATTGAGCAAATGCATCTCGTGGGAAATTTTTGCTCGAACCTGGTGGTGAAATCATTAGGTTTGAAAAGTTAACTCTTCATTCATCTTGTATAACTGAGAAAGATCTGGATTTCAGAGCTCAGATTTCTTGAGTTAAATATTGGTTGTTTGATGCTTGCCTGTTTGAAATTTGAACTGAAATGCTTTGATATTTAAGTATAACTGAAGATCTTTTAGTGTTGGTTTTACTAATCTGAAATTGTTCTTCCTATGTAATCTGAAATTGTTCTTCCTAAAAACAAATAAGCATTCATTCTCATTGGTTATTCTCATTGCTTATTTCTTTATGTTGGTTAAGTATTGATACGATGTCATTTACCTCCATGGTTCACGTTTTGAGTCTCTGATAGTTACCACTTGATATGATGTCATTTACCCTCATGGTTCAATATTGATACGTTTATTTTACTTAATCATTTATTTAATCATTCTCCTTTGCACAGAGGAGAGAATAAGATTGTAGGTCACGACATTGGAGAAAATGTTGAGGATACACATCAAGGAGAGACAATGGGAGACCAAGACATTGGAGAAGATGTTGAGGATACACCTCGAGTCGGATTGATGTTTGATTTGGAGGAGAAAACATATGATTTCTACAATGATTATGTGAGAAGTATGAGTTTTAGTTTTAGGAGAGAATACTGTCGTTAGAGAAAGGCAGAAGAAAGCTTTGTTAAACAGGCTATTGTTCCTTATGGCATGTGGGCAAATTGTGAATTGTAATTGGAATCTAGAAAGCGTATTTTGTTCTGCATCTTTTGGTTGGTTTGTTTGGGTTTTTTTTTTTTTTTTGGTAAACAATCTTCTACTTGTTGAACACTAGAAGTTGTTTATGCATGTAACAGCGATAATGCAGTTTTTATTACAAAAGTTAAGGAATCTATTGGTAAATCATCATCTTGTCCATCTGTTGAATTAGACATCTGTGGAATCATCATCTTGTCTATGTTTGGAATATGTTTCTGTTTCTTTTATGTGGTTTGAGATTAACCATAGGCTTGCAATCCAAACAGTAGGAGATACCACTTTTCACCCAAAATTTAAGTTCTGTCACCAGCATGTTATGTAGATGAACACAATTTTCCTACTATTCTGACCATTCGAGCACCACATCTCTTAGCGAACAGGAGTCTTGCTTGGGTGGACTTGTCAAGGGGTAGTGCTCATCCAACTACTTTTGGGAAGGTTGATATTGAAGAGGATTTCCTAAAGAGGATTCTTGAAGGACATACTGCCTTTATAATAACCAGCCCTCTACCGTATGTCTCCTTTTTGTGAAGAAGTTTGCACCAAGTGCTTTGGAGCCATTGTTACAGCTGGCACCAAAGTGTTTTGGGCATTGAATTGTGATCATCGAGATGTTTTGCTTAATCCGACAAGAATTCCTGGCTGTAGAAAAGGTCAGATCTGGTGATTAAATTAATCTTATGCCTTGCTTACCAGAAGTCTACTGCAAAATGCTTTTTGGTGTGTTACCATGATATTGAAGAAGAGACTGGTTGTCACATGCTTTAATGTATGTATGCCTTTACTCTCCTTCAACTTCATTTCAGAAAGACAAGTATCAATGGATAAGCATTTTTCTATGGTTAGACTTCCTACTCTCAAAATTAGTAGTTGAAAACACAATTGGGAACCAAATGCTTGGATGACCTTTAGAGATCAATCAGTCTTGTATTTTATAATAAGAGAGAGAGAGCGAGAGAGAGAGAGAGAGAGAGAGAGAGTTAAAAAAGGACTAAAAGACAGATTCACAATATGAGTCAACATCCATTCTTGTATCCGAATTTGTGCTACTCACTTTTTTTTTCTTTAATTTCAACTTGAAATGTGATGCGGATACATTTTACTCCCTTCTTTGCAAATGTCCGTATGAGTAATTTTCAGGTGGCTGAACATTTGGAAAGTTTACAGTCATACTTGTGTTCTTGTATGCTATTCTTTTATCAACAAGCCTTTTTGCCTGCCTGATATGAAAGATTCAAGGTTTATTCAAGAAAGCTGTTTGTTTTGTTTGCCATTTTTTGAGTTTGGGATACCTCCTTCCTCAGCTACCCACTAGGGGCTTTTTTAAGTGCTTCCAGATTACCTATCTGACAGACGATTGCCTACAGAACAAATGGAATCAAAGATAAGATGAATATGTAACGGATAAATAACTCCCATAATGGATACTTAGTATTAGCAGTTAAATTGAGAATTAAAACATAAACAGTGGCACTGTGAGAAATACGGGATCCTAATTCTTCACCAACGTGTGTAACAGATGAAACTACGATGCACCATGTAATTTAAAAAGAGATTCTTAATTACAGAACAAATGGAATCAAAGATAAGATGATATGTAACGGATAAATAACTCCCATAATGGATACTTAGTATAGGTAACAGTGGCCGTGGAAATACGGGATCCTAATTCTTCACCAACGTGTGTAACAGATGAAACTACGATGCACCATGTAATTTAAAAAGAGATTCTTAATTTTGCAATTATTATTGTGACAGATTACAATTCAAAGAATGTATGGAGCCATAGATCAGAGGTAAATATGAAAGAGTAAAAAAAGCCAATAAACACAACAGGAGAAAACCCCAACAACATTTTTTTGGTATTTCTCATATACATGTTGACATCACCATTCAATCATATAATATTTATTTATTTCTATAGGGTTTCCATATCCAAAGCCTCGCCGAAGGCTTGAGGATACTGGCAAATTAAGCAAACTCCTTCCATACTCTGTTCTTTTTCCTTATTGTATGATGGAAAAACGTAAAAAAGATGGAAATTACAATAGCATACAACCCTTCCCTATCATTAATAAACACAGCTCTATGCATACCCTAGTATCCTTCCCAAGTACAAAATACAGCATTTACAAAACAAAATCTTCAACAGCCTTATACAGAACTGAGTGTTCTATAGCCCATTGAGAACTAAGAACACTGGATCCAGCTGATACTGGAACAAAGTCAATTTGGTGTCATCAGTTTGAGCTTCTCTTTGGTGCAAGCCTCTGTTTCCGGTCACATCAGGGTCAGTCAATAAACCATGCCCTTTTGTTCATTTGGTGGGTAGAATTCAGAAAGATTAGTTGATCTGGTCAAGAATGACCAGACTATGCCCAATCTAACTGAAGAATTTTGGGTAATCTGAACATTAATAAATTACCATGAGATGATCCTATAGGCATACAGACAACAAATTTAAGTTAAATGAACTATTTATCTGGCAATATAGCCTGCCAAAGATTATGCCTTCTTATACAATGCATCAGATAAGATCTTGAAAAAAGGGTTCAACAGTTCATGTTCCAAGCGTCATCCTCCCATAGGTAAATTTTCAGAACAATGATCACTTATATATAGATGAAACATATCAAAAGATTACATGGTAATAGATATAACATGAACATGGATAAATCACCAAGATTAGGTCATGGTGAGAACTAAGTTATCGAGCCACTTCAAACACAAGATATTTTCTCTTAAAAATGAACCCATCAGCAAATGGGATTTGAGAAGAAGAAGAGGAAGAAATGACCATGGACAGTTGGACGCGATTCACTGGTTAGGGATGAATAGAGAAACCCTAGAAAAATTTCTGCAAAACTCGAATCTGAAGAAGAAAGAAGAAACAGAATTCACCTCACCTCTGTTCGCGGGTTCTGCTGAGAATCGTGTTTTACAAAGTTGTCGAAGAAGAAGAAGAAGTTCTTTTTATCCAAGCAGCAAAGCACCAAAGGTAAAGGAAAACTGGTCCAATGGAAAAAATCATGAACAATCAGCTTTCTGGTTGCGAACATGATTTGAAGACCAGTTTGAGAAGAAACGAAGAAAGCTTCTGCAACTTACCTCTGGGTGCGATTCTCTGGTTAGAAGAAGCTCTCAGTGATATCCAGCTCCCAAGCTCTCAGTTCTGTTTCGCGGTTTTCTTCTCAATCGTCAAAAGAAATTTCAAAAACTGTTTTCGATTGTGTGTTATCCGACGCATCATAACTCGATTTAAGCTAGTCCAGCTGTCACCCATCAAGTGGCAGCTGGATGTCATCTTGTTCAAACAGAAGATGATCGGATCGTTTGATAGATGATTTGGTATTTTTTACTCATTACACAGGAACCGAAACAGAACCATACCGTTTAACATCCTTATTAAGTGTGGCGTTGGTATTGGATTGGCCCGATATTTAAAACCAATGTGTGTGTGGGGGGTGAGGGGGATGGGAGAGAGGGTGGAAATTCCTTTTAGTTCATCCAGCTTCTTTCACTTGAAATTGGAACGTAAATTAATTAATAGATGATTAGTCAAATACTCGTGGGCGAGGGGTCGACATGACGCTGTGGGATGTGATCTCCCACATCATGCCCATGGTAACATGATATAGCAAGGTTGTGAGGGAGGAGAGTCTGTGAGAAGGTTGTATACATGAGACAGTTCTCGTCTCCTGTCATCTACTCTATAAGACCTACACCCAAAATTGGGCCTAATTTAAATTTTGGCACATTACAGGTCTTCCCCTTGTTATAATATCAAAATCAATACCCATGTAAACATGTGTCCCGTACATGGTAAGATACTTAAGACATACGACTAAGAATCATGTAGGAACTAAGACGGAAGCAAGTTCAGACCAGCCCAGACCACTGATACACTGTCAGGGTCCAGGCACATGATGTCCGGGTGTAGCTGCATCCACACTTTGTGTAGCCGGACGACTTGCTGCGGACAGGCACTTGGCCGCAAGCCATACGGGGCCGTCCATGAGTGACATGTGGCTTCATCTAGACATCCCTTATGATGTCTGGGACATGAGATCCAATACTAGACAGGCGGAAATAAATTAAATTAAAGAAAATTTAAATAGAAGGAGGTGGGACCTAATCTCTCCCTCTCCTAGTCTGCATGGACAGTTTGGAATCCAACTCCATGTAAGAAAATGAACTCTCCGTAGAGTCCTCTAGCTTCCTTGTGCGTAGGTAGAGATGGGACCAGCCACCTAAGAAGTAGGAGAAAAGTGTGAGGAGTGAGAATGGGAGATCATACTCAAAGTACGACTCTCTCTCTCTCTTTCCCTCTTGCGTATACTGGATTTTTTTTTTTTTTTTTTTTTTGGAGAAAGGAGAGCAGAGCTTAGAAGGAAAGAGAGAAATAAAAACCCATTGAGAAGAGACTCTTCCAAGGCAACCCAAGCCATCTAAAGAAGAATTAACCAAAGGTAGGCTCTGCAAACCTCTTCCATCAAATCTAGATCCATGAGGGACCAATGGAGGATGTACTCATCCTCTAAAATTAGGGAGAAAAGCTCTTCATTAGCCATTAATAACAGAATGATCAAATCTGTAAATGCTGTCCAAATTTGATAAGAAACTTGGACAGCAGCCCTATGAGATGGGAAGACCATCATTATGACCCAAAACCCACTATGGGAATAACCCTCCAATATTCCCAAACCATGGGGAATGACCTAGGAGACCCTAGGATGAAAACCCATAGCATACAATGGAAAATACCTAGGTTCGGACATAATAGAATTTGTCCAGGTGCAAGGTCCGGTGGTTCGTCTGGGCACAAAGCCTGTACCACCAAACAACCCTAGAATGGTTCACCGCTATATATATATAGCTCTCGGGTGGTGTCCAACGGACTGTGCGGCGGCACCATCCGCTGGACAACTCCTGAGTGGTCACCATTGTATAGATTGCTCTTGGGTGGTGTCCGAGTAGACTGTGCAGTGGCATCGTCCACCGGACAAGTCATCCACCGGACATTAATAGACTATTTTGAAACTTATTAAAATTCAAACCAAAGACTCTATGACCTAAACCTTTGATCCAAAGATATTAATCCAAGGTTAATGAGAATAAATAGGGAAGTTGGACATGTGTCCAAAGATATTAAACACTAACCATTGTATAATCAACCTAACATGTAAATCTACTTGTGATTAAAGGGAAAACACTTTGACTTCACCAAAGTACTGTTGCAACTCATCATCAAAGGTGATGGGATTAGTTTGACTTATTTTTTGTTTTCTTATATGACTATATGAATATCTATTCTGTTGATTGTATGGCAACATGCCATCCAATATCTGTGATAATTGTTCATGCCTATGCATTATTATATCTTGTCTTATTTGGAAGCATGGTGTTTGGTTAGCATGTGTAGATGAACGGAAAGGGGGTCCTGGACCTCTTTTATGTGGGCACTACTTTGCATATTCTAGTACTTAGTGGGATCCTTACAATTGGAAAGGGGCAGGAGTCTCGGTCTAAATTAGGGTATGGCCTTACTGCATTAGTAATTATACATGGTTTAGGATTGTCATATCTTGTGGGCTTGCACCCTTGTCGATAAGGGTTTAGTTATTGGCAAAGGCTTATATTAAAGAGGCATGATCATGGACTGCGGTGCTCTCCATTCACGATGTAGTGTTGGTGGAAAAGCCGGATATGGATTGTGACTCCCTCTAGCCTCATAGATGTGGTTAAGGATGATGTTGAGGTTCTAGGTGCTTTTCCTCAGGTATCGTTTACTCATTGAAGGGTTGGGGCTTAGAACGAAGACGCTAGGACGGAGCCTATCTCGGGGGATGCTGACAGCATCTTGACGTGGTCTAGGTGTTGTCTTCATTCTTTGGGTGATAGTCACACTTGAGTGTTGAGCGTTGTGTCGTCACTCTGCCAATACTTGAGAGTATCTTCCTATGTAAGTTGATCTCGATAGTGCATGCATGTTTTCCATAGACAAGCTACTAATAATGAAACTGCATTCATATTGCTATGTACTGATTCTCTTACTAAGTTAGTTGATTGCTCATCCTCTATGTATACTTTTTTTGTTAGATTTTTGATATTTCTGTTGATTCTCGTTGGTGTCATGACCATAGTCGCAATGAAAGCGACAATACCAAGAGCAATCCTTCTTTATGCCGTGGCCGAGTGGCTTGGGAGGTGGTTTGAGGTTTCTGTCGCCTTTGATTCCCTCAAGGATCTCAGTCATGGAGGCTGTGAGTGGAGTGTAGTAGTCAAAGGTCTTGTAGGAATGCCGATCTATCTGATCTCGCTGGACCGCTGCTTCTTGGAGTCACCATTATTCTGAGTCTAATCCGCCGGGTCAGATCTCTTCTTGTTGGTAGTCTTCTAGTCGGCCTTTACGGCGTTGATTGCATTTGTTTTCTGAGCTTTCAGTGTCTCATCTGCAACTGCATATGTCTCGCACCTGGTAAGTAGATTGTCCAGGTCTCGTGGAGGCATCTTAGCCAGGGATCAGTAGAGCTTCTCGTCGGTGACTCCACCTTGTAAACTTGACATGTGTCCAGCCGGCTAAATGTCCTTTATCTCTAAGACTTCAGCATTGAAGCATTTGATGAACGCTCGCAGTGACTCATCTTTCTGCTGCTTCATCGTAGACAAGTGATAAGCTGTCTTCTTGGGTACTCAATTGGCTTGGAAGTGCATCAGAAATTTGCTTGAGAGCTGCTCGAAGGAGGTTATGCTCCTTGGCGGCAAGTTGTTGAACCAAGTGCAGGTAAGAGCCCTAAGCATAGATGGGAAGGCACGGCATATCAGGCTGTCGTTTAGGTGGTGGAAGAGCATAGTAGTGACGAAGGTGTCTAGATGCTACTCGGGATCAGTCGTCCCATTATAGGACTCGAGAGAAGGCATGGTGAAGTTTTGAGGTGGAGGCACCCTCATGATCTCCTCGGATAATGCCGTAACTAGTGTATGCCGACCGCAGTGGTGCAAGTTGGTTTTGCTCAATTTACTATAGTCGAGTGGTCAATTCGACTGTCTTTCAATTTCAGGCGGCTGGGTTGCAACTCTTTCAACTCGTTCAACTGTCTTTCAATTTCAGTTGTAGGTGTGTCCATATTGACTCTCACCCTTTCTTGGAGGATGGTCGAGAGATAGGACCTCACGTCATGCTCAGGGTTAAGGTGAGAGTTGAGTCTCTCATGTACTGAAGCTCGATCGTTTGGTGGCTAACGACGAGCAGAGGATCCCGCAACACTCTAAGCTAGTGCTTCGAGCACTCTGGTACAAGAACGGGACTTGGCAGGTGCAGCACCGACCAGATTCTGGCGTGATCCTGACCTGCCGGATCTGCCAGGTGCTTGATAGGAAGCGACCGAGTTGGTTGCTGGTGGTGTGCTGGGAGCAAGCACTGGGGGAGGATTTCCTGCCTCTCCTTCGACTCCTATATTGACTGGTCAGATTCTGCATAACCCTTGAGCCAGCTAGGCAATCTGCTACCTCAGGTTTTCAAATTGCTCACGGGTCACGTACTATTGAGCAGGTCGTGCTGGTGCTGGTGGAGGTAGTGTCGGTGGAGTGACAGGAGGAGTAGGTGCCGGCAGAGGGTTCTGAGGAAGCCCGGTTGTGCTAGCGCTATTGTCTTCTTGTATCTCCAAGGAAGGTACTGTGGTTTGAGCACTTGTCCTTCGGTGAGCCATGGAATGCAATGAGTTTTTTTGCACACTGTTCGTCGAACTTGATCTAAGGCCCCAAGGTGGGCGCCAAATTATTACGGTTGGAAAACATCCCGCTAACTTGCTACTCGGATAACCTGAGATCATAGAGAGAAAGCAAACTAAGCCCCAGGTACACTCCGATGCTTAAGTCAAAATCCAATGTAACAGTCATGAGGTAGTAGGAAGCTATCTCCAATTTAAGAGAGGGGGATCGCAAAGAGAGTTTGAGTGTGGGAGAGATAGAATCAATAATGAATGCATTACCGTGGGGAGTTGTCCTCTATTCATAGCGGTAGGCAAGAAGTATGGAGGTACCGTGACTCTTGAAGGATGTGTGCCAATAGAACTGTCAGGTGTCGCTCTGTGGGACACCCAGGTCGTAGACTCTGAGTAGGAGTAGGAGACCTTAACAAGGGATGTAGAGTCTGTCGGGATAAGAGTGACGGGTGTCACTATGTGACTGGTCATCCTACAGTATAAGTCGTCAGCGTGTACTATTAGGAGAAGGACTCCTATGACGTGGTTAAGTCGTCGTAGGACTTTCTTATTCGATCAAGTGACGTGGCTGGTAGGACTCGGCCTCCGAGAGTCCAAAGCCAAGTGTGACTGTAATTCTCTTAGTCAGCTAACTTCGTTTTGGATGACGTGTGTAAGATTTCTATTGGGGGGTATTTTTCCCCCTTAACACTATACAACTTGAAAGATATCTTCAATAGCCTTATGAAATAGCCTAATTCATAGCTTGAAATAAGTTGTAACGCTTCTATTTGTAAGTCATGCCGATCGACTGCTATCGGCATCCGATGGACCGCTAGGTGACCATTGGGAAAATATATCCATTGAGGATCAAAATATAGCCATTGGACAATGGGCAGAAGGATCTAGTCGACTTTTATAACATCTGGTTGCAACTGGTAGGGAATCTAGTGCAATGGGATTGATCGAGAAAGATCTCTTGCTAATATTCTAAGATCGTGATTGGATCCACAAATATTTTAAGCAGGTTGATATACAGAACATTCTGTCTGTATCGACCACTAGGAATTGATCAATCGATTCCTATAACCGGGTAGTGTTTTAGTCTTCAATCCTCTTGGGATTTATGTCCAATTCTTTGGATGATTTAACACATTCTTTTCCTTACTTTCTAAGGTCATTTTCATAGGTATCTGAACATCACCTAGAGTCTTTCTTGGATACAATGATATACATGATTACAAATATGCTTGTGCAAATGTACTAGCCTAATTGAATAAGTACAATGTCTTCATCTTTAATCTTCATTCTTCATATCTTGGTCGTCAAGCTTGGATAAATTTCTTATTCTTCAAGCTTGGACAATTCTTGGTCTTTAAGCTTGAACACTCTTCTTGGTCTTCAAGCTTGGATAAATCTTGGTCTTCAGGCGTGGATATCTTCTTGTTCATCAAGCTTGGATATTTGTGTCTTGTCTTGCATGGATGACAAGTTGGCCCTCTATGTCTTTGATACTAGATCATGATACTCATGGAAGATATTAGTATATCTTTAAGTGTTTATCATAATCAAAACCAAACTCGGGACGTGAGATTTCACAAAAATTTTTTTTTTGCCGATGGAAGGAAAGACCTTCTCATCATATTCGAGGCCGAGGATTTTGAAGATGGTTGGGAGGTGGGGTCCTTCAGGGTAGGAAAAGAAGCAGAGGGTGAGATTGACCATTTGGAGGTCCTTGGTGCCGGAGATGGAGGGGGTGGTGTGGGGGCAAGTGCGAATGTCGAAGATGAAGGGTCTACAACCATGGGATCAAGAAATGTGTGCTCTCTCCCATCGTCTCATCCAACACTCCTCATAGTCGATAGAAGAGTATTAGAGTACAGCCCTTTCACCTCTATTAGTAGTGTACAGAGATGAATTCAGGACAGTTGTGCCCAAGCCCAGGCCAAAGGCTGCTCTTGCTAGCTTCGTCAGGAACAACACTGCCGCTTGGCTGCAGCCCATTTTCTCCCCCTCAGAATAAATAATCAGTAAGCATTAGTAGCTTTAGTTTTTTTTTTTTTAGCCTATATAGATGAAGGAACAATAATACCTTAACTGATACCAAAAAGGTATGCTGACTCATTGTATCAGACTGATACAATCGATACAGTGCTTATCGTCTTCTAGAATACCCGATACCTGTTCTAATACTAGGAACTTAAACCATGGTGGTGGTCGGAGAGATTAGTAGAGGTAAAGGGAAGTTAAGAGGTAGAAATGTCAAAAAGGCTACACGAATGATGAGGGGCCCTGTTTTGGGTAATTTTACAATTCCCATTTTCATTTTGGAAAATTTGGTTGAAACAAAAATTGGGGAGGATAATTTGATAAATCAAAACCCATTTTCACGTAATCTTGTAGATTTCCCTTTATCTTAACCATTGATTATTCGGATTCTATAACCTGCTAATCTCACACCCGTCTTTTCCTTGCAATATTGAAAGAAGGTTCAGCCTTCCCATTGTTAAATGGATAAGGAATCTTCTTTCCTTATACGTGTGACTGGTATCACATCATTTTTGGAAGCCCTTATAAACTATATGCAGCAATGCACCCACCTGGGTTTCTCATTTGCTATGATTGATACCTCCATAATTAGGGAATTGATCCGAAAATAGCTCTAATCTGCCTCGAGACAACATTTGAAACAATATTAGCATCAGACTAATAGAGTTAGTTTAGAACCTCAGGCAGGAAATGGTATTGAACTTACAAGGGCAAGAACAAGACCAGGTGAAACACAACAGAATTTTGTTCAATGAAGCATAGTAAAATGAGTTGACAGGGTGAGAACCGTGATGATGGATGGCATTCGACAGGTGCTTAGGGCCTTTTAGGCCACCCTGTTCAACCCTAATTAACCAGGTTACCTTTGCAACGCAACAGGCTGCACTGCAAAGAGGTGATAAGTAGATCACAATCACACTGGCCAATAACAGCCAAGATTCAGATGGCCCTCAATCCTATATAAATAAGAAGCAAATCTTTAAGATGATGAAAATTGTTAACATAAGATACAGCCATAAACAAGTTCATTGATAACAAGGACGACAAATTTTCCTACCCTAAGAAGATGAAGTCCTGAATCCTCCTCCAATTACCTACCCAAAAAAACAAAAACATAAGAACATATCATTAATCTCACTTCCTCTTCTTAGAAGGCGGCTGGGGTAGCTCTTCATCCTCATCTTCCTCGTCATCTTCTTCATCTTCCTCATCATCATCATCATCATCCTCATCCTCGTCATCGTCTTCCTCTTCGTCATCCTCACCACCACTTCCTCCATCACCATTGACCTTTGCATCATCTTCAGGATCCACTTCATCATCATCATTCCCCTCCTCACCTGACCCTTCTTCCACATTGTCATCATCCTCGTTGGCATCATCATCCTCATCATCATCGTCATCCTCAGTTTCACTAGCATCTTTGTTTTCAGGATCAGCTTGTTTCACTTTGTGAAGCTCTGCCATTGGAAACCTGCAAAGTAGATGTATGAGTGACCCTCCTGATAGTCAACAATCCAAGCAGATGGTCAAAATAAATACTTCCTACCTTTTGTCTGTGCTGGGTAAATTTGGGATCACATACATCTCATTTGACAGAGACTCTATCTGAAATAAAATTTAATAGTGGGTGAGAAAATAGATAAATCAGATATAACAGTGAACAGAATAAAATGTTTCCTACTTATAGCCAGCCCATCATGTATGCAGTAATCATCAATTACTACTCATACATTAAGAACTCTATTACCTGACAAATGCGAGCAAAATGTCTGATAATTTAAGGAAGCAAAGCAGCTCAGAAAATATGTGCAAAGCAAGTAATAATCTATTTCAACTTTCTAGAATCCACCAGAAACTTCAAGAATCCTTCATCAGTTCATGGGTGACAATACATGATTATGGCTAACAAAAGCTCTTGGAATACCACAGCCTATCAAATATACATAACATAGACTAAATCAAGTAATATGGAGTCCGATACAAATACACTTCACAACTTCAAGTTGCATGACCTATCAATAATAAAGAAGCACACAAAATGGAGACAACTCCCAAGTAGTGCAAAACTGATATACTCCCAAGCCAAAAGTGTGCATAATTAGTAAGAAGCCAACTGTATTGCTGGCATCCTTGCTCCATCAACCATTATCATATTAAGCTTGTGATGGAATAACACACCCCTTTTCCTCTTTCAATAATAATGTTTTCTATTATGATTGATTTAAAAGAAAGTACCGCAATAATGTCCATGCGACATCTAAGTAGAACAGCTACAAAAATATAAGAAAAGCAAGCAAAATAAGACGTCTATCTCCACTTTCAGAAACCTAACGGACCCCTCTTGGGAGCCATTCATATTGAGTCCTTGAAAACCTACAAGCAGAGAGACATTTCAGGGAGAGGGTTCCGACAACGCCAGTGTGGGGGGAATCTAACATCACACCAATGGGAAAGACGGAAACAATATGCCAATGGGGGAGCCACATGGGCAAAGAGGAGACAGGGAGCGCCATAATGTGAGAGGGCAAGGGCAGGGATCCCCACATGCCAGTGGGGATCTTGGATCTTTTTCCCTGCAGTTTATCATGTAAAACTTCTAGGCCAACTTTCATTGGAAACAATAATAGCTAAAATAAAGATCATTGAAGCACGACTAAAAGTTCCCAAAACAAGATTTTTGAATCTTTGAAACACCAAAGAAGCAATACCAAGATAGAATAAATTATTTGGCAAGAAACTGTAGTAAACTCTCAACCAGCATTAGAAGAAAGATTGAACATCAGCATCGCATGAAAAGCAGAACCATTTAATTCAATTGCTTGCAACAATACTATGCTTCTACCTTCAAGATCTATCATAAAAATTACATGCCACAGCAACCTATTAAGTAACAAAGAATCCAAACATCTACATAACTGAACAATGAGAGACTATTATCATATATACCTTTTCTGAAAATCCTAAAGCATAAGTATAACCATGGTAGAAACTAGAGGGGAAAGAGAAGACAATGTCTGAGAACTTTGAAATAACTGCTATACCCTAATTCCACTGCATAAGTAAAACCATGGTAGAAACTAGAAGGGAAAAAGAAGACAATGTCTGAGCATTTTGAATAACTGCTCTGTTGAAGGTCCGGTACAACTGAGTATCAGACAAGAAAAGACAGCACAACAGTCTCATACAAAGTAAGAAATAAAAATTCATATTGCAATTACATTCCATATTCCAAAACCATAAATCAAGTGAGGCAATATTCCTAATAAAAAAATGTTACAGATTCCACTAAGCAAACAACCAGGAACAAACCCCAATTTCAACCCTCAAACAAAAGCAGGGGAAAAAGAAAAATGACAAAATAAGTCTGGAAAAACCCTAAAGACTTCAGAAGAAAAGCCGTTTCAAAATACAACATGAAACCGTTGGCACAGAGTAAAAGAAGTGAATCTTCATTCCTAATAATATTTCAGATTCAATAATTCAAGTAGCCAAACAAACACAATGAGAACGTTTTCTCAAAAAAAAAAAAAAAAAAAAAAAAAAAATAAATAAATAAAAATAAAAATAAAAATAAAAAGGTACCATAAATTACAAAAAAGAAGCTCTGAAACCCTAGAAGATTAAGGACGCAAAACTACTTTTGTAGGCATATAGAAAAGGGGGAAAATAACAGAAACCTACTCACAGAAGTAGACCCCTAATTCTCTAAAAGCAGGAATAAAACATATTCATTCTGTTAAGAGATACCAGGGAGGACTAAAGCATGTCACAATGAACAGAAACTTTACGGTAAAAACAGAAAAGAAAAAAAAGGGGGAGAAAAAAGGGTTTTTTTGGTTCTTATTGGGAGAAACTCATACCGCCAGGAGAAGCCAAGCCAAAGATTTCCCAGCAACTAAAGACGTCTCCACTACCATAGCTTCCAAAACAGAAGAGACCATCCTCTCCAAAACAACCACATCAGGGCAAAAACTGTCCACCTCCATTACAGCAGAATTTATGCAATTACCAAAAATACAGAAACAGAGAGAAAAGAAAAAAAAAAAAAAACAAAACAGAGACCAAAACCAGAGAGTAGTAGTGAATTAATAGAAAAGAAAGCTAACTATGAAAAGAAAACCCAAAAAAATCTAAAAGAGTCCATGTCTAAGAGAAAGAGCGAGGAGCTTGCAGACGATTTTACACGAGTGTGAAAAAACGCATTCTTTGATTTGGAAAGGAAGAGGGGGAACGGGTGAACTCGGGTTAGGGTTGTTCGGGGGATTCGGCTCCTTCGCTACAGAGGTGGCAGTGTGCCCTCGATGTGTGCCACGTATACAGACAGCAATCCAAAGGCCAGCTGTCAATTTATGTAAAATATGTATACGGAACTGATCTACACCGAATCATATGAACTCATCTTCCATGACGAAACCGTGAAATCGATTTAGGGGAGAGAAGATATTTCATTCCGATAAAATTGATGAGGCTAACTCGCCTCTGTCTCGCCATCCGTTTCTTGCGATTGGCTTCGAAGCTAGTTGCAGCAACAAGGTCGAACTCGAGTTCATGACTCGCCTCGCTCCAATCGGACTCATCGTTGGTCCTGTCTCCCTGTATCGTAACAATCTTAGGTTTTCCGGGAACAACTGACACTAAAACTAGCGCACGTACTCCCTTTGCTTCCTGAAAATCGCTGTGTTCCTCTACAGGCTTGTGGGGCTGGGTGGGTTAGGGCTAGAGTTTTCGTAACTTTTTTTTTTATAAATGTAGTGTGATATCTGATTCATTTTTTATTTCTTTTTTGATTGTTGATGCTGCTGTTATTTATTATTATTATTTTTTTCTTCTTGAATCGGTGGACGATGGACTCATGGACACTAGGCAGTCTGGAAATGGCGTTGGTAAAGAGAAAAGTTTCGGAAAAGTTTCGGATTCAGCATTGGTTTATATATATATATATATATATATATATATATATATATATATATATATATAGCCTCTTTTTCCCTTTTTATTTATTTATTATTATTTTTTTTCTGTGCTGAAATTTCACTTTAATGTTCTGAGAGATGTTAATTTCAGGGAGACGAATAGGAAGAGGAAATGAAGACCTGATTCAAATCGATTTCATGACGGGTTTGAGAGGGAAGACTTGGTCACTCACTTATATTTGCAGATCAAGGGTTTGAGATGGGTTTCAGTAGGGAGGAAGGAAGATGACTTCATATGATTCGGTTAGTCAGTTCCATATATATTTTACGTAAAATGACCCTAACTTAATTATTATTTACCACTAACCTATTGTTAGAGGGGAAATACACCCCCCCCATTCACCCCCTCCCTTCCCCTCAATAAAAAATCAATACGTGGCATCTCATTCAGCCGAAGCCGAGTGGGTGTGCACTTGGATTACTCGGTCTTTCTAAGCATACACGAGTCTCCATTCAAAAAGTCTTATCCTTATAGGACACGTTATCCTTATAGGACACGCCACAGGAATCCTATTCCTAGCAGGGTACGATGTATAGGGACGCATCCATCTCCCTCAGGTCTCTCAAGATCAATTCCATCACAGTTATAGAAGTCCCTACTAGATACAACTTGCACTCCGACTTATCCGGAGGAAGGTTCATTTGTAGGATGACACTTGTCATCCCGAACTAGTTGGACTTGGCCATTCAATCCGTTGTCACACCCCAAAAACTTGGCATTTTGGTATGACCATGGTTTCCTCGCACTACCATACCAAGATCCATTCATAGTCCATAATATAACACAACTCTTCTATTAATTACAACACAGATTATGGGAACCATAGAGTGCAAATCAAATAGTAGCAGAATCAATAACTAGAAACCATTAAACCAAGTCTAATTGTATTAAATAACTGTAATAAAGGTTTATCTGTTTTCAAACCAAGACATAAATAACATAATACCAGGTATTGAGTAATTAAATAAAACTCACGGGTCAAACAACGCCCGGAATAAACAAATAAATAAAATTGTATTTTGTCCTAAGTAAAAACTACTAAAGTAATCTTCTCTCTCAGACAGAGAAGTCTTCTACTTTTCAGAATCATTGTCTTCTAATCATAAAGACAGTCATTACATTCACATGAAGAATCATGCGAATCATCTTCAATCACATAATTATCAGCTAAATAATCTACACAAGAATCAGAAAAAAAAGTGTACGTACAAAGGGGTGAGCAAAACCACGCGCTCAGTGAGAAATTAGTACACTCAAGCATACAATGCATGATATATTATTAAGGTCCAAATGGTCTATGAATAAGCATGTGCAAGTCACGTTACACCTAAATCCTAGTAATGAATATGCAAGCACAAGTAAGACGAATGCAACACACTTGCTCTTCACCTCATGTGAAACATTACCTCAAGAATGAAGAATACAGTCCAAGTATGCCAACTTGGCATTGTACCAGCATTCCTCTATCATAGACTTTCGCCTGGCATCTTATTCTACACCTCAACCACTTCATTGGGTGCTCACTGCCCAATCCCTGATTGTTAAACACATAGAACAGACTCATCCCTAGCTTTCACCCGAGATATTAAAGGCTCGCTCCCAACCCTGTTCGTTTCCTTACTACAGCTGCGAATGGGGCGTACCTAAAGTTGGTCCACAATAAGCCTATGCCAATACCTAAACCCCTATTGGCAAGAGTTACCTATCACAGGATGTTGAAACCTAAACAAAAAAATATTACTAATGCAGGTACCCATATCCTAGCTTAATGGACCAAGATAAACCGTCCCATTCTAGCTATCTGGATCTACTAGGACTCAAGCAAATGGCAAACAATCATGTTATCAGACATCCACATGTTATCAAACAATTTCATAATCAACTAATCCAATAATAGAGTTATAATATGCAAATGCATGAATAGATATCACAGTGATCCAAACACTAGCAACGCATATACACACTGAAACAAGAAAATAAAACATGTACTAATCCCTCACCTGAATATGGTGAGCTAAACTTTACTCTGTTGCAGACAGAGTCCTTTTCCTTGTTTTCTTATGTCGACTTACCTATTACAATTAAGGTATGAATGTTACTTATGATTGTTTATTCTCGCTTCCATTAGGTTTAATGTATCCTCATTAGTCTTAGGAACATGTCCTAGGATCACTTGGTTAAGTCTCAAAGTCAATGGTTGAAAATACAAGCTTGCTATAACGATGTGGTCGATCTAGATGGTCGATCAGCTATGGTGGTCGATCATCTCTGTTTTGTCAATCGCCTAGGTAATTTTAGCCTAGATGTTCCAAAGGCTTGCACCTCTGTAGGATAAATTATACAGATGTTTTATGATGGGTTTAAGTCACTAGTTAAGATAGAATCCTGTTCCCATAGGTTATGTGCAAGTATGGTCTATGATAGAAAATATCATCTTTGCAACCACACGTACCTATGTACTTGGGAGCACATTCTACTCAATCCAATCCCTCCAACATGTTTATTATGTCATTCTTGAGGTGTAGGATGTTTAACATAGTCCAAATAGTTAATTAGGGTGAAAAATACCAAAAAGACAACTCACTGTAAGCCATGCGGTCGATCACAGCAGAGGCGGTCGATCAACTCATTTTAGTCGACCACCTTGGTTGATTGCCTCGTACCAGAGAGCTCGAACTAATTCAATTTCAATCCTTTCTCCCAAGCACGAGGTCCAAGGCTTCACCAAAGGGTTTCTAAGTATTAGAACAATTTTAATGAACGTATGCTAATCATATTTGAATGTTAAATATCACCAAAAGGTCTTACTTTAATGCTTGTATCAATTTATTCATTATCAGCATTATAAAAGGGTTATACCTATCCTCCATTAATGGCTTCTTCTGGAATCTTGTTCCAGCATGATGAGATGTTGGGTTTACCTCATAGCGTCATCAAGGGTTCAATTTAAATCATGCAAGAATAGTTTTTTAGGCTTACCTCAATGCTTATACACAAGTTGTTATAGAGAGAAGAAGCTTGAGGGAGGACCTTCAATGGTTATTCTTTCTCTTCTTCTTCCTCCAACTTGCTCTAATTCATTATCTCTCTCTCTCTCTCTCTCAGAATGTGTTAGAGGTTCTAATGTTTTCAATTAGGGTTCATGGAGAGTTTTTATTAAGGGGTTGATACAAGAATTAGAGTTGCATTGCAATTCTTCTCTTGAGAGTCCTAGTCCTAGTATAAGTGTAATGAAAGAGACTTGGAGGTTGTCAATTGGCACTCCAATACATTTAAAAGTAGGTCCCACATGTTTAGGGATGATCATGGGTAGTTAAGAACCAACCCCAACTAAAATAGACTCAGACTGGCCCAATTCTGGGTTCATGCGGTCGATCGAACAGGGGCGGCCGATCATCTCAATTTGGTCAACCTCCTTGGTTGACCGCCTACTCTGAATTGACTCAGAATGGCCAGGTCTTGATTGTTTCGACTGATTCCTTCCTCACAGAGCTTCTATACTACGACATAAAGGGTTTTGACTCTTACCTAAAGTTCTATACACTCCATTGATGATACGGATGCTAGGTTAGTGTCGGCAGGAGAACTTATTATGTGAGAAAATTTGAATTAGCTTGAAATTTTGGGTGTGGGTTTCACATCCATTGTCTTTCATTTTGACTAGGATTTTAAGACTCAGATGCACCATCCTATGACACTTGGCACTCCATCTTATAAATTCAATGTTGGATGTGGACTCTAACACCTCACGCCTCACTCTATAAATATAAGCAGTCCACTAAAGGTAAAGGCTAATTGATTACTCTCCCTTTATGTGTAGATTTTGTCTACGGCCCCTCTCTTTTAAACTGGAGCTCGTCTTTGACTGCTCTTTACTGCTTGTATTCAGAATCTGACTTAGGCTTTGGAGTGTCTCCCTAGCTAAGTCACCCAAACACTTCTACCTCTCACTTTGTAATCACAAGTCATCCTCATTCCAGATCAGCGAGATGATTTCTGACCACAATAGTTTGGTGCTCACCATGGGGCCTTCGACTAAATTCAAAGAAACTGTGCAGGGAGAATTACCTTTTCTCTTTAATCGCCCATAAAAGGACTCGTGCTCGTTCTGCTGTTCCAGTGGAAGACATTAGGAAGGAGGACAGTGATTCTAGCACCCTGGGGATAGCCCCGAATCCTATCCCTGCACGTACACCACTTGTTCCTCCTCCTCCTCCACCTCAGCCTACTCCCCAATATGCCACTCGTGAGTAGTTTGAAGTCTTGACTCAACAAATCACTCAACTAGCTCAGGTACTACAAGGTGCTCAACCTATTAATATAGGCATTAAGGTCGGAGCTACAAACCCACCTCTACTGCTTGCTCAAACAGTTGCGATCAACTCGATTACTGCACCTTTAGTGTATAGTTGACTCGCCAGATTCTAGTCCTACAACAACCACGCCAATGGTAGGCCCACCGGACCCAGGCCCCAGGTCCCTGGGCCCGCAGCCTCTATTCAGAGAGTGATGGCATCTACTATTCATGTTCCATCTCAAAATTGCTGAGCCTCTGTACATGAAAGACTCGGCTCTAGACTAGCACCAGAATATGAAGCCAGGTCTTTTCTCAATGCTGTCCGAAAGGAGATGACCAACCAAAATGCGCCGCCAGCCATAATGGTCCCTCTGGCCGTCATCCTTTTCAATCCTCCAGTGCCGGTCCCACCGTCGACAACACTCATCGGTCAACCAGTGCCGATACCCCCAATCCCTTCGGTCACATTAAAAAAATAGTTAGTCAACCTGGTTACTCGGTTGCAATAGGTTGAGCAACATTGGACCATTCTAGCACGACCAACCTATGCTGCCGTCACCGTGCTGTCGGAGGAAATCATGTGGGTTCCTGCTCCTAAGCACTTCATCATGCTGACAATCGAACCATATAATGGGATGACAGATCCTGAGCAACATCTAGATACGTTTGTCTCGATGACCCTCTTTCACAGTCTCAATGACAGTTTAGTATGTTGAGCCTTTCCAGCTACACTTAGGGGTCCAGCTCAGACTTGGTTCAATAACCTGTTGGCAAGAAGTATCATGTCTTTTGAGCAACTCTCTAATTAGTTCCTGGTCCACTTCTAGGGCAGCTGAGTGCACAAGAAGACACCCTATCACGTCTCAACAATCAAACAGCAGAATGATGAAACCTTGAGGGCATTCATCAAATGCTTCAATGCAAAAGTTTTAGAGATCAAGGACATCCCACTGCTAGTCATCCTGTCCGCCTTGTAGGCAGGAATCATCGACGAAAAGTTTTGTTTTTTCCACAGCAAAGAAACCTCCAATGGACCTATCAGATATGCTGGCATGATGACAAATATGCGGCTGCCAATGAAGTATTAAGAGTCCAAAAAATAGATAATTCAAAGGCCAACCCGTACATCGCCGACAAGAAGAGGCCCGACTCACAAGGCCATACTTAGAACGAAGGGACATAAAGAAGCAGAAGTCAAGCAGAGATTAGATTAACCGTCACCCTTATAATATTTTCAACTACTATACGCCTCTAGCAGCACCCATCTCGAAGATACTCTAAGTCATCAAAGATGATCAGACCCTCCGACCGCCTCCTAAGCAACTCAATGATGCATCGCACTCACTACTGTCATTTCCACAGTGATTGCAGTCACGACACAAATGAGTGTAAGTACCTCAGGGAAGAAATATGAGACCTCATCCAAGAGAGGATATATTGAAACTTTGTTAGGGATACTGGAAGAGCTCAAATCCCTACGAATGAGACACCCGACCCAACACCTCAACCACGAGTACAACCACCTACAGATTTTCGTATGGAGGCGGGAGAACCATTAAGCCAGAACCGCTGAGACTATAAATTTCCAGAAGGAGAGGTAAATGCCCCCAGACCCTGGGTCGGAGCTATCTAATTCAGCTCCTTCTGAGGGATGACTCCCCATAGCGCGACTAGTTGGCCGTCTCATACACCCATCCAAGAGCACCTCGGCATGTGACTCAAAGTTGGCAGTCCATTACCTAAGAACCAACCATGTACTATAATAGATTTAGTAATTCTAGAAGTCAATGGTGCACACAATATCATTGGCGGACCAACAGCTAGGAACACCTCCAACAAGTCGGCCAAGGCATACTCCCGATTAGTAGCCAAGACAAAAATGGCCCGTCAAGAAAACTAGAAGTAGAGAAATCATCATGTTCGAAGATGAAGACCTTATCAACGTTGCTTTCCCTCACGATGATGCCATTGCCCTTACAGTCTGCATAACCAATTATGACATCGCCAAGGTATTGATAAACATTGGTAGCTCGGTAAACATCACATTCTATCATGCCTACCAGAGAATGCTGCTAGAGGACCGTCAACTCTAGCCTGACACCTTTTCCCTCATTAATTTCTCAGGGGATACAGTGACAGTAAAGGGTAGAATTAGATTGTCGGTCTAACTGAGCCAAAAGCCCAGGCAAAGGATAGTACTCGTAAATTTCTTAGTAGTCGACCTCCCGTCAAGCCACAACGTTATACTCAGCCGACCCTCACTGAACCAACTACAGGCTTGCATGTCCACATACTACTTGGTTATGAAGTTCCCTACAGAGAGTGGAATAGGAGAGTATCAAGGGGACCAAACCGTGTTGTAGAAGTGTTATGCTGTTGACTTGGCCACAAGTAAGAAAGTCGCGTTAGTTCAATTAGTCGGTGTGGAAGCCATATGAGATGAACTTTGCCAGGAGAGGGGTGCTCCCATGGAAGAGCTCGTCCAAATTCTAATCTTGGCTGATTGTCCAGAGAAAACATTCCAAGTCAGCTCTCTGTTGCCAGAAGATTAGAAGGTCAACTTAGTCACCTTCCTCTTGGGGAATCTAGATGTATTTTCCTAGTAAGCCTCTGACATGCTAGGCATTCCTCGAGAAATTATTGAGCATCACCTCTCCGTCAACCCCCAGCACAGGTCGGTCAGGCAAAAGAAGAGAAGTTTCACCCCAGCCCGTCAGTTGACCATCGACAAAGAGGTACAAAAACTGTTGAAGATAGGGTTTATCTGAGAAGTCAACTAGAACTCAACAAAGCTTGTCCAAAGGTCAAATATATGCTACCTAGGATAGATCAATTCATGGACGCCATAACCGGCCATGAACTTCTGAGCTTCCTTGATGCATACTCCACCTACAACCAAATTAAAATGCACAGATAGGACGAAGAGTGCACACCCTTCGTCACGACCAAGGACTCTTCTACTACACAGTCATGCCATTCGGCCTCAAAAACGTAGAGGCCACTTACAAGAGGTTATTAAATAAGGTGTTCATGAAAAAATTGGCCACAACATGGAGGTCTACGTAGACAACTTTCTCGTAAAAAGCAAAAAATTCTACCACCATATAGCTGACCTCACTAAATCATTCGATATCCTCTGAGCACACAACATGCAGCTCAACCCTACCAAGTGTGCTATCGGAGTCACATTAGGGAAATTCATGGTCTCCCAAAGAGGGATAGAAACAAACCCCTACAATAACTGCAATCTGTAACATGACACCACTAATTAAACCAAAACAAGTACGGGAGTTGAATGGCCAAAATGCCACTTTGGGATGTTTCATGTCCAAATCGATTGATCGCTACCTCCCGTTCTTCAAGACGAACATGTTCTAAAAATAAATAAATAAAGTAATATATAGTGAACAGAACTGAAGATGATTTGGTGATGGACTGGATCTAAGACGTCCATCTCAAACTACCTATGTATTCCATCCTGTAAATCAAATCCATAACGTAGTTAGAACATATTGTTTATTAAAGCTTATAGATGTGATTTATTCTTGAGCTTTATTAGATTTAAGGAAAAATTTCATATACACCCCAACAAGGATCGTTAACATCATCTATCCCCATAAGTTTGCAAAAACATCATCTACCACCTAAAAACTTTGCACTGTTAATAAAAGAAGTCCACTTCGTCCATAGATTCCCATTAGATACTGATGTCAGTAGAAATGGAACCATTGATGGACAATACTACCCTTTGATCAGAGTTACAAGACAATTTTACCCTTTTTTTTTATTTTAAAATTTTTACCCTACCATGGTTCAGCTTTTCTTCTTCGTCTCCTCTAATATGGGTCTCTCTTGTTCTTCATCTCTATCTTCCTGCTCTTTTTCCCATTTGCAGCATCTTCAATAGGAGAAGGTGTACTAGACGAGTGTGCCAAATGAGCCCGATCCCCGTTGGCACCATTTCCAAGGGTGTATTTTCGAAGATCTGGACCACCCTAACTAAACAGACACAAAAATGATGCTAGAACACTGTAAATCAAATCCACTCCAACAGGCAGTGGAGGTGACTAAAGACGGTAGACAGAAGTCACAAAACTTCATTTTTAAGTTTCAAATTCAAAAGTTTTGAAAGAACCATATTTGCAGATTTTTTATTTTAAATTTTGATTACTTAAAATCAACCATCTGATTTCTTGGAAATTTTAAAGGAAAGTTCGTTTTTGATCGGTCTTTCCTTTTCCTGTGCCTGATCAATGATACGATGGCCATACAAACAGGGATCGACCTCTCATAATTTCTAAAGATTCTAATTGGAGATTGGCTGCTGGAACACTACAACTCTAAAGCACTAAAATCAACATAGAAAACTCATGAATATATAAACTAAAAGAAACAAATTGGATGAAAATAATGAAACACAAGAACGCTTTGAAGGACAATAGATTGGGTCTGAGCCCCTTCAGTTAGGGTTTCTACTATGGTGGTATGAAGACCCTACGACTTTTTATATGGATTTAACCCATACACTACCTACGTCTCCATTTGCCTTGAAATTATTATTTCCCCCTTTTGATTTTGTCTTCTTTTACAATATCGTCACTAAATGAAGCGGTAAGCTCAAGATCTTCATGGATTTTTCGTCCCCTCCTGGTGTTAACAGCATAAGCCCACGTTGTCTAGGCCATTGTTTTCCCATCTTTTCCGCAAGCAGAACACTAGGCCTTTTATCGCAGGATCGATGGCAAGAGAATAAAAAATATTAAAGATGTTGCTGGAGCAGATAGCTTTCTTATGTCTTTCACTGATCTCAAGCGTCCTTTCTTTTTTTTTTTGTGGAAAATCATAGACTAATGTCACCTCTGCTGGAAAACAAACGCCAGAGCTCCAGAGACGCTATGGGTTGTATTGGAGCTGATCCGCAAGGTCTGCAGAACAAATTCAAACTTAGAAAAAAACAGAGACAGACAAGACTCTTGCAAATGCTCAGACGTCGTCCCCGGCCAAAATGCACCGCTTCCACGATGTGCCATAGCTTCTTTGATTCAATCCAAACCCTCACCCATAGGTCTTCCTCTTCTAGATGATCACCACTACTTTCGATCCAAACCCTCATCCATTAGGTTCATTACTGCTAGAGAGAACAAAGGAGAACGAGATAGGGGAATAGGTTCATTACATGGTCAAACTCGATTTGGGGAACATGTTTTTTTTTATATATTTTTTAAGGGAATAGGTTCATTACAAAGTCTAATTAGTCATTCAACATAATTTTTTAATTTTTCAATTTATAATATGAGGGGTAAAACTGTATATCAATAATTTTAATGATTTTCGTCAGTTAAGTGGACCTAGGTGATGTTTTTGCAATCTTGTGGGTGTAGATGATGTTAGCAATCTTTGTTTGGGTGTATATGAAATTTTTTCTAGATTCAATTATTCAAGTTAAGATTTATGCTTGATGAACGGATGATATTGAATCTAGATAGTCCATATAGACTAAGAGTACTGTACTTGGAGAACCCTCCAAATTGCCTACGTATTCTAGGTCCTGTTTGATAAAACTTATGCTCTAGATTCTTGATTTTGATTCAGAATTTAGATTCTACTTCAGGCTACTCCAGAATTATTTGAGAGTAAAAACATGTTTGATAACGTATTTTTGGAATGGATTCCATAGTATCTTTGAAACAGAAACATGTTTGATAAACACTATCCACCCAATCAAACTCTAAAAAAGTGGTTGTAGTAGTGGTGGGTGGTGGTGGTGGGTGATGGGTGGTGGCGATGGCGGGCAGTGGTAGGTGGTGGTCGTGGTTGGTGGGTGATGGCGATGGTGGTGGGTGGTAGAGATAGTTGTGGTGGTGGATGGTGGCAGTGGTGGTGGGGCTCGATGGGTGGTGTCAATGGTGGTGGTTGTAGCGGTGGTGGTGGTGGTGGTGGCAGTGGTGGTGAGTGGTAGCAGTAGTGGTGGTTGTGGTGGTGGTGGTGGTAGGTGGTGGCGATGATGCTGTGATGGTGGTGGGTGGGTAGTGGAGGTTGTGGTGGGTGGTAGTGGTGGTGGTGGGTAGTAGCGGTGGTTGTGGTGGGTCGTGGTGGTGATGGTAGTGGTGGCAATAGTGGTGGCTGTGGTGGTGGGTGGTGGTGGCGGTGATAGTGGTCAAGTGAGAGTCAAGTGAGAGTCGGATTCCTTTTCTTTTCCCAAAAACTTGCTCCAATAGAAAAAAACAAGTATTATCTACTCCAAAAATTAGGATTCTAAAGCCAATTTGAATCCGGTTCACAATGTGGGAGCTCGAATCCTACTAGGCTTACCAAATGCACTTTTACTCCAAAATGGTTCCTTGAGAGTCAGAATTCATAGAATATAGAATCTGGAGTATTATCAAACAGACCCTTAGAGGTCCTAGAAATCAGGTACAATGTAGTTCATATAGGATTGATTATGGATACGAACATGATTATGGATATGGGTAAGGTTATGGATATAGATTTGGGTAGTGGACATAGATATGGATATGGATATTGGATATCCTAAAGAAACTAAGGATGCATACTCGTAAGCATGACTTTGGGTCAGAACCTTGCTAAGCAAAGAGGTGTGTACTCGTAAGCACAACTTTAGGACAGAATCTCGCCAAGCAAGGAGGTGCATACTCATAAGCAAGACTTTAGAATAGAAAATCTCGCCAAGGAAGGAGGCGTGTACTCACAAGCATGACTTTGATAGAAAACCTCGCTAAGCAAGGAGGAGCATCCTCACAAGCATGGCTTCGATAGAAAACCTCGCCAAGCAAGGAGGTGCGTACTCCCAAGCACGGCTTCAGATAGAGAACCTCACCAAGCAAGGAGGCACATATTCGCAAGTTGCCAAGCAAGGAGGCTAGGATGTGGAATAGTTTTGCAAGACTAGAGTGTGGGTCCATATTTGGAAATATTTTTAAATTGCCTATGTATCCTAGGGTATACAACCTTAAGAATTAGGATCCGCATAATTCAAAATAGATTGGTTATAGGACCCTATTGCTATGGTATGGCAAATAGGCTATCCTAAAGTAAAGGAAAAGGATAGGACCTTATAACTATTGTTAGGCTATAAGCTATCCTAAAAGGCAAGACCATATTGCTATGGTAAGATGAATAGGCTATCCTAGAAAGGTGGGACCTTATAGCTATTGTTACGTTATAAGGTATCCTAAAAGGTAGGACCCTATTGCTCTAGTAAGGCAGATAGGCTATCCTAAAGGGGTAGGGATCTTCCTGAAACTACCCTTGACTTAAACCCTAATTTTTGAAATGTTGGGCTAGGCTTTATATCTTTTCATTAAGATTTTTATCATTTCTTCTTTTATCCTTCCCATGAATGCAGGTGCCTACATGTACATCCCCATGCCTAATATGTCTTCTAGGTGTACATTTGACTAAGGTGTAGCGAGAATTACATTCTTACCAACAATAGAAATTATGCAAGTATGGCATATAGCAAATAGATCAAACATGGAAGTGAGCATGTGAATAATCCAAACATGGCACTGAAGCCAAATATAGTAGTATAAACAACCCAAACATGGTAGTAGATCTAAATATAGCAGTGTAAACGATCCAAACATGATGATGGATCCAAATATAGCAGTGTAAGCAATCCAAACATGACATTGAACATATGAATAATCCAAACATGGTAGACATAATCAATATGACATCATGATATGTGCATATCATGTATTACTCCCAAACAATATATCAAAATCAATGATTCAGATCTAATATGAATCTCCTTAATAATGCAATCAAGATCAGATCTTCAATCTAAGGCTGAGATTTAATAAATATCCTTAACAATGAATCAAGATCAAATCCTAGATCTAAGGCTTAGATTTAATGAATCTCCTTAACAAAATATCAAGATCAGGTCCTCAATCGACGGTTTGAATTTAATGTATCAATCATTAACAATGTAATAATAACAATAAGATGCATGATCTACGATTCAGATTTAATATATCTCTCATATCATTAAGATCAAAATTAGATTCTTAATGTACTGTTAAATCTCTTTAATAATATGATAAAAAATCAGATTTAGATCTACAGTTCAAATTTAATTCATTTCTCACATCAATGTAATCAAAATTAGATTTAGATTCATGACTTGGATTTAATGTAAATCTTACATCAACAATATAATATCAGATCTTCAATCTAACGGTTGAGATTTATTGTATAGATCTCTCATCAATAATCTATCAAGAATCAGATTCTCGATCTATGGTTTGGATTTCATTCATCTCTCATATCAATGATGATCAAAATCATATCCTTAATATACGACTAGACCTTTTTAAAAATGTGGTCAAAACCAAATTTAAAATCCAACGGTTCAGATTGAATTAAATCTCACATCAATATCATCAAGATTAGATTTCTAAATCAATAGCTCAGATTTGATTAAATCACTTATATTAATACCCTCAAGATTAGATTCTAAATTGATGAATCAAATTTGATTAAATCACTCATTAATTTCTAAAATATTAGATTTTAAATCAATGGATCATATCTCATTAAATCACTCATATTAATATCCTCAAGATTAGATTATAAATCAACAGATTAGATCTTATTAAATCACTCATATTAATATTATCAAGATTATAATATAAATTAACAGATTAGACCTCATTAAATCACTCATATTAATATCATCAAGATCATATTCTAATAAACGGATTAGACCTCATTAAATCACTAATATTAATATCATCAAGATCATATTCTAAATCAGATTTGATTAAATCACTCAAATTAATATCATCAAGATCATATTCTAATCAACGGCTCAGATTTAATTAAATCACTCTATTTAATATCGTCAAGATCATATTCTAATCAACGACTCATATTTAATTAAATCTCTCATCAATATTCTCCAAATCTGATTAATCAAGGGGTCAGATTTAATTAAATCACGCATTAATATAATCATGACCAAGTTTGAAAATCAATGATTCAGATTCAATTTCATATCAACTTATTCATGATCAGATTGAAAATCAACGATTCCAGATTAAATCTCATATCAACATATTCATGATCAGGTTGAAAATCGACGATTCAGATTTGATCTCATATTAACATAATCCATATAATCATAAACGAATTTAAAACCAACAGTTCAGATTTGATTAAATATCATATAATCCATATAATCATGATCAGATTTAAAACCAATAATTCATATTTAATCAAATCTCATATCAATATATCATTAAAAATTATATTTGAGATCAAGGGTTCAGATTTAATAGATGGTGCAGATCAGTGATAGGGATGATGAGATAGGTTGCAGATCGATGGTGGTGAAGATGGTTGTAGATCACTTCATGAGGTGGTGTTGAGGTGATTCGCAACGAGTTGGTTATAGGTCGCGGTAAGGTAGCAGGCCGCAAGGTTCGATGGTATAGGAGGTTATGGGGTAAAGGAGTTGTGTGAGTGCTGTAATGGTTAGGTGAGGGAGTATTGATGGTGATGACAGGCGGTTTCGGTGAAGGTGATAGGGGATGGTGGTAAGGGTCTGCGATCAGGTTACGATGATAGGGATGATGAAGGAGGGTGGGTTGCAAATCAGGTTGACGATGGTTAGATGTTCGATTAGTAGGTTGTGGGATAAAGCAGGTTGATGGAAGGTGATGGTGAAGTGTAGGTAAGTTGCAGATAGGAATAATGGTGGTTGCCGGGTTAGAGGGTGAAGGTGAAGGTGATGGTAAGATAAAAAAAAAAAAAAATGAAAAAGAATATAGCAAGGGGGTCAGTGGACTTACCTCAGCTTGTAGGTGGGTTCCTCCCTCCGATCTCTCTTTCTCTCTCTCTCTCTCTCTCTTTCAATTTCTTCTTCTCCCGTCTGGTTCTCTCTCCTTTTCTTCTCTCCTCCTTCTCTCTGTCGATTCTTTTCCTTTTTATCTTCTCTCTCTTGGTCTCCTTTTTTTACATTTCTCTCTCTCCCTTTCTATCACTCCCTCTGGGTGTCTTACTCCAACTCTCCCTAAAACTCTCCTTTTTTATATATATATATATATATATATATATATATATATATATATATATATATATATATATATATATATATATATATATATATATATATATATCATGCGCAAATACACATGGGCTGAAATGATTTGGCCCCATTGGCTTGAGTCGGGTCGGGCTGGACTGGCTAGGGTTGAACTGGTCCGATCCAGTGTGGGTTGAGCTGGGTTGCCAAACCATCTTTCTCTTTCTCTCTCTACCAACTTGTGTGGTATTTTGGATTTCTTTTGTACCATGGAATTTTTTACGGGCTCTGTTATAATTTTTCACATATATTGAAAGGGAGAGAAAATGGAGAATAATGGTGCTTGAATCACCTAATTTGGACGTCAGATGATCAAGATATGACAAAATGAAGTTCGACTGATCCAGTTTACGAAAATTTGCTCAATAAATCCTCAATTTACGATAATTTACAAAAAGCCTCTGGATATTTAATTCACTTTTCAGAAAATCCCCCTTGTACTTGTTATCCAACTAAAATCACGATATCTTCTTCGTTTGACATTGAAATTGAGCAATTTTAGTCTCATTTTGAAGATAATTCCACGACCTATGCATCCATGTAGTTTACAACCCATGACCTTATTGTGGGGTCTCCCAAAAATAGCCTCGAAGTCACCACTTAAAAACCAAACCTTGAATTAAGACCCACAACCTCACTGTATGTGTTTACCTAGGCTCCTGCATACTGGGGATCACTTCGGTTTGGCTCAGAACACAATAAAGAGTATGCAAGGACTAATCGATTGATGAATTTAGAAGAATTTCACTCACCACCTTTGTACTTTCCTTTATTTTCACAAACTTCCCTCCTTTGCTGTCTATACATCAGTAAGACTCTATTCGGTTGGGGATGGCAAAAATGGAGTGTTTACAGATACTCCTCTTTAGCCGAGATTGTATTAATTAAGGGTAAAGAAACGAGAACCACATTTTTCCTCCCATTGAAGATAAAGACGAATCTTCTGCGAGGCGAGGCCATAATGCCTATAAATTTAGCCTTCACACAAAAGTCTTGGCAATCTTAATACTATCATAGCTAACAATTATTATCACACAAATCAATGTAAGATCAAAACAATAACTGTCACACCCCAATTATAGTCTAACCAGAATGGTTAGACCAGAATTGGGGTGATGAACCGCCAATAAATCAACGGTTCAACCAGGATCGCGTATAGGTCGTACCCACCATATCAAACCACACACACATTCCACAGTAATAATCAGAGGTAGTAGACAAATAAGCACGAAAGTTTTACAGATAATGAACTGAGTGTCTAACAACGATAATAAATAATTAATCCGATTATCTCCAAAACTCGAGACATAAAAATAATTAATCTATTACATGTTCTAGTAGTCAAACATAGCTAAACTAATCATAAACACAGTGGTTGCACTTGCATGAAGAATCATGCGTCTCCTTCGTTAATTCCCCATCTATCGCAGCTACATGTCCATACATCGATGCATTTATATAATCTTCAAAAGTAGGTCCTGCACTCATCAATTAAAAATATTTGACGTCGAAAGGGTGAGCACACATCACGGCTCAGTGATCAAACAAAACAATGCAACAAACATATACATGCATTTAATTCATATCTTTGGTCTGGTTTTTAAGTTTGTAATATGCTATAGAAAGGTTTGGTGGACCCCGCACCTCTATACACAAGTGTGTGAATCCATCCAATGGATCAAACACCATTGCCATCCCACATGCACCTACCATGGAATAGAGATAGAGCTAAAGTGTGTAGATCAAACACCGCCAACACTTCCCCTGATACCCTACCCATACCAACACATAAGCCCCTATTGGCGAGGGCTTGTAAACTGGGCTCGCAACTAACCAATCCTAATGCCAAATAGTGTATCTAATGCGTCACTCCATCATCCCTCAATACGTCCATAGAGATAGAGCTAAGGCCCCCCGACAGAGTCAGAGACCACACGGTCCGAGATCACCTCCCCTGATGCCCTACGACGTTATAGTTCTGCTAAGGTAATGGCGATACGACGATGTTAGTGGGCAACACTTGAGTAGAGATAGAGCTAGAGTTTGATGAGAAGGTCAAAGACCACCATGGCATGTCCTCCCCCTGATGCTCCTCTGGCATCCAACACACCAACCACACACATACATTCACATGCCTATTCCTAGCATCATTATCATCATCATGTTATAAATAAACAGAATTAAATATGCATGAACAGTAATAGCAGGAATATTGGATGACATGTGAGATGCACATTACAAGCATACACGCATAAAATCAATCATGTCATTGGACTCAATAAAAATAAATAGTTTGTTATTAACCAATTAGTTTAGGTCTTGTTCCCTCACCTGTTAGCAATACTCGATCTCCTTTCAAGCCTTAAAATTCTCTTTGAATTGATTTAACAATCTAAAAGTTATATGAATTTAAGTTAGGGTTCATATGTAACATATTACAGTAGTAGAAAATCAAAACAGAGCACTGATAGATGTCTGATTGGTCCTATGGTCTCATACTGTATCGACCTTACTACCTACGGTCGATACCCTATGGTTGCATATGGTGCAACCGTAGCTGCGACCATATGATTCCTGAATCTTCTTGAATGCCTATGGTCGATCCTCTGGTCATGCTGGTCATGCTATGGTCGACCGTAGCTGCGACCTTGAGATTTTTGATCACAGACTATATGCAATTCGAGTTCTTCCTGGGTCAAATCCTCTGACCTTCAATTGGATTTATTCTAAGGTCATCCTATGGCCATCATTAGTAGTTTCTTATCAACCCTAATCATCAAACTATCTCCTCATGGTTCTCCTTGGGATTTTCTCAAAGAAATCACATGGATCATAATAGGTTGATATTGTCTATTTTCCATAGAAGTCTTATTCCATAGAGTTTACATCTCTAGGGATTAGATTCATACCTTTGCCTGTGATAGAGAGTCAATCTCTTCTCAGCAAGATCCTCTCTTTAGCATTTTCTTCTCCTCCTTCTCTTCCTTCTCTTCCCTTCTCTTTCTCTAGGGTTTACTAATGTTCTAAAAGAGTGAAAAAGGACGGAGGGACGTCTTTTATATAGAGGAAAACTCTCCATATAGAGTCCTCTTTCAATTAGGAAAGAAATCCCTTAGTTTAGGAAAGTTTCCAAAACTCGGAGTCTGATCTGGGGTCCCATGGTCGATGGCTACGGTCGCAGAACCCGTTGACAGTAGGGTCGAAATCATTAGTGGGGTCTTGGATTTGTAACCTTCATTCTTACCATATGGTCGACCGTACCTACCCAGGTATGCGACCATATGTATACAGTTTTGGGTGTTGAGTCGATTTTTATACCTAGTTTGTGATCTATCTTCACACGCTCGGTCCACTTGGTCCAGGAATGATGGGAAGACCTGGCATGACACGGTTAAACCAAGTTAATGGAGTGCGGGTCTTACAATAGCAGTTAGCATGCATACTCTGAATGAAATTTGAGCAGGGGCTATTGAAAAATTAAAATGGTGCTCATTGTGTCATAGGATTGAGATAAGGTTGAAAATGAACATTGCCAGCTTTTTGGCCGAATTTGGAGATTAAGATCTAAACATAGAAAGCTCATCGGGACTGACTTTGGAGATTGATATCTGAACATTAAAAGCTCTTTGAGAACTGAACTCGAAAATTCAGATTTGGACATCGAAAGCTCATTGGGATCGAATTTGGAGATTGAGATCTGAACATTGAAAGCTCTTTGGGACTGAATTTGGAGATTCTTCCAAACTGCCTATGTATCTTAGGATGCGTCTTTCCGAGGAATTGAGTCACCGCGTAGTTTGGCTTAGGATTGAGGTTGGTTGAAAGATGAGGTTGAAACATTGGAAGCTCCTTTCTTTTTTTTTTCTTTTTTTTTTATTTCTTTCCCTCAAAATTGCCTGTGTATCCTAGGATGTATCTTTCCCCAAGAATGAACTCACCACGTAGTTCGACTGATTAGAACTCCACAAGACTAAGGATGTGTACTTGTAAGTACAACTATGAATGGAAAGGTTCTACAGGACGAGGATGCGTACTCGTAAGTATGACTTCAGAGAGAGTCTCGTAGGACGAGAATGCATACTCACAAGTACGACTTTAGATAGAGTCCCGCAGGACAAAAATGCGTACTCGCAAGTATGACTTCAGATAGGGAGTCCCGTAGGATGAGAATGCGTACTTGCAAGTACGACTTCAAATAGAGAGTCCCGTAGGATAAGAATGGATAGTCAGTATTATGCACTAAATGGGATGGGTGAGTGATCCTTCTAAGAGAGTCTTCTCCATCTTTGATCCTTCAGAATGATTTAAGAATATTAGAATCTATGATGCCTTAGAAGCTATCTCAAGGCAGGGACCCTATACTTGTTGATTACGTAGCATGACGATGTCATAGACTCTATTAGCATGACACACTGATTTAAGTATGAGATTCAATCAGTTGCAACATGATGTTGAAGACCTAATGCAACTTCGGCATAGGCCCAGGGATTTATAATCGATGGTCATTCCTGAGAGTGAGGAAACTTGACCAAATGCATGATTACCCTGAAATAATAGTGCTGTTACTAGATTCCAGATTGAAGGATGTCCTAGTAAGAACTCTAGATAAAGCTAGGAAGCATGACAATCCCTGACCAAAGCCATTGATCAACTTTGGTGCTAACTTGTTGAGAAACACAAGATCGGCTAAAAAAAAAATTATTGTACGCTGTGGTGGGCCAAATTAGTGGAACCATCTTGCGACGGACATAACGTGATATGGGTTAAGCCCATGATTTAGATTTGTGAGATGCACAGACCTTTTGGAACAATGTCATATCAGATTTAAGCAATGTATGAATTTAACCTAATGTAGGCGCAAGGTTCCATAGGATTTGAATTCTTCATTCTTACTGGATTTGAACTTTTTGAGACAAGGCTCGAAGAAAGAGGACGATGACTCAATTAATCTCTCATTTATGAGAAGATTGATTCGACAATCTAACCCAAATAGGTACAAGATCGCATCCGGATTTTCTTTCTTAATAGACTCGGGGAAAATGGAAAGGATGTGAGGATTGATAGGACAAACCTAGTCTGCTAAACAAAAAAGTCAGTGACTGTTGAACTTTGGAGCTTAAGCAAATTTACCAAATATACACAGCGGTGATACTCATGATTGAGCTTGATTTTCTCTGAGAGGATGTATCTATACCCCTAATGTCTGTATGTTATGGTAGCCCACTTTATAGTGTGCATGGAGATAAAAGAAAAACATGCATTCTGCCTCATAGTTGAAATTTGTAAATAGGTAAAGCTGTATTGCACATGGATTTTGACACAGCTAGGCTTTAGACAAAAAGGATTGACAGATCGATTATAGAAAGTGTCCTCTCGGATGGATTTCTACTCTAAACCTAGGAAATGAGGGAGATGATATGTTCGATCACTCAAGGATGAGTTTGTCTCTACCAACTGGTTTGAAATTGGCATCTTTGCTAGTCAATGTTGCTTTGGTACCCGAGAGAAGCTAAGGGCTTTGATTTGATCTATTCTCCTAGGTATGACTTGCTCTTGGGTATTAGGAGAATTTTCCATGGACGACAAACTAGGCAGGCTCTGGATTCTCTGCAGAGTGTTGGATAAGTTTCATCTTGGTCGCAATGGCAACTGGATCTTCTTGACCAATAAATCTCGGTATATCCAAAAGGTTAGAAAGAAAATCACTTAGAATCATCCTCTTAGATGGAGGTTTGCTCGCGAGCGAGAAAGTATCTCTTCCCTAATGGAGGGTAAATAAGATTGATGGCCTTAATATTTTTATTCTTTGAATTTCCCTTCTTCAATGAGAATAAACAGAAGTTCCAAAGTGGCAAGTGTGTCGCCGATGGATCTGGGCAAGATTCTATGGCCTTTGGACTCACAAGTAGCTTCTCGACGTGTGATATCTATAATAAATTGGTAATTCTACCTTAGTGTTTGAATCAACATCTGCATCTATTGATAGGTAGGTGATTCTTAAGTAATCACTAAAGGTCGTCTTAAGGGGACGAAGTTTCACGTCAAATTTAGGTACGACACCAAATAGTTCTTTCCTTATTGAGGAAGCTCAGATAAATATGTCTCTACAAGCTGTATCAAGATGCCGAATTAGTTGTGACCATGTCTGGGCCT
Organism: Protea cynaroides; assembly: GCA_028583415.1. Taxonomy (NCBI): domain Eukaryota; kingdom Viridiplantae; phylum Streptophyta; class Magnoliopsida; order Proteales; family Proteaceae; genus Protea; species Protea cynaroides. The sequence continues at coordinate 61,691,509 of CM053276.1, forward strand.
TAAACTTATAAATCCAAAGACAAATATGATAATGAAGGTCCAAAAGGACTATTAAGAAACTGTCCATATGGGTCTACTATTGGGAGAGTATTTGGTTGTTTATGTAGAATGGTTTATCCCACTGAGGAGATACCACTTTATTGGATTTCCAAAAATAAACTATCGAAATCCTTGGACGTCATTGAATTACTGAATGAGAGATGGGCATTCCAGTTGGAGCTATTGAGCAAAATTTATGTATAACATGAATGACATGCTCACAAGAGGCGTTGTCACAAAATTTTGTTTGATGAATGAAGGGCTTGTAATGGAGACTCTTTGGAAGACCGTCGGATTGATGGATGGGAGGAAGAGTCTATTGCCAATAAGAAATCATTATCTAATGATGATGAAGTGATGAGACCGTCTCTTGTAAAGGTAAAATGTAAGTAAATTTTGCACCTAGAAAACCTAGCATAACCCGATTTCTGTTGTGCTAGGAGGGTTTTCCACCATCAACCAAATAGGGTCCCATAGTGGACCGAACTGGAAACAAAATGAAAATGTACAATTTAAGCCTGTAATACTAACATCAGACACTAGGGCCGATTGAAAAACCTGAGCCAGTAAGATCCGACCAGCTCCAATCGGACTAGGTATATAACCTGTTTGCGGGAGTGGATTAAGTTGAATTGATTCTAGAAGGTAGTTAGGAATATTCCTTCCGCCTTGGATGACCCATTAGAGTCCCATCTCACATATAATTGCTTTAGAGTCCTCTAGGAAGTAGGAACTCTTAATTCCTCTCAACTTTTTTGCTACATGGCCTCTCACCATCGTCTCCCACTTCTGAAAGAATTATACTTCAAAAAGAAGACTTGGAAGATAAGCCCTACTAGATCTCTCTCTGTTAAGGATGTAACCCTCATTATAAAACCTCTGACACATTCTTAGAGAGAGAGAGTGTTGCTAGAGGAGAAGAAAGTGAAAAGAAAGAAGGAAGAGAAGGAGAGGAGAAACCTACAAGGACTATCGACATTGTAAAGTTCTGTTCGACCTTCGTTGCAAGTAATATTTCGTAACTCACACCGTAGGAACTTCATTAAACGAAGTTCATGTAATTAAATAGATGATAGTAGAAGAACCTGGAATTCCATTAACGATGATTTCGAATGAATAATGGACAGGAGAAGAATTCAATGGAAAAACCACATAGTGTCGATGTTTAGTGTTATTAAAAAGATTTATAAACCTAGTAGAAGGGGGGAGGAAACCTCATACTAAGGTAATCATGTAGTACCAGGTCATGAGGCCAAAACTAAAGTTTCCATCCAAGGGAATGCCAAGAATTTAGAAGGAGAGGCCTGGAAGCAGGGCCGGATGGGGCGTCGGTTGCGAAACCCGAGAGTCCGACTAAGCCAAACTGCACAAACCAACTCTTCTGGGAAAGGTTGGACATTACCACGGATGATGGACCATAGGTCTGACCTAAAGACAAACTGTTCCAGAAGGCCATTGGAGGTAGTCGGATGTAGCAGCGGTTGTTGATCCTGTTCTGACCGAGGCCATGACCAACCATTGGCAGAAGGTTATGACCACTGTCGAATACTACGTCGGTCACGATATGTGCAACCGAGGCACCGATCGATGAACCCCACACTTCTATAAATTGAGAATAAATAATGTAGACTTTGTAACCAATAACTCCACACTCTGTATTGGTGTAGAGCACCTCGAAAACATTAATTATTCTAGCGTGGATAATCACAACTACGTGATCTCAGGTGAGGAACAGAACCCTAACCTAATCTTGGAGTGTTTGAAATATGCTGATGATTGATGCTGCATGCTTATGTTTATATTATGTATAACATGTCATCTAATAACTGTCTTTTAGCATGCATTGCATCAATACTATGATTAACTGTGGTTGTATGTGTAAATGCTTAGTAGGCAGTGGTGAAAGGGTCGAGGAACACTGGATCTGACCTACAGAGCAGACTAATTTCCATTTATTATCTAATATCCTAGGGGAGGACAACATCTTGTGGGGGGGTGGCAAAACGGATGGTCTGAGAATCCTTTTAAGGTATTGAGAGAGTACATATGATGTCATATAGGACTGGTTAGTGACATAACCCATGTGTGTGACATTGGCCAGTTGGGGGTTAGGTACTGGTATGATGGAGTAATGCGGGGGAAGGGTCGACAGTATTCGTTGGAGCGTCACTGGCCAGACTTGCTGCCCAATCACCATTCTGATTGAAATTTCATATGGCTTTACTAGGGCTATTGGAGTAGGCTCGTAAGTGTCCAAACACTCCCGTGCATGAAGGTTATAGTAAGCTTTGGGGACGTCTGTCTAGGCCTTACCATAGCACATTTAGCATACATTTGACCTGACTCTTATTGTGTGCATAAATTGACTCATGATGATTGCTTACCTATCTATTTCTCATGAGCTCAAGTTGGAGAGCTCACCCTTGCGATCACCACTCTTCTTAGTTGTGCTTGCAGGTGTTATGGAGACGGATTGTGAAGGTGTCCAAACCAAATCCAAAATACCCTATGTAAGCATCCCATTTTTGCCATCCCTAGCTGAACAAAGTTTTACTGGAGTGTAGATAACAAAGTGGGAGAGATGAGAGAAAGTTTGAAAAGTACAGGGAAGGCGAGTGAAACTTTCTAAAAAAAATGATAGTCGATCAGTCTCGACATGCTCTCTATAGTGTTTTGAGAAGAACTGAGATGATCCCTAGTGTGCAGAAGCCTAAGTGAAACCATATGGCAAGTTGGTGGATCCCAATGCAAGGTTTGGATTTCTGACTACGACTTGGAGATAGTTTTGACGGGCCCCATAGCAAGGTCATTGGCTACAACCTGCATGGATACGCAGGTCTTGAAAATACCTTCAAAATGATACTAGAATTGCTCAATTTCGATGTCAAAAGAAGACGATATGGCGATCTTCATCCAGAAATATGAATAAGGGCATTTTTTGAAGATTAATAATATCCAAAGGCATGCATGCAAATTATTGTAAGTTTAATTATTTAAACTTCATCTTCTCATATCTTGCTCATCCCACGTCCAAATAAAGTGATTTTAGTACCATTATGCCTCATTTTTGATACTCTACAAAGTGGACATGAAAAATCTGGAGCAGAGGTCTCCGAGGATCCCATACGGAGTCGCAAGCCGATATGCCCGCTTAAACTTCAATTCTTCATAATTTTATTATCCGACGTCCAAATCAGATGATTCAAGTCTCAATATGTTCCATTTTTGGTGTTCTACAAAGTTGACGTAGAGAATTTTAGGCAGAGGTCTCCGAGGCATCCCGTGCAGAGTCGTTAGTAGAATTATCGTAAATTGACCTGTTTTAACTTCAAAAATTCATAAGTTAGCCATTTTACGTCCAAATGAGGGGATTCAAGCTCCAATATTTCTCATTTTTAGTATTCTACAAAGTGAACGTAGAAAATTTGGGACAAGGGGCGTCAAAAGATTCCATGCGGAATGGCAGCAGAAATTTCCCATGAAATGATAAAGAGAGAAAAACCAATCTTGGCCCAACCCAGCTCAACCCATATCAGTTTAACTCAGTCCAACCCAACTTAGTCCAATTCAGCCCAGCCTAGACCAGCTCAATTTGAAATGGTTTAGTCCATGTATATTTAATTTATGTATATATTATATATACTATATATATTATGTATATAATTGTATCTATATTTTATTATATGTATATTTTATATATATTGATACATGTATACATTAAAGGAGCTAGAATCCGAGAAGGGAAGGAGGGTTCTAAATAAAAAAAAAGAAGAAGAAAAAAGGAAAGGAAAGACCGAATAGGGAGAGAGAGTCGGTGGAGAGAGGAGAAAATAAGAAAAAAATCAGAAATCCAAGAGAAAGAGGAGAGAAGTGGAAGAACATGAAGAGACTCTAAAGAAGAAAAGAGGGGAAGACTCCAAAAAGGAGAAGAAGGACTGAGATAGAGGTGGGAGAACGTGAAGAGACTCTAAAGAAGAAAAGAGGGGAAGACTCCAAAAAGCAGAAGAAGGACTGAGATAGAAGTGGGAGAATGTGAGGAAAAAAAAGAAAGAGGAAAGGAGAAGGAGTTGCAGATCGAGCAGAGAAGAGAAGAGAAGATAATGAGATTTGAGAGAAAGATGTAAGAAACTTAATCTCCATTAATTTCTACAACTCATTTCATCGATTCACCTGTATCCAATACCTCATCAAACCCACAACCCTCAAACCATCTCACGGCACCTATGCAAGCCCATGGACTGCAACACCCTGTGGTCACAGCCCCTTGATTATGAATTTTGTGATGTGATGCCAATCAATCCTTGATCATGAATTTTCTTATGCGATTAAACTCTAGCATAATTTTGAATTTTATGTGATGATTAAATTTGGTATGTATGTATGATTGATCCAATTATGAATGAAATTTCATGTGATGGAATTGATCTATTAATGCTTGATTATCATGTGATCAAAATTGGCCTGACCACATATTAAAAATTTGTTATGAAATTAATCCAATCAGATGCTTGGGATTATTTATTAATCCCATTGAATGCATGAAATTGAATTTTATGATGTGATCATATATGGGAATTGAAGAAATTGATCCGATTGTGAAAATATGATGGAATTGATCTGATTGTGGAAATCGATTGAAATTGATCCGATTATGAAAATCGAATGGAATTGATCCAATTGTGATGAAATTGAAATTGACCCAATCATGATGAAATTAAAATTGATCCGATCATATGCTTAGAATGATGAGATTAGATTATGGCTATTGATCTTGAATTTAATGTGAATAAATCATGGCCTTTGATTTAGGATTTTTAATGTGAATGAAATCTAGACAATTGATGATTGAATTCAATGTGATTAAAAATATGGCCATGTGATATTGAATTTTTACATGATTAAATCTTGACCATTGATCTTGAAATTTGATGTGATTTAAATCTAGCCATTGATCTAGAGTTTCTAATATGATTAATTTTCAGCCATTGGAAGATTGATTTTTATTTGGATCATGAGCATCTTATTTGAATATGAACCATTGGATTGACATCATGATTGATATAAATGAATTTGGACCATCAGATTGTCTTGATGATTGATGTAAATGAATATGAACCGTTGGATCTTGATTATGAATGATTTAGAGGAATTTGAATGGATAGATTATCATTTGGAGTACTATGAGCCATTGGATCTTTATTGTGAGTGATTTTGAGTGATCTGAACGATTGGATTACCATCTTCAGTGATTTGAACCGTTGGATTACCCTTTTGAGTAATTTAATTGAATTTAAACGGTTGGATTGACCTCATGAATGTTTTAAGTGAATCTGAACCATCGATCAAATATGATCTTGATCACATTGATGATGATCGATTACATCAAATCTGAGTAGTCGATCAAATATGATCTTAGTCACATTGTTGATGATCGATGCTTGATCAATGCTCTCACATGTTTGCTGCTATATTGATTCACATGCTTTATTACTATACTTGAGATGATATTGTTGTTGCTTGCCATATTTGAATGATATTTATTGTTGGTAATAATTTAATTTCTGCAACACCCTAGTCGAACTGCCATATCTGTACACCTAGAAGACATATTAGGTGTGTGGACGTGTATATAGGCACCCACATTCACGGGAAGGGTAGGAATTACAAAAAATTGATAAATCTTAATCAAGAATCAGAAAACCTAGCCCAACAAATGCCAAATTAGGGTTTTAGGTCAAGGGTAGCTTAGGACGATCCCTATCCTTTAGCTCATCTCCTCTAGGATACAGAGAACTAGATAGGTGTGAAGTGAATCGAACCATAGAGCATTTAGGTTCCACACTTTGATATTAAAAGAAGAACATAAATGAATGAATCCACTTCCGAACTACGTGGATCCTAATTCTTAGGGCAGCACCCTAAGATAGATAGGCAGTTTGGAGAGATTCCCAAACACGGACTCAAACCCTTGCTCTCCGAGAGTAGAAAAAGACACCTTGCTTCCCAAGAGTAGAGAGAAACAGATTGCTCCCTGAGAGTAGAGAGAGAAAAATTACTCCCTGAGAGTAGAGAGAGACAGATTGCTCCCCGAGAGTAGAGAGACAGATTACTCCCCGAAAGTAGATAGACAGATTACTCCCCGAGAGTAGAGAAAGACAGATTGCTCCCCGAGAGTAGAGAAAGACAGATTGCTCCCCGAGAGTAGAGAAAGACAGATTGCTCTCCGAGAGTAGAGAGAGATAGATTGTTCCTCGAGAGTATCAAAACATCATAACGAACTACGTTGTACATGATTTTCAGGACCTCTGAAATACATAGGCAACTTAGAGGACCTTTCCAAGTGTGGTACCACATCTTAGAATCCTTAGGTCCTCCATATCCATATTCATATCCATATTCACTTCAATCCACATTAGGCTATCTCTAGATTCAATCTCAATCATCATCTAGCATAAACTTCAACTTGAACAATTGAATATAAGAAAACTTAAGCATAAATCACATCCATAAACCTTAATCACAATTCGTTCGAAGTACGCTATTGACTTGATTTTCAGGATTGGAATACGTAGGCAATTTGAGATGTCTTGGACGTCTTGGATTCAGTCCATCACTGAACCATCTTTGGTTTGGTTCACTGTATATTACTTTTCTTGTTTGTTTATTTTTGAGAACATGTTTGGCTAAACCCTAGGTTAGAAGAATTTAGCAACTTGGCATAGGATCCCCCATGAGTCCTAGTCATCATCCATTCACCATGAACAGTTAGAACAATAGAGTCTAAGAAAAGTAGAATCACATAGGATGCCAAATTTAAGATCGGACAGCTTTGAGTGTCTGACACCTTCCCAAACTATACCTTGAACGCTTACCCGTTCTCTGATAGATCAAAATTGATAAATTGGGTCAAATGAGTTAATAGAATCATATCTTATGATGAGACTACATTTTAGGTCCTAGACCTAAATCTAGGTGGCGACTCTAAATCATTTTTTTCCTCCATTATAGATGGGTGGAAAAATTTTGTCCTTACACCCTGGTGAAGTAGTCATGTAGCCAATGAGACGAGCGATGGATCGTGAACATGATGGAAACGTGCTAAAGTAGAGGACCGCTTTAGATTATGAAGTTATTAATTGAAAATAGTTTACAATATTTCAACTTTACTAGTAAGTAGGGCCCACTGTTATAGTGCTGAGAAAATATGTTTTCTTGATTTGATTAAGACAAAAAATAACCATCGAAAATAGTCACATGTTTATTTACTTAAATATCAATAGAGCTTAATTTACTTAGTATAATTTCGCTATAATAACTTTACTCTGAATCTGTGTTATGGGATGAATGGTGGTTTGATTTTGGTATCTACTTAGCATGTATCCTAGGTTGGACCATGATTAAAATGATCGGGTGGTCTAGTCGCCTGTCGAAATTTTGCATATCATAAATTTGGGTTATGATTGGATTGGTATCAGAGCAGCGCTCTATTATTGATACCCATCAACCATTGCCAAAACCATTTTGATAGTAAATTGAGCAGTAGGTAATAAAAATTTCAAGAGCATAAATGATAGTTACGGAATAAATCTGTATGTTGTGTGCTTAAGTAAACATAACCAAGCATAATAAGTCAGGGAAAGATTATAAATTAATGATAACCCATAAAGGTAAGGAAATTTCATTGGTATGATAAAATAAGATAACCAGTAGTGTGATGAACTGTCATAAGAACCAATAGTTCAACCAGAATCTCATAAAAACCGTGCCAATCATGTTAAACTAAACACATTCCACAATAGTAATCAGAGTTAATAAATAGATTACGAAAGTCTTTATTAATATTAAACTGAGGTCTAATAGTGATAAATAATAATTAGATCCATTTATCTTCAAATGACTCAAGACATAATGTAAAATAATCAATTACATGTTCCACTATTCAAATATAGCTAAACTAATAAAAAACACATTGGTTGCATTCGCATGATGGATCATGCGCTTCCTCGATAGCTTCTACATCCACAGTCGCCACATGTTCGTACGACGATGCATTTATATAATCTTCCATAGTAGGACCTACATCATCAACTAAAAATATTCAACGTCGAGGGGTGAGCAGACATCACGGTTTAGTGAGTAAACAAAATAATTCGTCAATATATGCATACATTTAATTCATATCTTTGGTCTAGTTTAAGTTTACAACTGTACTATAGAAAAGATTGACGGTCATCGCACCTCTATACACAAGTGTGTGAATCCTCCCAATGGATAAAACACCATTGCTGTCTCATATGCATCCATCATGGAATAGAGATAGAGCCAAAGTGTCTGGATCACACATCGCCAATACTTTCCTTGATACACTACCCATACCAGCACATGTCCCTACTGACGAGGGCTTACAAACTGGGCTCACTACTAACCAATCCTAATGCCATCCAAATATATCCAAGGCCTCACCTCACCATCCCTCAATACATCCATAGAGATAGAGCTAAGGCCCCTTGGTAGAGTCAAAGACCACATGGTCCGAGACCACCTCCCCTGATGTCCTACGACGTAATAGTTCTGCTAAAGTAACGGCAACATGACTATGTCAGTAGGTAGGACTGAGTAATGATAGACCTAGAGTCTACCACGTTTTCCCCCTGATACTCCACTTTCATCCAATACACTAACCACATACACAAACACATGCCTATCCCTAACATCATTATCATGATGTTATAAAAAATATAAATAAATATACATGAGTAGAAATAGTAGTAATATTGGATGACATGTGAAATGCACATTATAAGCATACCAGTATGGAATCATTCATAGCATTGGACACAATAAAAGAAAAGTAGCTTGTTATCATCCAGTTAGTTTAGGTCTTGTTTCCTCACCTATAAACGATGTGTAACCTTCTTCCAAGCCTTGGAAGTCACTTTGAACTACTTGAGAACCCAGAAAATATGTGGATTTAAGTTAAGGTTCATTTGTTCCAAGTTATAGTAGTCGAAAATTAAAATAGAACCATTAATGGGTGACTGATTGATCTTGTGGTCTCATGTTTAGTGTGACCATACACTGTGCGGTCGACCCTATAGTCATGCATCATGCTATTACAGCATGCGACCATACGATTCCTGATATCCTCCCGAATAGCTATGGTCGACCTTGTGGTAGCATATCATGCGACCACACGATTACTAGTAAGTTTTTCTCTTTTAAATCGGATTCTTCGTAAGTCGACTTTTCAGCTCATCAGTGGTTCTCATCCTATAGTCAATCTATGGCCATTAATTCATAGTTTTACATATCTATTTACCCTAACCTACTCTCCATGATTCTCCCTTTGAGATTTGTTATGGAATCTAATGGTTGAAATCTTACATCGATTTAACATCTTAATTTACAATGGAAAATCTTATTCTATGTGATCTATATCTACAGAGACAAGGTTCATACCTTAAGCTTGTTGTAGAGAACTAGATACCTCCTCTATAAAGTCTTTCTTCTTTAAATCTCCTTCTTCTCTTCTTCTCTCTTTCTCTCTTAGGTTTAGGGTTTGAGATAGCTTCAAAAGAGTGAGAGCGGGTAGAGGGACGTCCTCTATATAGAGAAACTCTCCATATAGAACCCTCCAATAATTAAGAAAGAAATCCCCTTTGATTTGAAAAGTTTCCAAATCACGAAGTCTGATCTGGCAACGTGCGATCGATGGTGTGGTTACAAAATCCGTCAACCACACCCCTCACAGGTGGAGGTCTAATTTGATTGGTCTCACTTCTCTTATCATATGGTCAACCATACTAGTTCAGGTAGTCAACTACATGACTCAACTTAACAGTTTTTAAATCGATTCACTTACCTAGTCTTGTAGTTTCTTCACACAGTTGGTCCACTCGATTCGGCTTTGATGGGAAGACCTAGCACAACACGGTTAGACCAGGTTAGTAGAGTGCTGGTCTTACAACTCCCTTCCCCTTAAATAAATTTCATCCTTGAAATTTGTATATACCTTCGAGTCAAATAGGTGAGGATATTGCTTTCGCATAGCATTCTCTTCTTCCCATGTGATTTGTTCCACATCCTTGCTTCTCCACATAACCTTAACATAATAGATGTCATGGTTGTGAAGATGTTGAACCTTCCAACTGGTGACTTTAAAAGGTACCACTTTGAATGTCAAATCTTCAGTCAAATCTGGTGGATCCCTCGTTCGAACGTGCGTTGGATCTCTGATGTACTTCTTCAGCAATGAGACATAAAATACATCACACACACCAGACATAGATGGTGGTAGTACTAACTGAAATGCTACCTTTCTGAATCTAGCTAAAATCTCATAAAGTCCAATGTATCTAGGGCATAGCTTCCATTTTTTATCAAACCGTTTCAACCCGCGTATAGGAGATATTTCAGGAATACTTTATTACCTACGGTGAATTCAAGGTCTCGACGCTGGTTATCTGCATACTGTTTCTGATGATTTTAAGCTGTCCTAACTCTTTCCTTGATTATGTCAACTACTCAACAAGTTTCTTCGATAAACTCCAGTGTGATAATTCTTCGCTTTCCAACTTCGTTCCAAAATAAAGGAGTTTGATACTTTTTACCATACAGTGCTTCGTAGGGTGACATCTATATAGTAACTTGATAGCTGTTGTTATAAGCGAACTTGATTAATGACAACTTCTCATCCCACGATTCCTTGTAGTCAATCACACAAGCTCAGAGCATATCTTCTAAATTTTGAATGGTGCACTCTGACTGTCCATCAGTCTGGGGGTGAAATGACGTACTAAACTTCAGTCTTGTACCCATTGTTTTGTGTAATCCCTCCCAAGACTTTAAAGTAAAGTGTGGGTCTCTGTTAGATACTATTCTTTCAGGTACACTGTATAGTCAGACTATATTATCTACATACAGGTTGGCCAATCGCTCCAGGGTATATTGAGGTCGTATAGCAATGAAGCGAGCTATCTTCGTGAGTTAGTCTTTGATAACCGAGACCACTTCTACAGACCGTGGGGTTTAAGAAATGTGAGTTCTGATTGAATAAAGTACAATTCTTAGGTCACGTAGTATCCTTAGAAGGAATTAAAGTGGATCCCAACAAGATTGAAGCTATTGTAAAATGGAAAGACCTAAGAGTGTTGCAGAAATTAAAAGTTTCTTGGGTTTAGCTGGGTATTATCGATGGTTCATGGAAGATTACTCTAGAATCATTGTACCTCTCACCAGTTTGATTAAAAAAGGAGAAAAGTTTGTTTGGACCGACAAGTGTGAAGAGTGTTTCCAAACATTGAAGGCAAGACGGATATCGGCTCCCATCTTAACCATTCTGGTACTTGGATGGCCATTTATCCTGTACATCGATGCTTCTGGATTGGATTTGGGATGTATTCTCATGAAGGGAGAGCAAGTAATTATGTATGCTTCAAGACAACTGAAGGCACACGAGAAGAATTACCCTACTTACGACTTAGAGTTAGAAGCGGTGGTACATGCTGTCAAGATATGGAGACATTATTTGTATAGAGAAAAGTTTCAAGTTAAGTCAGATCATAAGTCTTACTTACCTCTTTAACTAGAAGGAGTTAAGCATGAGACAGAGAAGCTGGCTGAAATTGCTAAAAGATTATGATTACAATATTCAATATCATCTAGGAGATTCCATAACAAATCTCAACGAGAGAATCATGGAGAGTAGGTTAGGGTAAATAGATATGTGAAACTATGAATTAATGGCCCTAGATTGACCATAGGATGAGCCCTACTGATGAGCTGAGAAGTCGACTCAAGAAGAATCCGATTTGAAAGAGAAAAACTTACTAGTAATTGTGTGGTTGCATGCTGTAATGAGCATGGTCTTTTATTACTACCGTTCATTAGCTTATTATAAGATATTCCTAAAAATATCCCATATGCATGGGTTGAAACGGTTTGGTCAGAAAGGAAAGCTATGTCCCAAATACATCGAACATTACGAGATTTTAGCTAAGTGCAAAAAGGTGGCATATCAGTTAGCATTACCACCATCTATGTCTGGTGTGCATGATGCATTTCATGTCTCATTGCTAAAGAAGTACGTTAGAGATCCAACGCACGTTTTAACGGGGGATCCACCAGATTTGACTGAAGATTTGACGTTCGAAGTGGTACCTTTCGAAGTCCCCAGTCGAAATGTTCAATGTCTTCACAACCGTGACATCGATTATGTTAAGGTTACTTGGAGAAGCCAGGATGTAAAAGAAATCACATGGGAAGAAGAGAATGCTATGCAGAAGCAATATACTCACCTATTCGACGTGAAAGGTATGTGCAGATTTTGAGGACAAAATTTATTTAAGGGGGAGGGAGTTGTAAGACCTACACTCTACTAACCCAATTTAACCATGTTAAGCTAGGTCTTCCCATCATATTCGGATTGAGTAGACCAATCGTGTGAAGAAGCCACAAGACTAGGTTAGTGAATTGACTAAAAAATAGTTAAGTTGAGTCGTATGGTACGATGAGGGAAGTGAGGCCAGTTGAAAAAGACGTGTGGTTGACACCTATGAGGGGTGTGGTTGATGGATTTTATGACCACACCATCGATCGCACGTTGCCAGATCAAACTTTGTGATTTGGAAACTTTTCAAATCAAAGGAGATTTATTTTCTAATTATTGGAGGGTTCTATATGGAAATTTTCTCTCTATATAAAGGACGTCCCTCTACCCTCTATCACTCTTTTGGATCAATATCAAACCCTAAACCTAAGAGAGAAAGAGAGAGGAAGATAAGGAGAAGGAGATTTAGAGAAGGAAGCTGAGAGAAAGGCTTTTGCAGAGAAGGTGTCTAGCTCTCTATAATACGCTTAAGGTTTGAACCTTGTCTCTGTAGGTGTAGATCACATAGAATAGAATTTTCCATTGTAAACTGAAATGTTGAATCGATGTAAGATCTCAACCATGAAGTTTCATAAGCAAATCTCAAAGGAGAATCATGGAGAGTAGGTTAGGGTAAATAGCCATATAAAACTATGAATTAATGGCCATAGATTGACCACAGGATGAGCCTTACTGATGAGCTGAGAAATTGACTCAAGAATAACTCGGATTGAAGGAGAAAACTTACCAGGAATCATGTGGTCACATGCTGTGGTCGCATGATATATGACCATAGGGTTGACCACAACCATTAGGAAAGATATCAAGAATCGTGTGGTCGCATGCTGTGGTCGCATGATGCATGACCATAGGGTTAACTGCACGACTTATGGTCGCATTAAACATGAGACCACATGATCGATCAGTCACCCATTAATGGTTCTATTTTAATTTTCAACTACTTTAACTTGGTATAAATGAAAACCATTATGGTCCACATTTAGTAACTAGTTAGCTTACTCTATGGTTATCTCTCGTGACCGACACTATTAACAGTACATTGAAGTAACGAATACAAATAACATAGTATATTGACAAGGAATACATTAGAAGCATGTTAAGATGTATACATTGTGTTCAACCACAAGATTGTAAGTTAAATCAGCAATAAGAATGAACGAAGTATTTAGTAGAAGAAAGCAAGGCAGAAATAAAAAAGAGTAACTTCAATGTTCAAGTAAAATAATGCCTAGCATAGTATTATCAAACCTAAGAGAAAACCATTATGGCCCACATTTAGTAACTAGTTAGCTTACTCTATGGTTATCTCTCGTGAGCGACACTATTAACTGTACAATGACGTAACGAATACAAATAACATAGTATATTGACAAGGAATACATTAGAAGCATGTTAGGATGTATACATTGTCAATAAAGAGTAAGGAAGTATTGAAGCAATTACAAAAGTTATGTATAACTCATCCATGGAGAAAAACCTTTAAAAAATTTAAATATTAATTTTGAAAAGAAATCTTAGAAACAAATTGTGTAGGTAATGGTGAACATGAAGAGATGGACAAAGAACAATAACAATGTGATAAGAATAACATACCAACCATTTTAACATCACTTGGAACGATGAAGAAATAATAACAAGCATAAACAAAAAGAAAACCAAAAAGAAAGAGAAACTAGGGTTTTGAGAACATCCTCCCAAACCCTAGGAACATGATTCTAGGTAGAGAAAGTGAAAATCATACCTTTGAGTTGCATAGCTGGAGAATGATTGATGTTTTGCAGAAGGTTTGGAGACTTGGAGTGTCACACCCCAAAATACTGGTCTAAAATTTTCTTTTGGGATACGACTAGAATCAACACCTTAGTTTGGATGTGATCCCACCAGGACCTCATAAGCGGTGTACACACATACCAACCATCACCATCACAATGTCACAAGTATAATCTAGAGTAAATAGTAGCGAAAGGTAATAAATAATCATCAGCATACTAGTGATAATTATGTCTAGCATTACCATTGTTACCTCCTCAAATGAGGTTCATCATTAGACTCCATAGTTCAAACTAAAAGTACGTTGCCCTATAAATTATGGGCTATCAAAACATAAGAAATAATCCAAAAGAATTTAAACAAATTGCAAACAAATATTCATGAAACACGCATGAATCGCACTCGCAATCTGCGTCGTGTGCTTCATCTTCGTACTGTACTCCTCCTAGCTAGGCCAGGTGAGTAACTTCTAATGCATTCAAGTAGTCCTTAATGTAGTACCTGTAATACCATCTAAAAGATTGGCATAAGTGAGGGTCAGCTCTCCAACATGAGCTCAGTGAGAAACAGACAGGAAAGTAACAAATATGCATGATCAGTTTATTACACATAACAAATGCAGTAGTTAGGTATTATGTTTGCCATGTGCTATGGTAAGGCCTAACCACATCTCCCAGAGGCTGACTACGACCTCCATGCACAGGAGTGCTGGGTACTCACCAACCTACCTAGTAGCCTTGGTGCCCCCACGCGACATCCCAATCAGAATGGTGATTGGGCAGCAAGTCTTGCCAGTGATGCTACAATGAACACTGTTAACACTTCCCCCTCATCACTTCATTCTACCAGTACCTGACCCCCTATTGGCCACGGTTACATACAGGGGTGGTGCTACTAACCGAAAACCTACATGTCATCAGATGTATCCCTCTCACCAAACTTAGCAAGAATCCTAGGCCATCCATTTTGCCCCCTAAGATGTTGTCATCCCATTAAGGGTGAGTGACATACTCATCAACCATCATAATAAAGAATGGATCCAGCGGTCCTCAATCGTTTCACCATTAATTAACAATTTCAATTACATTCATTCACACAACAATTCATAATACAAAATGTGAATGCATGCACAAGCAATTATTGGATGACATGTTATCATAGTAAACATGTGGCACAACAATTATATATTCAAACACTCCAAAATTAGTCAGGGGTTCTGTTCCTCACCTGATATGGCTTGTTTGAGGTTGTTTCCACTAGAAAAGAGGTGTTTTATGCCTACACAAGGTGTATGATAATTAATTTAAAGTCCTACTTGAGTTACTTTTGATCTGTACAAGTCTGGGCTTTATCGATCGATGTATCAGTCGATACACTATCGAATGACTTAGGGTCCAGTAGAAAATCCAAACCTTCTGCCATTTATTGGTCGATATCATGGTCGGTGCAGAGTATCGACCGTGACATCGTCCAGCGAATCACTGAGACCTCTTCTGGAGTTTGTTGGTCGATATACCGATCTGTACCATACAGTCCGTTGTACTGACCACCTTCTCCTAATGGCCTCTTTTCTGCTTTGTGAGTTAGGATTCCTTCTTTTGATTTCATCTTTTTCTTTTCTAGTATAGGACAGTCCAATGATTGGGTGTCTCTTACACTTATATTTCATCTTATCAATTGTGAACTCAATTACTTGGCCTAAGCCACTTGTTAGGAAGAGTTATTATCTTTTAACAACTTATATTCACTTCATTATTGAAGAAGGATGAGTGTCAAGCTACATCATCTACTAGAACATCAAGTTTCTCATTAAGATTTGCAGGAGTTAGCGTTTTACCGACAATGAATTGATCACTGTTGATCAGAGGTGCTTCTCTATCGGTGATTTCCCTCACACGAGTGCTGTAGGGCTTCACCTACTCGTTCTCCTTCCTTTTCCTTTCTCCCTTCCTTTTGAGAATACATCAGAGCTTTCTGAGGGACGTACTCAGAGGAGGGTGAAAGGTAAGGTTTTTATTTGTTTCAGGTTTCCTAGTTGGAGTAAAACTCTCAATTTGAATTGGGAAGCCTAGAGGGTTGCCAAGTGGCAAAAGCTTGGAATTTAGATAGGATCTCCTTTCCTTTTCCAACTCTAAGTAGTTAGAGTGGTGTGGGTCCCTCCTAGGTTCGTTCTTGGGTCCTAGGAATATTCTAAAGAGTTTTCTCATTCGAAATCAATTATGAGTTTCGAAATTAGGCCAGTTTTGCCCTTACCGATCGATGTTACCAGTCCATGGACTGTCGGCATTACCGACCGGCTAGTATCGACCAACCCCCCTTAAAGAATACTGATTATATAAAAAATAGTTAGGACAGAATATAATGATTCTAAAAGGGGTACCTATCGTGTTGGTCCTCAATTTGGCATTGTGTCGGGTTCAGCTACGGTGGAAAACCTTGGCACGAAAGAAAATCTGAGTTAGGCCGTGTTTTCTAGGTGTGGGTTTTAGATGGAGGAACACCGAGGTGAAAAGGAACTTTCCCGAAGGTGATTCTAAGGCTTCAGGGACCACTAACTATTTTCAAATGGTGTCGCATGATCGTTCTGATTCATGTCATATCATGCCCCAGAATGTCCCAATCGCAAGCGGATGAAGTAAGGGTTCGAGTCCCAACAGTAATTAACTGTCTACCACTCCATTAGAGGATAGTTGCTAAGGGGAAACACTTGTGCAACGAAATTGGCACCAATTTTTGAACTTAAGACCAGATGAATTTACTGGATCATCTGAGGATCCGAATCAACCGATATACTGGATCTAGAGCATGGAGAAAACTTTAAGACTACTAGACTGTTCAGACGCCCAAAAGATTCAGTGTGCAGCTTATCAGTTAAAGGGTGCACCCTACCTGTGGTTGTTAGTAGTTGAACCAGAGTTGTTGTTGAAACATGAAGAGATCTCTTCGAAGACATTCTAGGAAGCATTTTTGGCCCAATATGCATGGCTAGCAACTTGTAACACTGGTAACCAAAACATTAGTGTTCCTCCTTTAAGAAGTGGCACGATCACGTTAAAACAAGATAGGCTATTGGAATGTTTGAGGACATAGCTCAGTTTCATGAGTGGCTCTGGCATATGAATAGGATGTTTGAAAATTTGGGCTGCACTAATGCCCAGAAAGTTTTATGTGACACTTACCAGTTGGATGGATCACTGTATCATTGGTAGCCGGATACAGAATCCTGCTTATTGCAACAATATGGAACAATCATGTGGGATATGTTTTGAAGAGCTTTTCTGACTTACTTCGCACCTTAAGAGAATACCCGAAAGGGAGAACTTTACCCCACCTGGGGAGATTTGTTTCTAGAAGAGTTCAACAATCATTATGAAGGATTTGGAGTCCAAGGTAACCATCATAATTGGCATGGACCTAATAACCTGAAACCGCTATCATCCATAGAAGCAAATCTTCAAGAGATGTTTGGAGGTTTGACTACACAACTATGTTCTTTAGATAGAGTTTGGAATAGATCTTGTATGGAGACTGAAGTCAAGTGTAACCATTATGCAAAAGACACCCAAGGACATTATCAGACTCACTGTCCAGCAGAGGGAGTTAAACATAGAACCCCTGTAGAGGTGATCAGATCCTTTCCCAAAGATATACCAAAATGTTATGGCTGTCGCCATTTTGGACATAGTCTGATTGAATGTCCACCCTTGCCAACAGCACCAGAAGTGCTATTTTCGGAGATTATTCCAGAAGAAAATCGAGAAGTGAAGACACCATCGTTGGAAGTTCAAGAAGAACCCATTGAGGATCATTTTCCAAATTCTAGCTCACCTTGTAGTTCGCGAGACTATGTACCTAAGAATAAATTCTCAGAAATCATAGTTAAGAAGATTTTAAAGAAAGCGCATCAAACGCTCAGGGCATGAGCTAAGTACCTAGCCAAAATTAACCGTCGTCAGATGATTATTCCACCTCGACCTCAAAGTGAGGGTGATGCAAGGAACGAAGAGATGAACAACACAAATAGAACTCCAAGAGTTAATTACTAAACCTTTGAAGCTGTGTTTGTAGCAGTATCATGATTGCATGCTAAAGGAATGGTTTAGATCATATTGATATGTTTTAGTATAAAATAAAACCCTATATTGTTGAATATTTCACATGATGGAACTGAGTTAATAAGTTATGAATCTTTATAAGATAGTGGGATGTCAATGTAACACTTTAACATGTTAATAGGAAGATGATCAACTTGGAATTTTAGTAAAACTATTAGGTTGAATAGTACTCAGGTAGGGAAATCACAAAGTGGTAAGACGGAATAATGTTAACTCCACATCAGTCACCCCTAGATTAAGTTACAACGATTTACTTGTAATATAGAGTCATTGGAGGCTCTAATAAACCTAAAACTACCAGAATGAGAATGTCCCGATAACAAAATAAGTAAAAATAAAAGTTTGAGACTGCAACCCTTTTGCCTAAACCGATAAGAAGAGAAGGGTTCAGCTTGGAGAGAAGGATTGGAACTATTTAGGAATGGAAACAATAGGAGCGGTAGTAAGTACTAAGGAGTAGGAAACCCTTAGGTATGCAGTACCATTAAGGGGTGAGCCTTGTTATTTGAGAGCCTTAGTATGTTGGAATTTCAGGGACAAAATTCTTTTAAGGGGGGAGTTATAAAACCAGCACCCAGAAAACCTAGCCGAACCAGATTTCTGTTGTGCTAGGAGGGTTTTCCACCATCAACCAAATAGGTTCCTGAGTCATTAACAAGAAACTCAGTTGTACCATTGATGGACCGAATTGGAAATAAAATGAAAATATACAATTTATGCCTGTAATACTAGCGTCGAATGCTAGCACCGGTCCAGAAACCCAAGCCAGTAAGATCCGGCCTATCACACCCTGATTCTGGACTAACCAGAGTAGTGTGATGAATCATTAATAAACCAACGGTTCAATCAGGATTTCGTATAGGTCGTACCCACCATATCAAACCACACACACATCCCATGATAACAATCAGAGATAATAAACAAGTAAACAGAAGTCCTTATAAATAATGAACTGAGTATCTAACAGTGATAAAATAAATATTTAATCCAGTCATCTCCAAATAACTCAAGACATAAAGTAAATAATCCATTACAAGTTTCAGTACTCAAACATAACTAAACTACTCAAAAATACATAGGTTGCACTTGCATTAAAGATCATGCGCATCTTCCACAGCTTCTACGTCCATAGCCGCCATGTGTCCGTACGACGATGCATTCACGAAATCTTTGACTATAGGTCTTGCATTATCAACTAAAAATATTTGACATTGAAAGGATGAGCATACATCACGACTTAGTGAGCAAACAAAATAATGCACAAGCATATGCATGCATTCAATTCATATCTTTGGTCTACTTTTTAAGTTTGCAATGTGCTATAAAAAGGATTGACGGTCACCACACCTCTATACATGAGTGTATGAATTTACCCAATGGATCAAACACCATTGCCATCCCACATGCACCCACCATGGAATAGAGATAGAGCTAAAGTGTCTGGATCCTACACCGTCAACACTTTCCCTGATGCCCTATCCATACCAACACGTAAGCCCCTATTGGTGAGGGCTTACAAACTGGGCTCGCAACTAATTAATCCTAATGCCATCTAATGTATCCAAGGTCTCACCCCAGTATCCCTCAATACGTCCATAGAGATAGAGCTAAAGCCCCCTGACAGAGTCAAAGACCATACGGTCCGAGACTACCTCCCCTGATGCCCTACAATGTAATAGTTCTGCTAAGGTAATGACGATACGATGATGTCAATGTGAAGCATGGTTTAGGGATCAAACACCCTTCCCCGCCCCACACACCAACCACACTCACAAACACATGTCTATTCCTATCATCATCAATCAACATGGTAGTAACAATAAAGTAAATATGCATGAATAAGAATAGCAATAATATTGGATGACATGTGAGATGCACATTACAAGCACACAAGCATAGAATCATTCATGGCATTGGATAAAATAAAATAAAAATAGTTTGTTATTATCTAATTAGTTTAGGTCTTGTTTCCTTACCTTTTAGCGATATTCGATTTCCCTTCAAGCCTTGAAATTCTCTTTGTATCAATTTAGCAACCTAGGAATTATATGAATTTAAGTTAGGATTCATGTGTAAGATGTTACAGTAGTCAAAAGTTGAAATAGATCACTGATAGGTGACTGATTGGTCCTATGGTCTCATGATGTGTCGACCAAACCACCTACGGTCGATACATACCTGCGACCATACGTTTCCTGAATTCCTCCTTAATAGCTATGGTCGATACTCTGGTCTTCTTATGGTCTACCGTAGCTGCGACCATTCGAGTTTAATGTGGACTCTTACTTCCAATACGAATCCCTCCTCTTAGCTCATCAACGGGATCCTCCCTAATGATCATTTTAAGGATAAAATTCTTAGTTTTACCACATTAATTACTCTAACCCATTCTCCAAGATCCCCTTTTTAGATCTACTTAGAAAATCCCATAGTTAAATCCTTACATTGGGTTTGGTATTATAATTTTACATAAACTCTTACTCTTGGTGTTTTAAGGCTATAGAGACAAGGTTCATACCTTATTTGTTGAAGAGAGTCTGTAGAATTCCTTCTATCAGCCTTCCTCTTAGTCTTTTCTCCTTTTACTTCTCTTCCTCTAGGGTTTGATAATGTTGTAAAAGAGTGAAAAAGGGTTGAGGGACGTCCTTTATATGGAGAAAAACTCTCCATGTGGAGCGCTCCAACAATAGGAAAGAGATCCCCCCCTCTTATTTTGAAAGTTTTCAATCTCGAAGTTTGATTTGGAGTCGTACGGTTGGACGTATGGTCACAAAATCCATCGACCATACACTTGAAAACATCGACCGTACATTTAATTTATCATTGGTCTTTATTTCTCATCGTATGGTCGATCATACCTACCCAGGTAGTCAACCATACACTTAGTTTTTAGTGTTTTTGAGTCAATTAGTTTACCTGATCTCGTGGTCTATCTTCACATGGTTGGCCCACTCGATCCAGCAATGATAGGAAGACCTAGCACGACGTGAGGATATTGCTTCCGCATAGCGTTCTCTTCTTCCCATGTGACTTCTTCTACATCTTGGCTTCTCCAAGTAACCTTAATGTAATAGATGTCGTGGTTGCAAAGGCATTGAACCTTTCGACCAGTGATTTCAAAAGGTACCACTTCAAATGTCAAGTTTTCAGTTAAATCTGGTGGATCCGTCATTAACATGTGTGTTGGATCTCTGACGTACTTCTTCAGTTGTGAGACATGGAATACATCATGTACACTAGACATTAATGGTGGTAGTGCTAACTGATATGATACCTTTTCATGCCTTGTCAGAATCTCATAAGGTCCAATATATCTGGGACATAGCTTTTCCTTTTGTCCGAACCATTTTAAACCATGCATAGGAGATATTTTCAAAAATACTTTATCACCTGTGGTAAATTCAAGGTCTCTGCGTCAATTGTCTGCATACTGCTTCTGGAGGTTCTGAGTTATTCGGACCCTTTCCTTGATGATGTTGACTACTCGACAAGTCTCTTTGACAAATTTGGGTCCAACAATACTCCGTTCTCTAACCTCGTTCCAAAATAAAAGAGTTCAACACTTCCTACCATACAGTGCTTCATAGGACGACATCTGTATTGTAGCTTGATAGTTTTTATTATAAGTGAACTCGATTAATGGTAAATTTTCATCCCATGATCCTTTGAAATCAATTATACAAGCTAGGAGCATGTCTTCTAAAATCTGAATGGTGTGCTCCAACTGTCCATCGATCTGAGGGTGAAATGCGGTACTAAATTTCAGCTTTATTCCCATAGCCTTCTGTAATCCTTTCCAGGTAAAGAGTGGCTCTCTGTCAGACACGATGTTTTCAGGTACACCATGCAATCTGACAATATTATCCACATACAGCTTAGCTAACATCTCCAAGGTATACTGAGGTCGTATAGCTATGAAACAAGCTGTCTTAGTTAAATGATCTACAATCACCCAGACTACGTCAACTACTCTGGGAGTCAATGGCAACCCTGTGACGAAGTCCATAGTAATGTAGTCCCATTTTCATGTTGGTTCTGGTAGTGGTTGTAACAAGCCTGCAGGTCTTTGCCTTTTTGCTTTTATCCACTGATAATCTAGGCATTGAGATACATATCTAGCTACATCCGCTTTCATTCCCCTCCACCAATACAGTTTCTTCAAATCATGATACATCTTTGTACTCCCACGATGTACCGAATAAGCAGTAATGTGGGCTTCCTTCATTAGTCTGCATCTAATATCTAAGTCTTCACTTTCAGGGATACACACTCTCCCTTTGTATCTTAGTACCTTTTCGAAGTCCAAAGTGAAGTCAGGAGTAATCCTACCTTTTTCAAGGTCTTCTTGCACTGTTCTCAGATAGGGGTCTGATTTAATTAGCTGCTTTTACTTCGTCTATCAGATTAGGTACAATCTTCAATGTAGCAAACATGTTTGAAAATAAATGAATAAACCCTAGGTCGGTCGATCCACCTTATCAATCACAAACTGCTCATTGCCACAATTGAATACTTTGCCTGTGAGACACATTGTAGCATTTGTGCTAGCTTCTTCCTGAGATTTTATCATTGCTTTTCTGCTTAATGTATCAGCAACTACATTAGCCTTTTCTAGATGATACTAGATATCACAATCGTAATCCTTTAGCAACTCCAGCCATCTCCTTTGTCTCATGTTCAACTCCTTCTGATTGAGAAGATGAGTAAGACTCTTATGATCTGATTTAATTTAGAATTTCTCTCTGTACAAATAATGTCTCCATATCTTGACAACATGTACCACCACTGCTAACTCCAAGTCATGAGTGGGATAATTCTTCTCGTGTGTCTTTAATTGTCTTGAAGCATACACAATTATTTGTTCTTCTTACATGAGAACACATCTCAAACCTAACCCAAACGCATCGATGTACAAGATAAATGGTTGTCCTAGGATCAAAATAGTCAAGATGGAAGCCGATATCAGCCTTGCCTTCAATGTTTGGAAACACTCTTTACATTTGTCAGTCCAAATAAACTTTTTCCCTTTCTTAGTCAAACTGGTGAGATGTACAATAATTCTAGAGTAATCTTCCATGAATCGTCGATAATACCCAGCGAAACCCAAGAAACTTCTAATTTCTGCAACATTCTTAGGTGTTTTCCATTTCACAATAACTTCAATCTTGCTGGGATCCACTTTAATTCCTTCGGCTGATACAACATGGCCTAAGAAAGCGACTTCATTTAGCCATAACTCACACTTAGTAAATTTAGCGTAAAGCTTTTCTTTTCTTAGTCGCTGCAGCGCGGCTCTAAGATTTGTTATATGAGTCTCTTTGTCCTTGGAGTAGACTAGGATGTCATCTATAACTACAATGACCGATTTATCTAGTATATCGTGGAATACCCAATTCATGAGTTCCAAAAAAGTTATGGGTGCGTTAGTAAATCTGAAAGACATAACTAGAAATTCGTAATGTTCATATCTGGTTCTGAATGCTGTCTTCAGAATATCACCTTCCTTGATCTTCAACTGACGATATCCTGACCGGAGATCAATCTTGGAGAACACTTTGGCACCTTACAACTGGTCGAATAAGTCATCGATTCGAGGCAACGGATATCGATTTTTGATCTTGAGTTTCTTCAATTCCTAGTAATCTATACAAAGTCAGATGCTACCATCCTTTTTTTTTCACTAACAACACTAGTGCTCGCCATGGTGATATACTGGGTTGGATATAACCCTTGTCCAGCAACTCCAGTAGTTGTACCTTTAGCTCTTTCAGTTCAGTAGGAGCCATTCGATAGGGTGCCTTAGACACTGGATCGGCTCCGGGTATGAGGTCTATAACGAACTCTGTCACTCGATCAGGTGGTAATCCTGGTAATTTCTCGAGAAATACATCTGGAAATTCACACACAACTTCAATGTCTTCCATTCATGGTGCTTCCTTGGTGAGGTCAACTACGGACACTAGGTACCCAACTCTTCTTTTTTCGAGGCATCTCTTAGCCTTTAATGCAGAAAGAATGAGTTTTCATTTACGGAAAAATTTGGTTCTTGTAAAACTGATGTCACACCCCAATTCTGAACCAACCAGAATGGTGTGAGTGAACCGTCATTAAACCAACGGTTCACACCAGGATCTCAATAAGACCGTGTCCACTCATATAAACCATTGCACATAACCATGATCAGAATATAATAAATACAGCGGAAGTCTTTAAATAAATGAACTGAATATTCTATTGATAAATTTAAATAAGTATTCAATTATCCAAA
Organism: Protea cynaroides; assembly: GCA_028583415.1. Lineage (NCBI taxonomy): Eukaryota > Viridiplantae > Streptophyta > Magnoliopsida > Proteales > Proteaceae > Protea > Protea cynaroides. Next base: position 61,716,089 of record CM053276.1, read on the forward strand.
TCCCAAACGTAGTTAAATATCCTTACATCACTTTAATAAAATAACTGAAACAAATAAAAATAAAGTCAAAGGTACACGCAGAAAGGGCTCTCGCATGAAGCGTCATGCTCGTCCTCTCCTGCTTGCACATCCAGAGCAGCAACACCTCCATATGCCAAAGTGTTCATGTAGTCGTCCACCGTGTAACCTGCATCAACATCTAAAATGGTGTGTACACAAAGGGTGAGCTCACAATTTATCTCAGTAAGATAATCAGACAGTGTATCAACATTATATGCATGAGTAACAATCATTTTATGTTGTGGTCTGGTTTAAGTTTGTAATGTGCTATAGAAAGGTTCGGAGGCCGCCTCACCTCTATACACGAGTGTGTAGCATCGCACAGTAGATCACACTACCACAGACCCACATGCACCCATCATAGAATAGAGATAGAGCTAAGGCATCCACTACCTCCCCTGATACTCCACCCATACCAATACATAAGCCCCTACTGGCTAGGGCTTACAAACTGGGCTCGCAACTAACCAATCCTATATGTCATCACTGTAGGCTCTATCCTAGCACCGCTCCCTACGGCATAGAGATAGAGCTAGACCCTGGTGGCCAGGCCGGAGACCACAGTGCCATGACCTCCCCCTGATACCCTACCCGCACCAAGCATACTAAGACAGAACAATACGCAAGTAGACTCAATCCGAACATCACTCCCTATGGCATAGAGATAGAGCTAGAGCGTGGTGGCCATGCTGGAGACCACAGTGCCATGACCTCCCCCTGATACCCTACCCGTACCAAGTATGCTAAGATAAAATACTACGAAAAAGGTGCTAGTGTGAAGAATGATCCCAGACCCCAAGCCCTTCCCATTCCACACACCAACGAAAACAATCACATGTCTAGCAATCACATCCTAGCATAACGAGTATGCATGAACAATAATAGTAGCTGAAAGTAAAGGATGACATGCAATATGTACAAACACCAATCCACATATTCATTGTTATTTACAATGGTTTACTGTCCATTAGATTATTAGGGTTTAGGTCCGATTCCCTTACCTGACGCTCGTTCGATAGCTTGCTCTACGTCGCAAGATCCAAACGCACTATCACAAAGTCCTACATAATATTAGGGTTCAATTAGAATAGTTTCTTAGGGTTTACGGGGTTACAAAATACCCCTCACAGAGCTGACCGGTCGCAGGTACCGATCACAGCTCTGTGGGGTAAACTGGCGACCGGTATGGCCAGCCGGTGCCCATAGGCTACTCCCTGGGAGATACCGATCATAGTACCGGTCGCATGACCTGCGACCGGTATGGTCGATCGGTATGTCTCCGGAAGACCATACACTTGGTTTTTTTTACTGTCGTCGATCATTCTCTATTGATTCCAGGGTTCCTCCTACACATTTTAAGTCTGAGCTTTGTGTTAGAGTTGTTTCCAACTCCATTCAAGTCTAGTTTTGATGGTATTCATCCTAGAACTCGAATCTAGGGTTTATCGGCTAAACTAGGGTTTGATGGAAAAGTAGGGTTTAGATCAATACCCGCTTCGCGTGGTATTGATTCAACAACAATCAACCCTACAAGAGTTCATAGAGTAGAAGAAGGTTCAAGCACTTACTGTTGACTGGCGGAAAGGTGTGCGTCGTCGAACTGCAATATCGGCTCTTCCTTCTTCTTCCTAGCTCCTTCTCCTTCTCCAATCTCCTTCTCCTCTCTAGGGTTTGTGTGGATCAATGGAAGGGATTCTAGGAGGTTTAAAGGGGTTTAAATAGGCTAGAATTAGATTTAGGAAGCCTCTTAGGATAAGGAAAGTCTTAGGATTCGGAATTGGGAAAGTGGGACCCGCAGAGATCCAATTCCGGATCTTGGTAGTCTGCTGCGCAGACCATACCGATCGACCGGTACCATCGACCAGTATGAGCAAATCATACATATTTGGTCTAATTTTGGTCTGATTTTGTACCTGATTGTCATCCGCTCGTCCCGTCTGGCCCGATGATGATCGGAAGACCTGTTACGACATGAAATCAAGGTTTAGATCGGGTTCATGGAGTGCGGGTCTTACAACACCCCCACCCTTAAAAGAAATTTTGTCCCCAAATTTTGCATGTAGGTCTCACAACTCCCCTACCCTTAAAAGAAATTTCGGCCTTGAAATTTGAACGTACCTTGATCATCGAAAAGGTTAGGGTACTCCTTTCTCATCGCGCTCTCCTCCTCCCAAGTAATTTCTTCGACACCTTGGCTTTTCCAATGCACCTTCACAAAATGGATATTCTTACTTCGAAGTTGCTGTACCTTTCAGCTTGAGAGCATCACAGGTACCACTTCAAATGTTAAGTCCTCTGTCAAGTCTGGGGGGTCTGCTGTCAAGATGTGTGATGGATCCTTGACATATTTCTTCAATAATGATACATGGAACACATCATGAACACTTGACATAGATGGTGGTAGAGCCAATTGATATGCCACGTTACCACGTCTGGTCAAGATTTCATATGGTCCCACATACCTGGGGCATAGCTTCTCCTTCTTACCAAACCTTTTCAGACCTCACACCGGTGATATCTTCAGGAATACCTTGTCACCCACTGCAAACTCCAGATCTCGACGTCGGTTATCCGCATAGTGCTTCTGTCGAACTTGAGCTGTCTTCACTCTTTCCTTGATCTGATCAATCACTCGACAAGTTTCTTCGACGAACTCTGGTCCTTCAATTCTTCTTTCTCCCACCTCATTCTATAACAGAGGTGTACGACACTTCTTCCCATAGAGTGCTTCATATGGAGCCATCTGAATTGTAGCCTGGTAGCTATTATTATAAGCAAACTCGATGAGCGATAGCTTCTCATCCCAAGCTCCTTTGAAATCTAGGGCATAAGCTCGGAGCATATCTTTTAAAATTTGAATAGTTCATTCTGACTGCCCGTCTGTCTGAGGGTGAAAAGTTGTACTGAACTTCAACTTTGTTCCCATAGCTTTCTATAATCCTTCCCAGAACTTTAATGTAAAACGGGGATCTCTATCAGATACTATACTCTCTGGGACGCCATGAAGTCTAACTATATTATCTACATATAGCTTGGCCAGCTTCTCCATGGTATACTGAGGTCTGACCGCAATGAATCGAGCCGTCTTGGTAAGTCGATCGACTATAACCCAAACTGCATCCACCGACCTTGGTGTCAAGGGTAGACCAGTGACGAAATCCATTGTGATACAATCCCACTTCCATGCAGGTTCCAATAATGGTTGTAGTAAACCTGCGGGTCTCTGCCTTTCCGCTTTAACTTGCTGGCAATTCAGACATTAGAATACGAAACGAGCTATATCTGCTTTCATACCCCTCCACCAATATAATCTTCTTAAATCATGGTACATTTTGGTGCTTCCTGGATGTATCGAGTATGGAGTGTAATGAGCTTCTGTCATAACTCGATCTCTGAAATTTAAGTTCTCACTCTCAGGTATACATAATCGTCCACGATACCTGAGTACCTTGTCTGAATCCAAGGTAAAGTCAGGATTGCTGTTACCCTTCTCTAGGTCTTCTTGTACCGTCTTGAGATGTGGATCCTGTAGGATTGCTACTTTGACCTCATCTATGAGATCCGGTGAGATCTTCAAAGCTACGAACATCAATGTAAACTTAGAAATTAAGCCCTGTTCCACTGGATCTCTTGCAGTCTCTATTATATACTCTTCATCATTCTCTGTTGAGCTCGAGGCTGCAGCACACAATGCAGCATTTGTACTTGATCCTGCCTCAGGTTTCAATGCCCACTTTCTGCTTAAGGCATCAGCCACAGCATTTACCTTACCCGGATGGTACTGGATGTCACAATCATAATCTTTTAATAACTCCAGCCATCTCCTCTCTCTCATATTCAGGTCCTTCTGAGTGAAAGATATGTTAAGCTCTTGTGATCTGACTTAATCTGAAACTTTTCACCGTAAAGGTAGTGTCTCCAAGTGTTGATTGCATGTATAACCGCTGCTAACTCCAAATCATGTGTGGGATAATTCTTCTCATGCTCCTTCAACTGTCTTGATGCGTAGGCAATCACCTGTTCTTCTTGCATCAATACACATCCAATACCCAATCCTGAAGCATCCGTATATAAGGTAAACGGTAAGCTTGGTGCTGGGATGGTCAAGATAAGTGCAGAGACTAGTCTTGACTTCAAAGTCTGAAAGCATTTCTCGCACTCATCTGACCATATAAATTTCTCTCCCTTCTTGGTCAGTCGGGTAAGTGGAACAACGATCATCGAGTAGTCTTCCACGAATCTTCTATAGTAACCAGTCAATCTAAGGAAACTACGAATCTTCGCAACTGATTTTGGTGCTTCCCATCCTACTATAGCAGCTATCTTACTTGGATTTACCTTGATACCGTCTTCAGATACTACGTGGCCCAAGAAAGCCACCTCCTTCATCCAAAATTCACACTTCTTGAACTTGGCATAGAGCTTCTCCCTTCTGAACCGTTGTAGGGCTGCTCTCAAATGTGTTGTATGAGCCTCCCTGTCCTTTGAGTAGACCAATATGTCATCGATGAATACGATGATCAAAGTGTACAACATGTCATGAAACAGTTGGTTCATCAGTTCCATGAACGACGCTGGAGCGTTAGTCAACCCGAACGACATAACTAGAAACTCATAATGTCCATACCTTGTCCTGAAAGCAGTCTTTGGAATATCTCCGGCCTTGATCTTCAATTGGTGATACCCTGATCTAAGATTAATCTTCGAGAAAACCTTTGCACCCTGTAACTAATCGAACAGGTCATCGATCCTAGGCAAAGGATATCGATCTTGATGGTTAACTTGTTCAGCTCTCGATAGTCAATACATAGCCGTACACTACCGTCCTTCTTCTTGATGAACAATACAAGTGCTCCCCATGGTGATATGCTTGGTCGTATGAAACCCTTATCTAGCAATTCTTGTAACTGGGTCTTCAACTCCTTTAATTCTGTAGGGGCCATCCTGTACGGTGCTTCAGACACTGGTGCCGACCCTAGCATTAAGTCTATCACGAACTCTGTAGCCCTGTCTGGGGGTAGACCTGGGAGATCCTCTGGGAACACATCTGGAAACTCTCATACCACATCTAGATCTTCCATCCTTAGCACCTCAGCAGTGATGTCGACCACAGACACTAGGTACCTCACTCCCCCCTTCTCTAAGCATCTCTTAGCTTTTAGGGCAGATAGGATCAGCTTCAGCTTCCTGGGTAACTTGGTCCCGATGAAGCTAAAATCTTTTCCTTTCTCATCTTTAAGCAGAAGCTTCTTTTCACCAAATAATAAGTTGGCTAAATGCTGGCCTAACTAATTCATTCCCAAGATGACGTCAAAGTCTGCCATCTCGAGTTGAACCAGATTAGCTTCTAGATCTCGATCGTCAATGCTAACTGTACATGGTCCAAAATATTTGTTCAACGCCACTTCGACTCTTAGTGGGGAGTGAACTATCAAGCTTGGGTTTAGATGCTTGACAGGTAATTCCATTCGCTTCCCGAAAGAAATAGAAACAAAGGAGTACGTAGCCCCAGAGTCAAAGAGTACTCTGGCAGGTATACCAGCTATATTTATAGTTTCTGAAATTTAATTATCCCTTAGTTCTACATATTCACACACAAATAAATAGTAAGCTAAATAGGAAGGGATAGAATCATACCAGTGACCACATCAGGTGATGCGGCTGCCTCTTCGGTGGTGACTGCAAATACCTTTCCTTGTTGTGGAGTTTGTTTCTTAGGTAGAGTGCAGTTCTTTGCAATATGACCCAGTTGCTGACAGTTGAAACATTTAATGTTCAGGTTTTATCCAGCGAACTGCGGCGGTGGTGGTGCAGTAATGTTTCTTACATGCACCATGGTAGACTGAGCCCTATATGGGCGGAATGGTCTATTATTACCGTCACCTGAAGTCTCAGTAGCTGGTCTTTTCAGTCCCCTGTTCTATGCAAAGAAACTGTCCTTTTGACTTGATTCAATCACTCTGGCAACCTGTACCGTTTCATTGTATACCTTTTTCTCTAGACCCAAGATATGCTCTCTGATGCTTCCACGCAGTCCCATGGTAAACCTACGGGTCTTTGTTTCTTCTTCTTGCATACTTACCTGTGCGAAGAAAAATAGCTCTTCGTACCTTTGCTGGTAAGCATCTACAGTAGACTGAGACTGCTGTAGGTTGAGGAATTCTTTCTCCATCTGATCTTTAAAGCTCTTCGGAAAATATTTATCGAATAAGGCTCCCTTGAACATAGCCCAATCGATCTGAGCGTGCTTTGTCTCCAAATATGCCCGTGTAGAATTCCACCAGGCGTTTGCGTCCTCTTTGAGCATATGTGTAGCAAACAGTACCTTCTCATCCTCAGAACATGTCATCAGATGGAAAGTCTTCTCCATCTCAGCAACCCATTGTGCAGGCCACAACGGTTTTTCCGGCTTCCCTATGAATGTAGGGGGTTTCAGTTTTAAGAATCTATCCACTGCTCGACTCAGATCGTGCTGCCCCTGTGTATTCATTCTGTACCATGGTGGTGGGTACGGGTAGGCTCCCTGGTAAGCAGACGACGATGGAAACTGATGCGGTGGTTGTAAATTCTATCCTTGGCCCATCGGCCCTGGGCTACCATCCATTGGCAGTGTAGTATTATTCCTTCCAGACTCAGGCATATCTTCCATTAATCCTCACATACCGGGTGCTCAGTCCTCTACAGTGTCGCGACCGGTATGTCGCGACCGCTCAGCTGAAAAAAAAAATAGAAAATTTGTTCTTTGGAAAAAATTGTATTATTAGGTTTCCATTTCGATTATCCACCTTGCAATTGCTAAAGACTAACACTATTATGATTATTCGACTTTATCTCATGTGTTATGTCTTCTTCTCAGATCCAGACAAGACTAATCTGAGATGGTAGGCGGAAACGGTCGTAGAGGCTCACGAAAGCGTCACCACTCCAGGGTGCGCCAGACTGAGGAAAATATGGAAACTGGTTATGTTGAAGAGCAAACCCAGAACCCGGAGAGTGGAGAAGGGTAGGTTCCCAGGGCACCTACAAATTTACCTGGCCCTCCTCATACAAACTCCGAGACAATTGTCACGAATCTAGTTTACCAGATGGAAGCCTAGCAGAAGACATTCTTGAACGAGATGTTGAAGATGTTCAGGCCACCGGGTTATGTTCCCACTGAAGGTACGCCTGAGTCTGGAAGGAATAATACTACACTGCCAATGGATGGTAGCCCAGGGTCGATGGGCCAAGGACATAATTTACAACCACTGCATCAGTTTCCATCGTCGTCTACTTACCAGGGAGCTTACTTGTACCCACCACCATGGTACGGAATGAATACACAGGGGCAGCACGATCTGAGTCGAGCAGTGGATAGATTCTTAAAACTAAAACCCCCTACATTCACAGGGAAGCCGGGGAAACCATTGTGGCCTGCACAATGGGTTGCTGAGATGGAAAAGACTTTTCGTCTGATGACATGTTCTGAGGATGAGAAGGTACTGTTTGCTACACATATGCTCAAAGAGGACGCAAACGCCTGGTGGAATTCTACACGGGCATATTTGGAGACAAAGCACGCTCAGATCGATTGGGCTATGTTCAAGGGAGCCTTATTCGATAAATATTTTCCGAAGAGCTTTAAAGATCAGATGGAGAAAGAATTCCTCAACCTACAGCAGTCTCAGTCTACTGTGGATGCTTACCAGCAAAGGTACGAAGAGCTATTTTTCTTCGCACAGGTAAGTATGCAAGAAGAAGAAACAAAGACCAGTAGGTTTACCATGGGACTGCGTGGAAGCATCAGAGAGCATATCTTGGGTCTGGAGAAAAAGGTATACAATGAAGCGGTACAGGTTGCCAGAGTGATTGAATCAAGTCAAAAGGACAGTTTCTTTGCACAGAACAGGGGACTGAAAAGACCAGCTACTGAGACTTCTGGTGGCGGTAATAATAGACCATTCCGCCCATACAGGGCTCAGTCTACCATGGTCCTTGGAATAAACACTACTGCACCACCACCGTCGTAGTTCGCTGGACAAAACCCGAGCATTAAATGTTTCAACTGTCAACAACTGGGTCATATTGCAAAGAACTGCACTCTACCTAAGAAACAAACTCCACACCAAGGAAAGGTATTTACAGTCACCACCGAAGAGGCAGCCGCATCACCTGATGTGGTCACTGGTATGATTCTATCCCTTCCTATTTATCTTACTATTTAATTATGTGTGTGAGCATGTAGAACTAAGGGATAATTAAATTTCAGGAACTATAAATATAGCTGGTATACCTGCCAGAGTACTCTTTGACTCTGGGGCCATGCACTCCTTTGTTTCTATTTCTTTCGGGAAGCGAATGGAATTACCTGTCAAGCATCTAAACCCAAGCTTGATAGTTTGCTCCCCACTAGGAGTCGAAGTGGCGTTGAACAAATATTTTGGACCATGTACAGTTAGCATTGGCGGTCGAGATCTAGAAGCTAATTTGGTTCAACTCGAGAAGACAGAATTTGATGTTATCTTGGGAATGGATTGGTTAGGCCAGCATTCAGCCAGCTTATTATGTGATGAAAAGAAGCTTGTGCTTAAAGACGAAAAAGGAAAAGAGTTTTGCTTCACCGGGGCCAAGTTACCCAGGAGGCGGAAGCTGATCCTATCTGCCCTAAAAGCAAAGAGATGCTTAGAAAAGGGAGGAGTGGGGTATTTAGTGTCTGTGGTCGACATAACTGCTGAGGCGCCAAGGATGGAAGATCTAGGTGTGGTACGAGAATTTCTGGATGTGTTTCCAGAGGATCTCCCAGGTCTACCTCTAGACAGGGCTATAGAGTTGGTGATAGACTTAATGCCAGGGTCAGCACCAGTGTCTAAAGCACCGTACAGGATGGCCCCTACCGAACTAAAGGAGTTGAAGACCCAGTTACAAGAATTGCTAGATAAGGGTTTCATACGACCAAGCATATCACCATGGGGAGCACCTGTATTGTTCGTCAAGAAGAAGGACGGTAGTGTATGGCTATGTATCGACTACCGAGAGCTGAACAAGTTAACCATCAAGAATCGATATCCTTTGCCTAGGATCGATGACCTGTTCGATCAGTTACAAGGTGCAAAGGTTTTTTCGAAGATTGATCTCAGATCAGGGTATCACCAATTGAAGATCAAGGCCGGAGATATTCCAAAGACTGCTTTCAGGACAAGGTATGGGCATTATGAGTTTCTAGTTATATCGTTCGGGTTGACTAACGCTCCAGCGTCGTTCATGGAACTGATGAACCGAGTGTTTCATGACATGTTGGACACTTCGGTCATCGTATTCATCGATGACATATTAGTCTACTCAAAGGACAGGGAGGCTCATACAACACATTTGAGAGCAGCCCTACAACGGCTGAGAAGGGAGAAGCTTTATGCCAAGTTCAAGAAGTGTGAATTTTGGCTGAAGGAGGTGGCTTTCTTGGGCCACGTAGTATCTGAAGATGGTATCAAGGTAGATCCAAGTAAGATAGCTGCTATAGTAGGATGGGAAGCACCAAAATCAGTTGCGAAGATTCATAGTTTCCTTGGATTGGCTGGTTACTATAGAAGATTCGTGGAAGACTACTCGAGGATCGTTGTTCCACTTACCCGACTGATCAAGAAGAGAGAGAAATTTATATGGTCAGATGAGTGCGAGAAATGCTTTCAGACTTTGAAGTCAAGACTAGTCTCTGCATCTATCTTGACCATCCCAGCACCAAGCTTACCGTTTACCTTATATACGGATGCTTCAGGGTTGGGTATTGGATGTGTATTGATGCAAGGAGAACAGGTGATTGCCTACGCATCAAGATAGTTGAAGGAGCATGAGAAGAATTATCCCACACATGATTTGGAGTTAGCAGCGGTTATACATGCAATCAAGACTTGGAGACACTACCTTTACAGTGAAAAGTTTCAAATTAAGTCAGATCACAAGAGCTTAACATATATTTTCACTCAGAAGGACCTGAATATGAGACAGAGGAGATGACTGGAGTTATTAAAAGATTATGATTGTGACATCCAGTACCATCTGGTAAGGCAAATATTGTGGCTGATGCCTTAAGCAGAAAGTGGGCATTGAAACCTGAGGCAGGACCAAGTACAAATTCTGCATTATATGCTGTAGCCTCGAGCTCAACAGAGAATGATGAAGAGTATATAATAGAGAATGCAAGTGATCCAGTGGAACATGGCTTAATTCATAAGTTTACATTGATGTTCGCAGCCTTGAAGATCTCATCGGATCTCATAGATGAGGTCAAAGTCGCAATCCTACAGGATCCACACCTCAAGACGGTACAAGAAGACCTAGAGAAGGGTAACAACCTTGGATTCAGACAAGGTACTCAGGTATCATGGACGATTATGTATACCTGAGAGTGAAAACTTAAATATCAGAGATCGAGTTATGACAGAAGCTCATTACACTCCATACTCGGTACATCCAGGAAGCACCAAAATGTACCATGATTTAAGAAGATTATATTGGTGGAGGGGTATGAAAGCAGATATAGCTCGTTTCGTATTCCAATGTCTGAATTGCCAGCAAGTTAAAGTGGAAAGGCAGAGACCCGCATGTTTACTACAGCAATTACCGGAACTGGCATAGAAGTGGGATTGTATCACAACGGATTTCGTCACTGGCCCACCCTTGACACCAAGGTCAGTGGATGCAGTTTGGGTTATAATCGATCGACTTACCAAGACAGCTCGATTCATTGCGGTCAGACCTCAGTATACCATGGAGAAGCTGGCCAAGCTATATGTAGATAATATAGTCAAACTTCATGGCATCCCAGAGAGTATAGTGTCTGATAGAGATCCTCGTTTTACATCAAAGTTCTAGGAAGGATTATAGAAAGCTATGGGAACAAAGTTGAAGTTTAGTACAGCTTTTCACCCTCAGACGGACGGACAGTCGGAACGAACTATTCAAATTTTAGAAGATATGCTCCGAGCTTGTGCCCTAGATTTCAAAGAAGCTTGGGACGAGAAGCTATCGCCCATCGAGTTTGCTTATAATAATAGCTATCAGGCTACAATCCAAATGGCTCCATATGAAGCACTCTATGGGAAGAAGTGTCGTACACCTCTGTTATGGAATGAGGTGGGAGAAAGAAGAATTATAGGATCGAAGTTTGTCGAAGATACTTGTCGAGTGATTGATCAGATCAAGGAAAGAGTGAAGACAGCTCAAGTTCGACAGAAGCACTATGCGGATAATCGACGTCGAGATCTGGAGTTTGGAGTAGGTGACAAGGTATTCCTAAAGATATCACCGGTGTGAGGTCTAAAACGGTTTGGTAAGAAGGGGAAACTATGCCCCAGGTATGTGAGACCATACGAGATTTTGACCAGACGTGGTAATGTGGCATATCAATTGGCTCTACCACCATCTATGTCAAGCGTTCATGATGTGTTCCATGTATCATTATTGAAGAAGTATTTCAGGGATCCATCGCATATCTTGACAGCAGACCCCCAGACTTGACAGAGGACTTAACGTTTGAAGTAGTACCTGTGATGCTCTCAAGCCGAAAAGTACAGCAACTTCGAAGCAAGGATATCCATTATGTAAAAGTGCATTGGAAAAGCCAAGATGTCGAAGAAATTACTTGGGAGGAGGAGAGCGCGATGAGAAAGGAGTACCCTAACCTTTTCGACGATCAAGGTACGTTTAAATTTCGAGGCCGAAATTTCTTTTAAGGGTGGGGGAGTTGTGAGACCTACATGTAAATTTCGGGGACGAAATTTCTTGTAAGGGTGGGGGAGTTGTAAGACCCGCACTCCGTGAACCCGATCTAAACCTTGATTTCATGTCGTAACAGGTCTTTCGATCATCACCGGGCCAGACGGGACGAGCGGATGACAATCAGGTATGAAATCGGACCAAACAGACCAACTTAAGTATGAATTTCATTCATACCGGTCGATGGTACCGATCGACCGGTATGGTCTGTGCAGCAGACTACCAAGATCCAGAATTGGATCTCTACGGGTCCCACTTATCCAATTCCGAATCCTAAGACTTTCCTAATCCTAAGAGGCTTCCTAAACCTAATTCTAGCCTATTTAAACCCCTTTAAACCTCCTAGAATCCCTTCCATTGATCCTCACAAACCCTAGAGAGGAGAAGGAGATTGGAGAAGGAGAAGGAGCTAGGAAGAAGAAGGAAGAGTCGATATTGCAGTTCGACGACGCACACCTTACCATCAGTCAACGGTAAGTGCTTGAACCTTCCTCTACTCTATGAACTCTTGTAGGGTTGATTGTTGTTGAATCAATACCACGCGAAGCGGGTATTGATCTAAACCCTACTTTGCCATCAAACCCTAATTTAATCGATAAACCCTAGATTCGAGTTCTAGGATGAATACCATCAAAGCTAGACTTGAATGGAGTTGGAAACGACTCTAACTCAAAGCTCAGACTTAGAATGTGTAGGAAAAACCCTGGAATCAATAGAGAAGGATCGACGACAGTCGAAAAACCAAGTGTATCATCTTCTGGAGACATACCGGTCGCAGGTCATGCGACCGATACTGCGACCAGTATCTCTCGGGGAGTAGCCTGTGGGGACCGGCTGACCATACCGGTCGCCAGTTTTCCCCACAGAGCTGTGACCGGTACCTGTGACCGGTCAGCTCTGTGAGGGGTATTTTGTAACCCCATTTGGTTTCTGACCAGTGTAAACCCTAAGAAACTATTCTAATTGAACCCTAATATTATGTAGAACTTTGTGATAGCGCTTTGGATCTTGCGACGTGGAGCAAGCTATCGAACAAGCGTCAGGTAAGGGAATCGGACCTAAACCCTAATAATCTAATGGACAATAAACCGTTGTAAATAACAATGAATATGTGGATTGGTGTTTGTGCATATTGCATGTCATCCTTTACTTTCAGCTATTATTATTGTTCAGGCATACTCGCTATGCTAGGATGTGATTGCTAGACATGTGATTATTTTCGTTGGTGTGTGAAATGGGAAGGGCCTAGGGTCTGGGATCATTCCTCACATTGGCACCTTTTTCGTAGTATTCTATCTTAGCATAGTTGGTGCGGGTAGGGTATCAGGGGGTGGTCGTGGCATTGTGGTCTCTGACCTAGCCACCACGCTCTAGCTCTATCTCTATGCCATAGGGAGTGATGTTGGGATAGAGTCTACTTGCGTATTGTTCTGTCTTAGTATGCTTGGTGCGGGTAGGGTATCAGGGGGAGGTCGTGGCACTGTGGTCTCCGACCTGGCCACCGCGCTCTAGCTCTATCTCTATGCCGTAGGGAGCTGTGCTGGGATAGAACCTACAGTGATGACATATAGGATTGGTTAGTTGCGAGCCCAGTTTGCAAGCCCTAGCTAGTAGGGGCTTATGTATTGGTATGGGTGGAGTATCAGGGGAGGTAGTGGATGCCTTAGCTCTATCTCTATTCCATGATGGGTGCATGTGGGTCGGTGGTAGTGTGATCTACTGTGCGATGCTACACACTCGTGTATAGAGGTGAGGCGGCCTCCGAACCTTTCTATAGCACATTGCAAACTTAAATCAGACCACAGCATAAAATGATTGTTACTCATGCATATAATGTTGATACACTGTCTGATTATCTTACTGAGCTAAGTTGTGAGCTCACCTTTGTGTACACACCATTTTAGATGTTGATGCAGGTTACACGGTGGACGACTACGTGAACGCTTCAGCGTATGGAGGTGTTGCTGCTCTGGATGTGCAAGCAGGAGAGGACGAGCATGATGCTTCATGCGAGTACCCTTTCTGCATGTACCTTTGACTTTATTTTTATTTGTTTCAGTTATTTTATTAAAGTGATGTAAGGATATTTAACTACATTTGGGATTTGGATAATTGAATACTTATTTAAATTTATCAATAGAATACTCAGTTCATTTTTTTAAAGACTTCTGCTGTATTTATTATATTCTGATTGTGGTTATGTGCAATGGTTTGTATGAGTGGACACAGTCTTATTGAGATCCTGGTGTGAACCGTTGGTTCAATGACAGTTCACTCACACCATTCTGGTTGGTTCAGAATTGGGGTGTGACAACTTGGTATCAGAGTCCTCGGGCTCTGTCCAACAGACCATATTGCACTTAACTAAGTCGATGAACTGAGATAGGAAAAATTAAAAGCTTTAACAGGAACACATCTTAAGCATTATTTGATACCTGAGACTATATGAGGAAGAGCATAACATACTATATTAAATATGGAATTTAATAATGCACATGCTTTAGTTTGGAAGAACCATAAAAATACTATTAAAACCTTCAAAAGTGATAATGTTAAAAGTACTACAGGGTACGGTCCACAAGCCGAACAGTTACCCTGTTATATAAACTGTCAAGAGAGAGAAATATAAGAAGACTGTCATGGGGTAGGGGGCCTAAGAGGAATAGGGTCAGTAATATCATAATCCCGCTCATAAGCGACCCTAAGCCAGTGCACCTGATCCTGAGTGACTCTGAGGCTACGAGCCAAGTGCCCCAGGTCACGGCTCATCCACGCTGAGCGTCCCTGATCTCCGTGAACATACCCATCACGGTGTCAGGAGGAGGCTGAGATGGTCCCGCTGCATATGTGGGTGGTGGTGCTAGTGCTGGAACATCCTCCATCCGATCATCGCCACCCTCGTCATCACCTGCTGCCTCTGCTGCATGAGCAGCATTGGCTGCTGCTGCTGCTGTTGCCGCGGCTGCTACCCTCCTGAGTAGGCGAGGGTGAGCCTCCAAATCCTCATCGCTGATCGGCAGGTTATCCATCTACATCCGCAGGATGGCATCCCAGTTGATGTCAGAGGTCATAGTGTCCTCCACAGCGATCTCACCCCTCATGTTCACTCGTAGTCACTGCAGGAGAGTAGTGATGAGCCGGCCATAAGGAAGGTTACTGGTTTGACCGAGTAGCGTAGCCTGATGCATGGTCCTGATGATGATATCGGGAAGGCAAACCTGCTCCCCAGTGCAAACGCAGTAAGTCAGGTACAGAGTGAGCTGAGATAACTCACTATAATGGTCGCTTTGGGGCACAATGTTGTGCTGGATGATGCGGCTATAAACTTGAGGCAGGGGCTTCAGACTAGCAGCCTTCATGGGCGCCCCAAGGTTGAGAAGTTGTTCGGAGACCTCCTGGCGCAGATCGTCAGTAAGAAAGCCCCTCATCTTAGGGACACAGTAGAATAAGTCCCCATCATTGGGAATCCCCAGAAGATCAGCAAGCTGATGGGTGTCAAAGGAGATGGGAACACCCTTAACGTAACTAGTGATGCGGAGTGCTCGACATTGATTGAAGTCGTCGACATCCCCATCAATTTCCAAGTTGGCATAAAAGTGTTTGACGAGGTTGGGATGGGTAGTCGTCGTGTATGTGATGATCGGCAAGCAACCAAGTCTGCCAAAAGCGGCCTCCACATCGAACCGCTGCAACTGCTCCAAATTTACACACCGTCCAGACTCGATGTTCTTCCTTTCGGACCAAGGGAAGCGGGCTTGTGCCGCCTCAGATCGAAACCAACGCTCATCGAGCTGTGGTATAGGCGGGTGGGGAAGGTGCATGCCTAGACCATAGGAGCGCTTGCTAGCACCTCTGCATGGAGCCATTAGAGCTGCAAAACAAGGAAAAACAAGTAGAAATGGTTAGAAATTGTCGAAATTTCGACAGCATAACGACAGAAAATTAAGAAAAAGCCTCGAACTCACCAAAAAACATGGGGAGGAGGACTTACGTAACCCCCACACACTTCATGGAAGCCAAACATAGAATAAACAACAAGAAATTTAGAAATTTTAGCAAAAATCAATTTTTTTGACAAAACCTAGGTCAAAACTAGAAAAATTCGATTTTTCCAAAAACCGTTCGGTGGAACCTCAAATTAGTTGAGGGCTTTTTCTCTTAGGGGTCCCTAAACCCTTTCTAAACTGAAGGAAAAGAGTTCCTACGGTTAGAATCTCCCAATCAATGAAAACCCTAGTTTTTTTAGCTTAAAACCATGAAAAACGATATGAAAATGATGAATGGAAGGAGAGAACTTAGTTGAAGGTGATATTCTAAGTCTTGATAGGAAGAAAATGACTTCTAGGATCACCGGTCGGACTGTAGCAACTCAGGAGCCAGAGAGAAATCGCCACCGGAGAGAAAGAAGAGGAAAAGTGAAAAAAACTCACTTTTCGTGACTTTAAAAGGGGTTTTTGGGCATACCGGTTGACGATTTTGTCCATACCGATCGACTGGTACCCCCCTGGTATAGTTGACCGCTATGTTTCGGTCAGTCCTCTATAGTCGATTGTAACTGGTTCTCCTTCCTAGCTTCTTCTCCTTCTCCAATCTCCTTCTCCTCTCTAGGGTTTGTGAGGATTAATGGAAGGGATTCTAGGAGGCTTAGAGGGGTTTAAATAGGCTAGGAATTAGGTTTAGGAAGCCTCTTAGGATTAGGAAAGTCTTAGGATTTAGAATTGGGAAAGTGGGACCTGTATAGATCCAATTTTGGATCTTGGTAGTCTGCTGCGCAGACCATACCGGTCAATCGGTACCATAGCCCGGTACCATCAACCGGTATGAATGAAATTCATACTTAAGTTGGTCTGTTTGGTCCGATTTCATACCTGATTGTCATCCGCTCATCCCGTCTGGCCCGGTAATGATCGGAAGACCTATTACGACATGAAATCAAGGTTTAGATCGGGTTCACGGAGTGCGGGTCTTACAACTCCCCCACCCTTAAAAGAAATTTTGTCCCCGAAATTTGCATGTAGGTCTCACAACTGAATTGTGCTCCTTCCTTGTCCTTGAATGATATCTTATTTTCAGTACAAAGCAAACTCACAGAATGTTGGGATAACCAGTCCATCCCTAGGATGACATCGAAGTCTACCATCTCGAGTTGGACTAGGTTAACGTTCAAACTTCGTCCATTTATGAGAATTGGACATGGTCCATAGTCTTGGTCTAGCTTTGCTTCTAATCCCATAGGTGACCGTACAAGCAATTTGCAGTCTAAAGGTCTGAGGGGTAGATTTAGTTTCTTTCCAAACGACACAGATATAAAAGAATGGGTGGCCCCAGAGTCAAAGAGTACTCTGGAGGGTATGCCATTAATAGGTACGATACCTGTGATTTTTCTTCTTGAATTAATTTACATGCTGATACAAGGTAGTACAAAACAAAAGGTTGAATCATACCTGTGACCACATCAGACGATGCGGTAGCATCCTCAAAAGTAACTGCATAAAGCTTTCCTTGCTGTAGCTGCTTTCTTGGCATAGGGTAATCCCTTGAATATGCCCTACTTGATCGTAGTTGAAGCATTTGACTCCAGTATTTTCCTGCTTCTGTTGAGGTTGGGCTGTTGGAGTAGTCTTGGCTGCAGCATTGAAGCCTTGAGTGCAGAAGGGTTTGAATGTCTTTGAGTTCCCTCCATTGAATGTGTTTCCATTCAGCCTCTTGATACCCTTGTTTTGAGCAAAGTAACTCTCCTTTTGGCTTGATTCCAATACTCGAGCAATCTGTACGGCTTCATTATATATTTTATTTTCCAGTCCTAATACATGCTCTCGGATGCTTCCCCTAAGTCCCATAATGAACCTTCGGATTTTGGTATCTTCCTCCTGCATGCTAGAGGGAGCAAAGAAGAAAAACTTTTCATAATGCTGCTGGTAAGCGTCTATAGACATTTATCCTTGATATAGACTCAGAAATTCTTTTTCCATCTGATCCCTGAAACTCCTAGGGAAATACTTCTCAAAGAAAGTTTCTTTGAAGATAGCCCAGGTTAATTAGGGGTGTTTTGTCAATAGATAACCCCGAGTGGATTTCCACCAGTGGTGTGCATCTCCTTTCAGCATAAATGTTGCACATAATACTTTCTCCTCTTCCGTAACAGTCATCATCATGAAGTTTCTTTCCATTTCGTCAATCCAGTGAGCTGGCCACAATGGACTGACGGTTTACCCGTAAACTCCTTCGATTTCATCTTTAGAAAATGCTCGATCAGTCTGGAGTGGTCCAGTTGATTCTGTGCATATGCTCCATACATGGGC
Source organism: Protea cynaroides (assembly GCA_028583415.1). Taxonomy (NCBI): domain Eukaryota; kingdom Viridiplantae; phylum Streptophyta; class Magnoliopsida; order Proteales; family Proteaceae; genus Protea; species Protea cynaroides. The sequence goes on from CM053276.1 coordinate 61,734,202, forward strand.
GGTTGGTACTGATAGTTACCTTCGTTATATCCGCCTTGCGGTGCTTCAGGATTCTGCTCTTGGGCTTGTACGACTAGCGTTTGAGGTGCTTGGGGTACCGTGTTGTTCATTGCAGATCTTTGGGGCACCATATTGCTACCCCCTAGTATGGTACTAGCGTACCCTGCAGGTATAGGTGTTGTGTTTGCAGCTGGGGAAGTAATTTCCATAGAAGCTTGCATGTTTGTTTGCATTTGCTGTATCTACTACACTTGTTGTGCCAAATTTCTCACTACAGTGGCCAAATCTGTTGGTGGTGCTGGTAAGTTAGTTGGGTTAGCCTGGGTGTGAACATCCTGAGGCACAACAATTTTGATTCCCAATATTTCCTTCTTGTCCTTCTTGACCTTCATTGTCATCGACCTCCGTAGGTGGTGGAGGTGGGTTTGCATTCTGTCTCCTTCTGCTTAATCTACGCCCAGCCATTTAAATTTCTGGGTGCAATAGTATTGGGAATGTTACACATGTGAGACAAGATAGAATGGTAATATTTTGTTAGTCTCACAATAGAAGGAGAGAAAACAAAATTATGAGGCAATAGGTCTAACAGAGTAAAAAAAAAAAAAGACAACAGTTAATCGTATGGTTGATGTCGTACAGTCGACTATTTTGGTTGAATTGTGCGACCGTACGATTCAAAAATCAGGTTTTTAAACCTGTTTCGAGACTTTTCTCTCTCATTCTCTCTTTTCTCCTATGGTCACAACTCAGCTCACCACCATTGGGTTGCTACAGTGTCAACCGCATGAATTTGGTGATTTCTCCATCGATCGACAACCTCCGTCCTATTCTTTAAGGTACATTCTCAGCTCTTTTCTTCCTTTTCAAGCATTCAAACCTAGGTTTTTGTCATTTATAGGGTTTTCTTCAAATTAACATCTACTTAACAGTAAAATTTTAATTTTTATTGCTGGTTATTACTATTGGCCACCCAATGGATGAAAGCCCTCAAGAAAATTCAAGTTTCATCGATTGGTTTGATTAAAACTTTAAAAATCCCAATTTTGACCTAGAATTTGGGGAAAATCCTAAATTTCAAAATTTCTTCAAATCTATTTTAATTGGTGTAAATCTTATATTGATTGATCGTTGTAGGATGGTTTGTGCCTCATGTAAGTCGTCCTACCCAGCATTTGGGTGAAAAGTGAGGTTTTTTCCCATTTCACGTCGTTATGCTGCCCAAATTTTTAACTTTTTAATTTCTTTTCTTATTCTCTTCTCTCGTAGTTATCATGGTTTGTACCAAGGTTTCCAGAGTCCATGACCCTAATCGCTTCAGGTCCATCAAAGCGGAGGTACAATATCCATGGTTTCATTGGAAAAAGGTGGAAGGGGGTTGGTGTGTTAATTTAGCCCATTTAGCCCTATTTGATGTGGAGAGGGCATTTGGGGATATGGGCTGGCTTCCCGTGATCTTGTACGAGGGTTGCACCCGTCCGGATTTGGTAAAGTAGTTCTACTACAACCTACAAGTTGAGGGTGATCCAGAGGACATAGACAATGGGAGGGAGCTTTGGTTCACTAGTTGGGTAAAAGGGGTTCCTATCTCCTTCAATACCCAACAGCTAGAGGATCTTCTGGGTAGCTCAAGCACTGGTCCCTTGGTCTACTGTGCTCCTAAGGAACCCAGGTTCCTATCCACTATTATACTCACAGAGGTATGCAGTCATATTCTTCGAGACAACCGCTAGAAAATAAAGGCAGTCAACCTGCGTCCTGAGCCCCGTGTATACTGTAAGATTATCTAGCATAATCTGATTCCTCAGGGTGGACATTACGAGACGGTCTCCCAGTTGACTCAGTACTTATTGTATTGTATCTGCACTAGGCAGCCTATCTATCTCCCTTACATTCATCCGGACTATGCAGAAAGCCACATTGTCTGATTCGAGAGGTAACCTGCCTTATGGATGGTTGATCACTACTCTGCTCTCTCGCCTACAGGTAAACTTGGAGGATGAGAGGATCTATGAAGACACCTTTCTCAGCTGATCTTGATTAGGATGTCATCTGTAGGATGGGGATGAGAGAGATACAGGTCATTGATGATGAAAGGAATGCCATGAGACGTCCTCTCACTCTGTTGGCAGCAGCAGATGTAGAGGCGACAGCAGCAGAGGTAGACGAGAGTGATGATGAGAGGATGATAATCAGATGTACATGGATGTGGATGCCATACCTCCTCCATCACCACAGTATTCTACAGGAGTAGGCCCTTCTCAGACTTCTCACACTACTAGTCCTTCACATCCTCCACCAGATGACATGATGACATTACTGCGTGAGATTCAGGATGCCCAATGTGCTACAGATCAGACGGTAGGAGAGGTCCTAGATGCTCAGCATTCCACAGACCAACGGGTAGTAGATCTGGCGACTAGTCTTCGAGTGACCCAGACTCAGGTAGCCTGGCTCACGAGAGTATATGCTGAAGACTATGATCGAGACCGTGAGGCACCTCCTCCACCTACACCCCCAGCTTCATGATTGCTCTTCTTATTTTTATTTATTTATTTATTTTTTCCCCGTTTATATTACAGAGTAACTGTCTAGATTATGGACCGTACTCTGGTTCGGATATACATTCTTCTCATTTTCATTTGGCATATATCTATATATATATATATATATATATATATATAATTTGTTTCTCCTTTAATTATGTGCATTAGTCTCTTTCTTAGTTTATGTCTCTTTCCTTCAGTTCATGACTCGTGTGGAAGTAGTTAGGCCAATGGGTAGAACCTGAAAGCTCTGATACCAAACTGTCACACCCCAATTCTAGACTAACTAGAGTACTGTGATGAACAATCAATAAACCAATGGTTTAACCAAGATTTCGTATAGGTCGTACCCACCATATCAAACCACACACACATTCCACAGTAACAATCAGAGATAATAAACAAGTAAGCGAATGTCTTTATAAATAATGAACTGAGTATCTAATAGTGATAAAATAAATATTTAATCCAATTATCTCTAAATAATTCAAGACATAAAGTAAATAATCCATTACAAGTTTCAGTACTCAAACATAACTAAACTACTCAAAAACACATTGGTTGCACTGGCATGAAAGATCATGCGCATCTTCTATACAATGGCGTATTCACAAAATCTTCTATAGTAGGTCCTGCATCATCAACTAAAAATATTCCACGTTGAAAGGGTGAGCACACATCATGGCTAAGTGAGCAAACAAAACAATACGCAAGCATATGCATGCATTCAATTCATATTTTTGCTCTAATTTTTAAGTTTGTAATGTGCTATAGAAAGGATTGGCGGCCACCGCACCTCTATACACAAGTGTGTGAATCTGCCCAATGGATCAAACACCATTGCCATCCCACATGCATCCACTATGGAATAGAGATAGAGTTAAAGTGTCTGGATCACACACAACCAACACTTCCCTTGATGCCCTACCTGTAAGACCCGTATCAAACTAACCCGGTCTTACCACCTTGAACCAGGTCTACCCATCATGATCGAGCTAAATGGATCAAGTACGTGAGGGAGATCGCGATCCCAGGTATTAAACTAACCCAAAAATACTAAAAATAGGGGGAGGGTCGCACACCCAGTTAGGCAGGGTCGGACCCCCCAAGATAGAAAGTCAGACCCTGAGTTTTTAACCATGGGTCGGACATTTTAGAACCAGGGGTTGACGGGATCTCCGACCCCCTCATCGATCCCCAGTCTGTCGATAGAAATCGTGAATTAGGAACTTTCCTAATTTCAATGGGATTCTTTCCTAATCTCAATGGGAATTTTGAGAGTTTCTACTCTATAAATAGGACGTCCCTAAGCCTTTTCACTCCTTTAAGAACCCTAATTGGATTGAGAGAAAGAGAAGAGAAGGAGAAGAGAAAGAGAAAAGAAGGAAAGTGGAGAAGAAGATCAAAGAGAAGGCTTCAGAGAAACCAGCCTAATTCTCAGGTATGGATACTATCTCCATGTAACTCTACAGACCTTAGAATAGATAGTAAAGAGGGAATGATCTAGGAGAAATCCAAATCATCCTTCCATGGTTAGGTTTTCATGGAAAACCATGGGGGAAATCATAAAAACCATATAGGTGAATGAACTACGGTTCTAGACCATAGAACATGTGTGGAATGGATTGTAGAAGCAAGCCATAGGACCCCAAACACGAAGGAATGGACTGTAGGATGAAAAGTTGACGAAACCCACAGGGGGTTGCACAGGGGGTCGATGGCCAATCGACCCTACCAGACCCTAACAATCGACCCCCAGTGTTCGAGAAGTCCAGACTGTGGGTGGTCGCACCCAGGGTCGATGGAACCTCCGACCCTGGCATCGACCCCCAGTTAACAACATGCTTTTGAAATCAGAATTAATTCTAATTAAATTCTATCGAATTAATTAGGTCTTCTAGTGATATAATATTGATATTTAGTTGATTCTTAAAGCTTGAAAGAGGACCTACGATCAAGCAAAGGTGAGGGAACAAGACCTAAACTAATTGGTTAATAATAAACTGTTTTATTCTTGAGTCCAATGTCATGATTGATTTTATGCGTGTATGCTTGTTATGTGCATTCAACATGTCATCCAATATTTATATTATTCCTGTTCATGCATATTTAAATTATTGTTTATAACGTGATGATGATGATGATAGGAATAGGCATGTGAATGTATGTGTGTGGTTGGTGTGCTTGATGCGAGCAAGTATCAGGGGGAGGTGTCATAGGCGGGGCCTCAGCACTCTAGCTCTATCTCTAACTCAAGTCTTGTCCACTGACATCGTCGTATCGCCATTACCTTAGCAGAACTATTACATCGTAGGGAATGAGGGGAGGTGGTCTCGGACCGTGTAGTCTCTGACTCTACCGGGGGGCCTTAGCCCTATCCCTATGGACGTATTGAGGGATGCTGGGGTGAGGCCTTGGATACACTGATTGGCATTAGGATTGGTTAGTTGCGAGCCCAGTTTATGAGCCCTCGCCAGCAGGGGCTTACGTGTTGGTATGGGCAAAGGGTACAACAATAAACGTGACCTTTGCGTGTACATTGTCCATGGTGGGTGCATGTGGAACGACAATAAACGTTACCTTTGGGCAGCTTCACACACTCGTGTATAGAGGTGCGGCGTCAATAAACGTGACCTTTGGCCACCTATCCTTTCTATAGCACATTGCAAACTTAATTACCAGACCAAAGATATGAACTGAATGCATGCATATGTTTGTTGCATTGTTTTGTTTGCTCACTGAGCCATGATGTGTGCTCACCCTCTCGACGTCGAATATTTTTAGTTGATGATGCAGGTACTATGGTTGAAGATTATATGATTGCTCCGGTGTATGCGCGTGTTGCTACAATGGAAGCCAAAGACTTAGTAGATACGCATGACCCCTCATGTGAGTGCAACTCATGCGTATTCTATTAAGATTTTATTTAAATTTATAAAGGGATGTAATTGATATTTTATTTATTTATGTCTCAGTTGATACAACAATAACTTGATATTTTAATTATGATTATTACAGTTAGAGTTCTCAGTTCATTTACTATAAGACTTTCGCTATTGTGTATTTATTCTGATTATAGTTGTGGATGTGCATGGTTTTATTTTTAATGGATATGGCCTATTGGAGATCCTGGTTGAACCGTTGGTTTATTAACGATTCATCACACCGTTCTGAATGGTACAAAATTTGGGGTGTGACACTACCCATACCAACACGTAAGCCCCTATTGGCGAGGGCTTGTAAACTGGGCTTGCAACTAACCAATCCTAATGCCATCCAATGTATCCAAGGCCTCACCCTAGCATCCCTTAATACATCCATAGAGATAGAGCTAAGGCCCCCCGACAAAATCAAAGACCACACAGTCCGAGACCACCTCCCCTAATGCCCTACGATGTAATAGTTCTGCTAAGGTAATGGCGATACGACGATGTCAATGTGAAGCATGGTTTAAGGATCAAACACCCTTCCCTGCACCATACACCAACCACACTCATAAACACATGCTTATTCCTATCATCATCAATCAACATGGTAGTAACAATAAAGAAAATATGCATGAACATAAATAGTAATAATATTAGATGACATGTAAAATGCACATTACAAGCACACAAGCATAGAATCATTCATGGCATTGGATAAAATAAAATAAACATAGTTTGTTATTGTCCAATTAGTTTAGGTCTTGTTCCCTCACCTTTTAACGATATTCGATCTCCCTTTAAGCCTTAAAATTATGAATTTAAGTTAGGATTCATGTGTAAGATGTTACAGTAGTCGAAAGTCAAAACAGATCACTGATAGGTGACTGATTGGTCCTATGGTCTCATGCTGTATTGACCATACCACGTACGGTCGATACCCTACAGTCATAATATATGTGACCACACCTGTAATCATACATTTCCTGAATTCCTCCCGAATAGATATGGTCGATACTCTGGTCATCCTATGGTCGACCGTAGCTATGACCATAAGAGTTTAATGTGGTTTCTTACTTTCAATACAAATTCCTCCTCTTGGCTCATCAACAGGGTCCTCCCTAGTGATCATTCTAAGGCCAAAATTCCTAGTTTTACCACATTAATTACTCTAACCCATTCTCAAGGATCCCCTTTTTAGATCTGCTCAGAAAATCCCATAGTTAAATCCTTACATTGGGTTTGGTATTACAATTTTACATTAGAACTCTTACGCTTGGTGTTCTAAGGCTACAGAGACAAGGTTCATACCTTACTTGTTGAAGAGACTCTGTAGAACTTCTTCTCTCAGCCTTCCTCTTAGTCTTCTCTCCTTCTCCTTCTCTTTCGTCTCTACCTCTAGGGTTTGATAATGTTCCAAAAGAGTGAAAAAGGGTTGAGGGACGTCCTTTATATAGAGAGAAACTCTCCATATAGAGCTCTCCAAGAATAAGAAAGAGATCGCCCCCTCTTATTTGGAAAGTTTTCAAACTTAAAGTCTGATTTGAGATTGTACGGTCAAATGTACGGTAGCAAAATTCGTCAACCATACACTTGAAAACATCAACCGTACATTTAATTTATCATTGGTCTTTATTTTTCATCGTATGGTCGACCATACCTACCCAAGTAGTCAACCATACACTTAGTTTTTAGTGTTTTTGAGTCGATTAGTTTACCTGGTCTCGTGGTCTATCTTCACATGATTGGCCTACTCCATCCAGCAATGATGGGAAGACCTAGCACGACATGGTTAGACCGGTTAGTGGAGTACGGGTCTTACACGGCCATCTTTAACTGGATTAGGTTTATAACATGTCCACGGGAATGGATTAATTTGAATTGATTCCAAAAGATAGTTAGGAATATTCCTTCCACCTTAGATGACCCATTAGAGTCCCATCTCACATATAATTGCTTTAGAGTCCTCTAAGAAGTTGGAACTCTTAATTCCTCTCAACTTCTTCACCACATGGCCTCTTACCATCATCTTCCACTTCTGGAAGAGTTATACTTTAAGAAGGAGACCTGGAAGATAAACCCCAGTAGATCTCTCTCTCCTAAGGATATAGCCCTCATTATAAAACCTCTAACGCATTCTCAGAGAGAAAGTGCTGCTGGAGGAGAAAAAAGTGAAAAGAAAGAAGGAAGAGCATGAGAGGAGAAGCCTAAAAGGACTGTTGGCATTGTGAAGCTTTCATTCTTGTCATCTGGCCTTTGTTGCAGGTAATATTTCATAACTCATACTGTAGCAACTTCATTAAACAGAGTTCATGTAATTAAATAGATGATAGTAGAAGAACCTGGAATTCCATTAATGATGATCTTGAATGAAAAATGGACAGGAGAAGAATTTAATGGAAAAACCAGATAGTGTCGATGTTTAGTGTTATTAAAAAGATCTATAAATCTAGTAGAAGGGGGGAGGAAACCTCGCACTAAGGTAATCATGTAGTACCAGGTCGTGATGGAGTGCCAGATGCGAAGGAGAGGCCTGGCCAAGGGAATTACATTATCGCCAGGAATCACACAATGTAGAAGGGGGGAGGAAACCTCGCATCCAAGGGAATGCCAAGAATTTTAGAAGGAGAGGCCTGGAAGCAGGGTTGGATGGCGTGCTATATGCGAAACCCGAGCATCCGACCAGGCCAAACTGCATATACCAACCCTTCTGGCAAAGGCCAGACGTTAACATGGACGATGGACCCTAAGGTCCGGCCTAATGACAAAACAGTTCTAGAAGGCCATTGAAAGTGGTTGGATGTAGCGGCGGCCGTTGTTCCGATCAATGCCGCGACCAACCCTTGGCAAAAGGTTCTGACCTTTGTCGAATGCTACGTTGGTCACGACATGTGTGACCGAGGCACCGACCAACGAACCCTAGACTTCTATAAATTGAGAATAAATAATGTAGATTTTGTATAACTCCACACTCTATATAGGTGTAGAGCCCCTCGAAAACATTAATTATTCTTGCGTGGATAATCACAACTACATGATCTTAGGTGAGGAACAGAACCCTGACCTAATCTTGGTGTGTTTGAAATATGCTAAAGACTGATGCTGCATGCTTGTGCTTATATTATGTATAACATGTCATCCAATAACTGTCTTCTAGCATGAATTGCATCAATACTATGACTGACTATGGTTGTATGTATAAATGCTTAGTAGACAATAGTGAAAGGGTCAAAGACCGCTGGATCTGACCTACCGAGTAGACTAATTGCCATGTATTGTTTAATATCCTAGGGAAGGATAGCATCTTGGGGGGGGGGAACGGATGGTCTGGGAATCCTTTTAGGGCATTAAGAGGGTACATATGATATCATATAAGACTGGTTAGTGATAAAACCCATGTGTGTAACCTTGGCCAGTAGGGGGTCATGTACTGATAGGATGGAGTAATGAGGGGGAAGGGTCGGCAGTGTTCGGTTGAGCATCATTGGTCGGACTTATTGCCCGATCACCATTCTGATTAGGATGTCGTGTGGCTTTACTAGGGTTATTAGAGTATGCTCATAAGTGTCCAAATATCCCGTGCATGGAGGTTATAGTTAGCTTCGGATAAGTATGGTTAGGCGTTACTATAGCACATTTAGCATACATTTGACCTAACTCTTGTTGTGTGCATAAATTAACTCATGATGATTGCTTGCCTGTCTATTTCTCTCGAGCTCAAGTTGGAGACCTCACCCTTGCTATCACCACTCTTCTTAGTTATGCCCGTAGGTGTTATAAAGACGGATCGTGAAGGTGTCCCAACCAATCCAGAATACCCTGGTGGAGTAGTCATGGAGCCAATAAGATGAGTAGTGGATCGTGAACGTGATGAAAACGTGCTGAAGTAGAGGACCGCTCCAAATTATGAAGTTATTAATAGACATTAGTTTACAGTATTTCAACTTTACTAGTGAGTAGTGCCCACTATTATAGGGCTAAGTAGATATGTTTTCTTGATTTGATTGAGACCAAGAATAACCATCGAATATAGTCACATGTTTATTTACTTAAATATCAATAGAGCTCAATTTACTTAGTATAATTCTGCTATATTAACTTCACTTTGAATTTGTGTTATGGGAGGAACGGTGGTTTGATTTCGGTATCTACTTAGTAGGTATCCTGGGTTGGACCCCGATTAAAATGATCGGGTGGTTCAGTCGCCTGTCAAAATTTTACATATCATAAATTCGGGTTGTGATAATGTAGCGGTCACAATCGAAAGTCTAGTCCAACTTAAGTCTATAAAAGGCGATGAATGATCGTGCTTGTCATCAAGTTCTTTAAAAGTACCGCAATTGGATGAGTTTACTATCAAGCTTTGAAAAATGTGACCTTGTAGAAGCATGGCAAATGAACCGGCTTTCTACCAAGGAGCTTCGATAGACATGCTATGAGATGCAAGAAACAAATGGGCTCTCTCCTGTCCTTCTTTGGGAAATACCATCCAACATCCTCACTTCTGTATAGCTCTCTGCTTTTTCTTTTCTTTTTTTTCCTTTAGATGTGGAGGCCATCCATGACAATGCATCACTTGATCTAAATTGGCTTAAACTAATACTCTTCAATGATGGGTACGGAGCTTCTACTTTTGAATGTTGTTAACCTATAAGGGTTTTTAGAAATGATATTTTCTTGTATGAACTACAGATGCCCTCTCTATTTAGTGGGGTAGAAAGCACGACAGTACATCAGTCAAGATTTTGCTCTCTTGTAGACTCTTGTGGTATAGTAATCTGTCAGCTCAATCGATGCTTGTCCATTCAGCCATATTTATCCCTCTTGATTGGCATTTGTGTGTACACAACAACATCTGCATCTTCCTAGTAAATATCTATGTTTGCATGAGCTGCATATCCTTCTAATCTCTTTTGAAGAATGAATTGTCACATTTTGGCTCATTGATACGATCCCCCTTTTCAATTGTATCGGGAAGACATGTCTCTGGCTATGAGGACTTGAGTGCACAACCCTTCTTTTTATTCTTTCTATTTTTCCTCCTTCTCATTCTTTTTTTTTTTCAATGATATGACTCTAAAATGGGATGTATCCTCGAGGCGTCTCAAGCGTACCGATGTTGTGTTCCTATGTCTCTAGACCAATCATTTGAAATTTTCACAGACTGGTTGGACTTTCTTTTCTTAAGTGGCCGATGGCATAGGAATTCAGGCGACAACTTATTATCCGTGTTGTCACAAGAGCAAGAATTAACTACGTCCATGGAAGGGGAAGAATTTTAACTTAGGAAGAAACATAATGGAAAGAAAACAGACACAGTAGTGGAAGTGTAAGACCCGCACTCCACTAACTTGGTTTAACCGTGTCGTGTTAGGTCTTCCCATCATAGCTGGACCAAGTGGACCGATCGTGTGAAGATGGATCACAAACCAGGTATAAAAATCGACTCAACACCAAAAACTATATGCATATGGTCAGATACCTAGGTAGGTATGGTCGACCATATGGTAAGAATGAAGATCTCGGATCCAGGACCCCACGGTCGATGTTTTTGACCCTACGATCGACGGGTTCTGCGACCGTAGCCATCGACCATGAGACCCCAGATCAGACTCCGAGTTGGGAACTTTCTTAATTCAAGGGGGGATTTCTTTCCTAATGTTGGAGAACTCTATATGGAGAATTTTTCTCTATATAAAGGATGTCCCTCAACCTTTTTCACTCTTTTAGAACATTAGTAAACCCTAGGAAAAGAGAAGGGAAGACAAGGAAGAGAAAGAGAAGAAGAAAAGGCTAAGGAGAGGATTTTGCTGAGAAGAGATTGGCTCTCTATCACAGGCAAAGGTATGAACCTAATCTCTGGAGATGTAAACTCTATGGAATAAGACTTCTATGGAGGTTAGAAAATATTAACCTATTATGATCTATGTGATTCCTTGAGAAAATCCAAAAGATAACCATGAGGGATGAGTTTGATGATTAGGGTTGATAAGAAACTACTAATGATGGCCATAGGATGACCTTAGGATAAACCCAATTGAAGAGTAGATGAATTGATCCAAGAAGAACTCGAATTGCATGTAGTCTGTAACCAAAAATCTCAAGGTTACAGTTACAGTCGACCATAGCATGACCAGCATGACCAGAGGATCGACCATAGGCATTCAGGAAGATTTCAGAAACCATATGGTCGCAGCTACGGTCGCACCATATGCGACTGTAGGGTATCAACCGTAGGCAGTAAGGTCGACACAGTATGAGACCATAGGACCAATCAGACACATATCAATGCTCTATTTTGATTTCGACTACTGTAACATGTTACATATGAACCCTAACTTAAATTCATATAACTTTTAGGTTATTAAATCAATTCAAAGAGAATTACAAGGCTTGGAAGGAGATCAAGTTTTGCTAATAGGTGAGGAAACAAGACCTAAACTAATTGGATAATAACAAACTGTTTATTTATTTGAGTCCAATGTCATGACTGATTATATGCTTGTATGCTTTTAATGTGTATCTCACATGTCATCCAATATTCCTGCTATTATTGTTCAAGCATATTTAATTCTGTTTATTCATAATATGATGATGATGATGATGCTAGGAATAGGCATGTGATTGTATGTGTGTGGTTAGTGTGTTGGATGCGAGTGAAGCATCAGGGGGAGGACGTGGCATTATGGTCTTTGATCTGGTCAACAGACTCTAGCTCTATCTCTACTCAAGTCTTGCCCATTGACATCGTCATATCGCCATTACCTTAGCAGAACTATTACATCGTAGGGCATCAGGGGAGGTTGTCTCGGACCATATAGTCTTCTACTCTGTCGGGGGCCTTAGCTCTATCTCTATGGACGTATTGAGGGATGCTGGGGTGAAGCCTTGGATACACTGGATGATATTTAAGATTGGTTAGTTGCAAGCCCAGTTTGCAAGCCCTCGCCAATACGGGCTTACGTGTTGGTATGGGTAGGGCATCAGGGGAAGTGTTGACGGTGTTTGATCCAGACACTTTATCTTTATCTCTATTCCATGGTGGGTGCATGTGGGATGGTAATGGTGTTTGATCCATTGGGTAGATTCACACACTCGTGTATAGAGGTGCGGGGGCCACCAAACCTTTCTATAACATATTGCAAACTTATAAATCAGACCAAAGATATGAATTGAATGCATGCATATGTTTGTTGCATTGTTTTGTTTACTCACTGAGCTCAAGTTGGAGAGCAGACCCTCGCGCGCATAATTATTTTTAGTTTTTGATATTGCAGGTGTTACTGTTGAAGATTATATGAATATGCCAACGTATGGACAAATGACAGCTATGGATATGCAAGCTATGGAGGACGATTATGACCCGTCAAGCGAGTATTTCCACCGTGGTTATACTTAATGTTTAACTTTTGTATTTTGATACTTGTAATATGTATTAATTATGTTTTGGTTAATTGGAGATAACTGTATCATTTAATTATTTATCATGTAGACCTCAGTTCATTATTAATAAGACTTCCGCTATTTACTCAATTATCACTGATTGTTACTGTGGAATGTGTTTTGGTTTAACATGGTTGGCATAGCCTATACGAGATCCTAGTTTGAACCGTTGGTTTTCATGATGGTTCATCACAACATTGGTTAGTCCAGAATTGGGGTGTGACAGGAAGTCCCAAATGGGATCATTTTTGTAAAACCCCCACCCAAAAAACCCCGGTCTAACCAGATTTCTATTGTGCTAAGAGGGTTTTCTACCATCGACCAAATATGTTTACAAGTCATTAACAGGAACTGGCTTGCACCATTGGTGGACCAGACTAAAAGAAGGAAAACAAAAGTACCAACTAGGCCCTTTACATGGGTGGTGGATGATATGGACAGTCAAAAAACCCGAGCTAGTAAGATCCACCAACATCGGCCAGCCTAGGTATAAATTGTCTATGAGAATGGGATGAGTTTGCATGATTCTAGAAGGCAATTGGGAATATTCCCTTAGCCTAAAATGACCCATTAGAGTCCCATATCAAGTAAGACAATCTTAGAGTTAGTTAGGAAGAATAAACTCCTACTTCCCTCAAATCCTATGACAAATGGTTTCCCTCTGTCATTTCCCACCCCTGGTAGAGTTGTACTCCAAGAGGGAGACTAAGTAGAGGAACCCTACTAGGCTTATCTCTCATATGGTTATATACTCACAACACATAATCTCTTATACGTTTTTTAAGAGAGAGTGTTGTTGGGAAGGAGAAAGAGTGGAAAAAAGGAGGAGAAAGAAGAAAGGGAGAGCCTGCAAGTGCTATGGAAGTTACTAGGATTTTATTTACATCATTCGACCTTCGTTGTAGGTAATACTTCGTACCTCATGCTGGAATCACTAGGTAGATCAGAGCCATGTAGTTTATGTTGGATCCAAATAGTAAGATGATGAAGGAACCCCTAGTAGGGGAACTTAATAGAAAGTAAGGAATATGAATGGGTGAAGATTAAGGCAAGTGAACTTAGTATAAGAAGGGGGGAAAGTCTCTCGTTGGTAATGATTGGCGATGATACCAGGCCGTGAGGCCAATAATAGAGTCTCTGTCCAAGGGAACTCGGAAACCCCTGAAAGAAAAGCCCAGGAGTAAAGTCAATCGATAAGCCAGATGCTAAATTTGAGCGACCAACCAAGCAGAACTACCCAAACAACCTTTCTGCCAGGAGCCGGGTGCTATCACCGTCGATACTCTGTATCGACAGACATAACGACCGATCAATGGTAGAATGCGAAGACTTATGTAGGATGCTATGCAGGTCACAATAGTAGCTACCGATGTAACGACCGACAAGCCCCATACTTATATAAATTGAAGGTAAATAATGTAGGACTTCTAATTCATGACCCTACACCTTGTATAGGCATAGAAAACCTTGTAAACACTGATTGTTCTAGCGTGGATTATTGCAACTAAGCGATATCAGGTGAGGAATAGAACCTTGACCTAATTTTGGTGTGTTTGATATATATACATGTGCTAATGAATGATGTTGCATGCTTGTAGTTATGTTAAGAATAACATGTCATCTAATAATTGCCTCTTTGCATGCATTGCATTTATACTATGATTGCTATGATGTGTGCATGCTTGGTAGGCCGTGGTGAAGGGGTTGATGAATGCTAAATCTGACCTGCAAAGCAAACTAATTGCCATGTATTGTCCCATATCCTAATGGAGGATAGCATCTTGGGGGGGGGGGGGTTTGGAAATCCTTCTAGGGTATTAAGAAAGTACATATGATGTCATATAGGATTGGTTAATGATAGAACCCATGTATGTAAGGTGCTGATAGGATGGAGTAATGAGGGGGAAGGGTCAGAAGTGTTCATTGGAGGCGTCACTAGTCGGACTTGCTGCCCGATCACCATTCTGATTAGGATGTCGTGTGGGAGCCCCAGGGCTATTGGAGTAGGCTGGTGAGTATCCAACACTCCCATGCATGAAGGTTATGGTCAATTTTTGAAAAGTGTGGCTAGGCCTTACCATAGCACATTTATCATACATTAGATCAAACTCTTGCTGTGTGCATAATCTATTCAGATGATTGCTTTCTTGTCTATTTCTCATGAGCTCAAGTTAGAGAGCTCACCCTTACGATCGCCACTCTTTTAGTTATGATTGCAGGTACTATGGAGATGAATCGTAAAAACGCTCCAGCTAGACCTAGAGCACCTTGAAGTAGCAAGCCATGGAGGCGACGAGCCAGGCAGTGGAAAGTGGACGTAAAGGATGATGGATTGAGATAGAAGACTACTCTAACTTGGGAGCTATTATTAGTTATGCATAGTTTATGTTACTTAGATTTCTCTTGTGATTTAGTACCCACCATATTAGGGCTAAGAAGTTATGTTTCCTTGATTTTTGAGACTTTGGATAACAGTTGAACAATTTACAAGTACAACTATTTAAAAATTAGAGCTCAATTTATTTATTATGTTTTCGCTTCATTAATTACTTTGTGTCTAGGCAAGAGATGATGGTTGATGTTAGTGCATGTATCCTGGTTGGACAACGATTAAAATGATCAGTGGTCCAGTCACCCGTCGAAACTTTACATATCATAAATTCTAAGTGTGACAATTTTTATCTATATGTCCGAGCACAAATGGACTGGATTTGTCTACAAACCTATCAGACTTGGGCCCAGACATGGATGACCTATCAGATGCTGATAATACCATGTAAAGACAAAAATAATGCATCCGAGTGACTTCAATTGGTCAACGACACCCTATGATTTGTTGTGGGACTAAATCCCCATTCAAACCTCCCCTAGTAAGGTTCATGACGCCTTCTTGTCAACTGGTGTTTAATGCTAGGCATTATGATTTATACCCTAGTTTAGGTTCAAAGTCATTCAGGTCCATACCCCACTTTGGGATCCATTGAAGTTCAACATGGTTTGTCCCATAGTTAGGGTTTCTTTGAGGTTCATTCTTGGACTGCTCAGAGTTTGGTCCAATATATTTTTAACTTATACCCCACTTTGGGGTTCATTTCAGTCCATCATTGGATGTCCTATTACGACACTTGTTTACCCTGGCTTAGGTCCATTATGGCTCCATTGAAGTTTATCCTTGGTTTACCCTAGTTTGGGTTCCATTAAAGTTCATTATTGGCTTAGCCCATTATCATCTTGGTCTACACCCTAGTATGGGGTTCATCGTGATTCATTATTAGACCATGCCTGTTTGGGTTCTAAATTACTTTGTTTCATACCCCAATCTGGATTCATTGAAGTTTGGCTCATGGCTACTCCTGTTTGGGTCCAAAGTCTTTAGGGTTTATACCCCAATTTGGGGTTCATTGGAATTCATCACGGGACCGCTCCAATTTGGATTTAATGCCATTGCGGTTTATACCCCAGTTTGGGGTTCATCGAGGCTCGACCTTTGTTCGGGGTTCATTGAAGTTCATCATTGGGCTCTCCAAGTTTGGCTCTAAATTACTTTGTTTCATACCCCTAGTCTGGGTTCTTTAAAGTTCATTGCTAGTTTACCATAGTTCAGGTAATGGTGGGAGATGGGAGTTTGGTTACTTGAGAGTTTGGGACCGACTCTGTAGTCAACAAGAACCAGTTGCCAAGGATAGGTGGAATGTTGTCCTAGCTTGCCCATTGATTATAGGGAGGTAGCCTAACATTAAATACAAACCTTGAGCTGTCATTTGGGATGGTGAATTCAATTTTTCCGCATCAAGTTCTAATTGGTAGAGACAAACCATGAGAATGAGGTCAAATAAATAGTACATCCCTTAAGTATGGAATGAACTGGAACATGAACCATAGGCAACAATTGGACTGGCCTAAGGGCTAGTAATTGACACTGAGCTCAGATGAATGATGCTTTCCTCAATTGTGGCATGAACCGAAACGTGAACCGGAGGCAACAGTTGGGTAGGCCTAAGGGCTGGGACATTGACATTGAGATTAGATGAGCTAGACCATGAACCAAAGGTGACAGTTAAACCGTCATACGCCTAAATCTCTCTTTAATTCCAACATGAACTAGAACATGAGCCAAAGGTAACGGTTGAACTGACCTAAGGCTAAATCTCTCTTTAATTTTAACATGAACAAGAGCATGAACCGGAGGTGACGATTGACTAGGTTTAGAAGTATTCAATATGTGTACCCTTGGTGATTCTCAGAAATCAGTGTCTATCCTTCCTTGCCTAAATTGTATTCTCGGTTGAAACAGGTTTATTAGATGTTGATAGTTTTCTCCAATCTGGTTGCCCTATCCTATCTAGGATTTGGCATTTGCTTAGGGTCTCCATCTTTGACCATCATTGACTTTTCAGATGTTTGACAAAATGATGATGGGCCTTAGGTTGGGAGCCTAGTCATACTTCAGATTATAGGGGATCTTACCCCACTGATTGATAGGAGTCCTATTCAGTCTCCTAGAGAGGGAGTATCTTACTCAAAGGGTGGATAAAGTTGTAGGTTCAGCTCGACTCTCTTGAAGAGTACCAAAAAAAGACCGATTTAACGAATATTAGGAAGATGGAGTAATGGGGACTGAAAGAGGTCACATACACATACAGGCTGACTCCACCATATAAATGCTAGCTCTTTTATAAAAGTCATTGAATAAACATTAGCCAGGTCAATTTAGTTTCTTTGAATGACCTCATGATTAGTCTTAGGTCTCGTAACCCTAAAGGGATCTTTGGGGGGGACAAGGTCCGACCACTTGGTTTATCAAAATCAGAGAAATTGAAATGGATATACTTATTCGTAACTTTGATAAGGGATTATTAGCAAAAGCGGTTCATGAATGAACAAACCGGTAAATTTCTACTTGATCATGGTATTTATGTTGTGACAGGGACTTTTGGGTTGTTTTTGAGGTCAACGTGTTAACAATGAAAGGTTCAACACATTGAGCTTCGATCAAATGGAAGGTGCACATAAACCGTTCATGCTAAGTTGAAACGGGTGGACGTGACCCTCACGCTCCCAATGAATGAGAGACAAAAATGCTCAAGTGTAAATCTGAACACATTGACAAGTCGAGAATAAAAAGGGGCAGAACTTGGACGTCACAGGCATAGATATAATGATTAAATGGGTTTTATCGTGTTGGTTGAAGGATGAACAAAAAATAACATACATGTGGCTCACTCTAGGTTAGGACCGGCAAGGCTACCTTGACAAGGAGGAGTGGACCTATTCCCATCTACACGGTGAATCATGGGCCCTTCTATTCCTTTTGATATATGATTTTGCAAAATATCAACGATTTAGAGTAGTATAACACCTTCCCGGATAGACCCAAGAAACGATCATCAGAGGCTCTCCTCGGTCGAGGCATTTACAAGATACGTGTTGAGGCTGTGTGTTTCGCCTAATAGGTAATCCCATATGCATGAAGACCATGTTCGACTACTCGCATGAATGTGTGATTGAACCCATTTCTCACAAAATAATATGTACAAACATAAATAATAGTAGCCCTAGATCTAACATCCAATGTCAATCAATCAATGTAAGGAGAGTGAATTTGGAGTCTGAACGTGGAATCCCTAGTAGAGTCGCCACTGTGAGGACAATGGTGAGGAATGTTTTTTTATGCCCTCGGGTGTTCTTAAAAAATATGGATCATCGGCTTTCACCTTTGATTTTTTCCACCCACACTAATAGATGATAAAGATTTGGAGTCGCCACCTAGATTAAGATATAGGATATCAAATGTAGTCTCATCATTGGACAAGACTTTTATTGACTTATAAGTTATGACCCAATATGTCAACTTTGGTTTATGAGAGAATGGGTAAACGTTCAAGGTACAGTTTGAGATGATATTAGGCACCCAAAAGCTGCCCGATTTGAAAATCGGCCTCCTATATGACTCTACTTTCCTTAAACTCTATGTTCAGGCTATTCATGGTCAATAGATGACTAGGGCTCGTAGGGGATCTTATACCAAGTTCCTAAGTTCTTTCAACTTAAGGTTCAACTAAACATGTTTTGAAAATAAATAAACAAAGCAATATACAGTGAACCGAACCGAAGATGGTTTGGTGATGGATTGAATCTGAGACGTCCATCTCAAACTGCCTATGTATTCCATCCTAAAAAATCAAGTCCATAATGTAGTTTGAACAGATTGTTTATTAAAGCTTATGGATATGATTTATGCTTGAGCTTTATTAGATTCAACTGTTCAAGTTAAGATTTATGCTTGATGAATGGATGATATTGAATCTAGATAGTCCAAATGGACTAAGAGTACCATACTTGGAGATTTCTCTAATTTGCTTACGTATTTTAGAGGTCGTAGAAATCAGGTACAACGTAGTTCATTGTAGGGTGGATTGTAGATATGGATATGATTATGGATATGGGTAAGGTTATGGATATGGATATGGATAGTGGATATGGATAGTGGATAGTGGATAACGGATCTCCTAAAGGAACTAAGGATGCCTACTCGTAGATATGACTTTGGAACAGAATCTCACCAAGCAAGGAGGTGCATACTCATAAGCTTTAAGACAGAAAACCTAGCCAAGCAAAGAGGCGTATACTGGTAAGCACGACTTTGATAGAAAACATTGCCAAGCAAGGAGACGCGTACTCACAAGCACGACTTTGATAGAAAACCTCCCAAGCAAAGAAGTGCGTACTCACAAGCACGACTATATATAAAGAACCTCGCCAAGCAAGAAGGCGCATACTCACAAGCACAACTTTAGGATGGAACCTCGTCAAGCAAAGAGGCTACAATATGGAATAGTCTCGTAAGGCTAGAGTATGGATCCGTATTTGAGAATCTTTTCAAATTACCTACATATCCTAAGATTTTGTCCTAAGAATTAGGATTTACATAGTTCAAAACAGATTGGCTTTAGGACCCTATTTCTATGGTATGGCAAATAGGCTATCCTAAAATGAAGGAAAAAGTATGACCGTATAGTTATTGTTAGGCTATAAGCTATCCTAAAAAGTAGGACCCTATTGCTATGGTAAGACAAATAGGCTATCCTAGAAAGGTGGGACCTCATTGCTATTGTTAGGCTATAAGCTATCCTACAAGGTAAGACCCTATTGCTATGGTAAGGTAGATAGGCTATCCTAAAGGGGTAGGGATCGTCCTGAAACTACCCTTGGCTTAAACCTTAATTTTTGGAAGGTTGGGCTAGGCTTCATATCTTTTTATTAAGATTTTTTATCCTTTCTACTTTTACCCTTCCCATGAATGAGTACCTACATGCATGTCCCCATGCCTAATATATCTTCTAGGTGTAAATGTATGGCAGTTCGACTAAGGTGTAGCGGGAATTAAATTCTTACCAACAATAGAAATAATGCAAGTATGGCATATAACAAATAGATCAAACATGGCAATGAGCATGTGAATAATCCAAAAATAGCAGTGGATCCAAATATAGCAGTGTAAACAATCCAAACATGCTAGTGGATCAACATATAGTAATGTAAACGATCCAAATACGACAGTAGATATGGCAGTAGATCCAAATAGAGCAGTGTAAACAATCCAAATATGGCAAACATAATCAACGCGACATCATGACATGTGCATCTCATGTAGTACTCCCAAACAATATATCAAAATCAATGGTTTGGATCTACTATGAATCTCATTAACAATGCAATCAAGATCAGATCTTCAGTCTTAGATTTAGATTTAATGAATTTCCTTAATAATTATCAATATCATATCCTATATCTAAGGCTCAGATGTAATGAATCTCCTTAACAATGTATCAAGATCAGATCCTCGATCAACGGTTCAAATTTAATGCGTCGATCATTAATAATGTAATCAAAACAATCAGATGCATGATTTACGATTCAAATTTAATATATCTCTTATATCAATATGATCAAAATCAGATCCTCAATGTACGACTAGATCTCTTTAACAATATGATAAAAAAAATCAGATTTAGATCTACGGTTCGGATTTAATTCATCTCTCACATCAATGTAATCAAAATTAGATTCAGATCTATGGGTCGAATTTAATGTAAATTTCACATCAACAATATCAAATCAGATATTCAATCTAATGGTTTAGATTTAATGTATAAATCTCTCATTAATAATGTATAAATCTCTCATCAATAATCTATTAAGAATCAAATCCTCGATCTACGATCTAGATTTCATTCATCTTTTATATCAATGATGATCAAAATCAGATCCTCAATATACAGCTAGACCTCTTTAACAATATAGTCAAAATCAGATTTGAAATACAACGGTTTAGATTGAATTAAATCTTACATCGGTATTATCAAGATTAAATTTTTAAATCAACTAATCAGATTTGATTAAATCTCTCATATTAATATCCTCAAGATTATATTCTAAATTAATGGATTAGATTTGATTAAATCACTTATATTAATATTTTCAAGAATAGATTCTAAATCAATGGATCGGATCTCTTTAAATCACTCATATTAATATCCTCAAGATTAGATTCTAAATCAACGGATCAAATCTCATTAAATCACTCATATTAATATACTCAAGATCATATAAATCAATGGATCAGACCTCATTAAATCACTCATATTAATATACTCAAGATCATATAAATCAATGGATCAGACCTCATTAAATCACTCATATTAATATCATCAAGATCATATTCTAATCAATGAATCAGAGCTCATTAAATCACTCATATTAATATCATCGAAATCATATTCTAATCAATGGACCAGATTTGATTAAATCACTCATATTAATATCATCAAGATCATATTCTAATCAATGACTCAGATTGAATTAAATCACTCATATTAATATCATCAAGATCATATTCTAATCAACGGATCAAATTCAATTAAATCTCTCATCAATATAATCAAAATCTGATTTGTAATTAAGGGGTCTGATTTAATAAAATCATGCATTAATATAATCATGATCAAGTTTGAAAATTAATGATTCAGATTCATTTTCATATCAACATATTCAACGATTCCAGATTAAATCTCATATCAACATATCCATGATCAGGTTGAAAATCGACTATTCAAATTTGATCTCATATCAACATAATCCATATAATCATGATCGAATTTAAAATTAACAGCTCAGATTTGATTAAATATCACATAATCCATATAATCATGGTCAAATTTAAAACCAACAACTTAGATTTAATCGATCTCACATCAATATATCATTAAAAATTAGATTTGAGATCAAGGGTTCAAATTTAATAGATGGTGCAGATCAGTGATGGGGATGATGAGATAGGTTACAGATTGGTAGTGGTGAAGATGGTTACTGATTAGTTCGTGAGGTGGTGATGAGGTGATTGGAAATGGGTTGGTTGTAGGTCGCAGTAAAATAGCAGGCTGCGAGGTTCGATGTGTAGGAAATCATGGGGTGAAGGAGTTGCATGAGGGTTGTAATGGTTAGGTGAGGGAGTGTCGATGGTTATGACAGGTGGTTTCAGTGAAGGTGATAGGGCGATGGTGGTAAGGGTCTGTGATCAGGTTATGATGATAGGGATGATGGAGGAGGGTAGGTGTAAAACCCGCACTTCAAAAATCTGGTCTAACCTATGATTTTACATCGTGACAGGTCTCCCAATCATAATCGGATCGGAAGGAGAGGCCGGGTGACGAACCACGACATCCAGGTATGAAAAATGACACTTAAAAACTAAGTTTTTACATACCGGTCTCAGTATTTGTCTCACTCAGAGTAAGACCGATATGTGCAACTGGTATGTGTGCACGAGTGTAGACGGACTCCAGTGGGTCCCACACTCTGAATCCGATTTTATGCAATTTTTTGGACATAGGAGACCTTCCTAGAATGGTCTCCCACTCTATATACGCATTATTTCTTCTTATTAGATCTTTTCCATTGACTCTCAAACCCTAGAGCCGTCCAGAAGAGATTTGAGAAGGAGAAGAAAGGAAGGAAGCCGTTCGAAAAGGGATTCTACGTTGGAGGAGAGCACCGTCACTCGACAAACATCGGTAAGTGCTCTACCTATGTAATAATGCTTGGGTTACGGATCAAAGCCGTGAAACAACGTATTGATCCAAAACCCTAGAACTGTAAAACCCTAGTTTCATCGGGATCCATTCTGAGAAGGATACGACGAAATAATTTAAACCTAAGTACCAAATAGGTATCTTGACCTTAGAATGGTTTATGAAGAACCCTAAAACCGAGCCGATGATTGACGGGAGAGGGATGTCTGAAATTAAACTCTCGGACCCATACTGTCGGACATACCAACGGGACAAACTGGTCCTACGGTATGCCATACTGCAGGGCATACCGGCTGGACCATAGTCCAACCAGTATGGTCCTGCAGTATATACCGCAGGCACATACCAGTCTCACTCTAGTGAGGCCGGTATGTTATTCTGAGACTGTTTACTTGGCCAGACTTCATCTGACCAACTGGAACCCTAGCAACCTAATTCTAATCTATAACTATGGTCATGTAAGACTTGTAGACGGCGTGAGTGGACTCTGTGACGCAGAACGAACTTGCAGTCACGCATCAAGTAAGGGACAAGACCCCAAACCCTAACTAACTAATAAACAGTAAACCTTTGTATCTGTATATGTATCTGTTGCTTTTTGCCTATGCATTTCACATGTCATCTGTTATTTAAATGCATTATCTGTTCATGCATATTCGTCTGCTAGGAATGTGGTTGTTTAGATATGTGAATGTTTTTATTAGTGTGTAGAATGTGAAGGGGAATGGAGCCCTGGATATATCCTTACACTAACACTTTTTTGTCTCGCCGTCTACCTTAGCAAGCTTGGTGTGAATAGGGTATCAGGGGGAGGATGTGGGATTGTGACTCCGCCTGCCCACTAGACTCGAGCCCTATCTCTATGTCGTAGGGAGCTATGCTAGGGTAGGGCCATAGATATTGTGATGACATATAGGACTAGTTAGAAAAGGAACCCACTTGCAAGCCCTTGCCAATAGGGGTTTAGGAGTTTGTGCGGTGTAGGGTATCAGGGGGAGGACGTAGGATGGTGGCTCTGTCTGCCCGCCAGACTCTAGCTCTATCTCTATACCATAGTGAGTGATATGGGGCAACAGCAATAGTGTGGATCAGAGCCTGACTGTTGGATGTGCTCACACTTTCATGCATGGAGGTGCGGTGGCTGCCAAGCCTTACCATAACACTTTGCAAGTTATACCTCACCTAATTGTAATGTTATCTCATGCATTTTGTATGTTGTATTGGTCTTGTGCTTTACTGAACTAAGTTGTGAGCTCACCCCGAATATATATTCTCTTTTTTAGATCTTGATGCAGGTTATACGATTGAAGACTTTATGTTTGCCCCAACATACTGGACAGTAGTTGCTATAGATACACAGACAGTGGAGGATGAGCATGATGCCTCATGCGAGTGCTCTTACAGCCTGTTCCTTTAGAGATTATTTTATTATTCTTTTCAATTTCTATATAGGGATATATTAAATTATTTATTGATGTCTTGGGATTTAAAATAATTTAAATATTATTTATTTATAATTAGAAAATCAGTTCATTTAATATTAAATTTTATTGTTATTTATATTTTTCTGATTGTGGTTAGATTGCTTTAAATAGTTTGTTGACACCGTCTATTGAGATCCTGGTGTGAGCCATGGTTTGGAGATGGTGCACTCACACTTCTGATTCAGTCGAAATAAGGGTCTGATAACTTGGACTCAGAGCTCCTAGGCTCTGTCCATCTAACCATTTTGCATTAACTGAGTCCAGTGAACTGAGATAGGAAAAATGAAAAATCTTAAAACAAGAACACAACATAAGCTTGTTTGATACTTGAGACCTAATGAAAGAGCACAACACACTATAATTAAAAGAGAAAATTTATAAACACATATGTCTAGGAAGAAGACCATATAAACATGTAATAACCTAATCAGGAAAGAAAAACATAAAGTGTACGATAGGGTACAGTCCATAAGTCAGACAGTTACCATGTTACCAAAAATAAATAAACAGACCGTATATATGTAAGCCAGTGCACCTGGTCTTGTGTGACCCATAGGCTACGAGCTAGAAGCCATACAACTGCTCATCTCATTGAGCATCTCGAATCTCAGATGGGGAGCAATAAAGAAGCTCCATTGCCGGGTCCTACACATACAAACTCAAAGACCATGGTGGCAAATTTGATTACCCAGATGGAGGCACAACAGAAGAAGTTCTTCGAAGAAATGCTGGCCACTTAGGCCTGTACCCACAAATGTGCCACCTACCACCATAGAGAATGGGAATGTTGTACCGGTGAATGGTAGTACAGCTACTGAGGGACAACAACAGCAGCCAACACAGCATACAACATTCCCTCAGCAGTTTGCAGGAACATCCACTCCTAACCAGGACCAAAGAGGATATCAGGGTGGATATGCATACCAGCCACAATGGTATGGATAGACACCGTATGGACAGGCACCATATGGGTAGAGTAGTCCTTCCAGAGCGATGGATGGATTTCTAAAGTTGAAGCCACCAACCTTTACAAGGAGACCAGGGAAACCACTGTGGCCAGCACAGTGGATAGCAGAGATGGAAAAGAACTTTCGATTGTTAGAGTATTCTGATGAGGAGAAAATACTATATGCCACACATATGCGGAAGGAAGACGCCAATGGTTGGTGGAACTCCACCAGAGGGTATCTGGAAACCAAGCATGGCATCATCACTTGGGCCATATTCAAAGAGGCCTTCTTCGAGAAGTACTTTCCAAGGAGCTTCCGTGACCAAATGGAGAAGGAGTTCCTCAGTCTGCAGCAGTCTTAAATGACAGTTGAGGCTTACTAGCAGAAGTATGAGGAGTTGTTCTTCTTCGCTCCAACTAGTATGCAGGAGGAAAAAACTAACACCCATTGCTTTACAATGGGTCTTAGAGGCGTCATATGAGAGCATGTGTTGGGACGAGGACTGAAGATATACAATGAAGTTGTACAGGTGGCTTGAGTCATTGAAGCAAACCAAAGGGATAGTTTCTTTACATAGAGTAGGGGTCTGAAGAGCCCTAACCCTGAGGATCAAGGCGAAGGAAACAACAGGCCTTATCATCCATTCAGGCCACCAACTAGCACTGTGCCACTCCGATCTATTCTTGTGGTGAAACAATAGGCAACCAGATAGAACACCAGCGTGAAGTGCTTTAATTATCAACAGGTGGGCCACTATGCCAGAAAGTGCCCACTTCCAAAGAAGCAACTATAGCATGACAAGGTGTATACCGTTACCACTGAGGAAGTAGCCGCATCACCTAATGTGGTTACTAGTATGATTCTATTACTTACTCCTTTAGTTACTGCATTATTTGTATGAGCATGTAGAACTAAGGGCTAATTAAAGACATAGCAGGGGTACCCGCTAGAGTCCTATTCAACTCAGGGGCCACCCATTCCTTTGTGTCAGTATCATTTGGGAAAGGACTAGATCAACCCATCAAGACTTTGGAACCAAGTCTGTTAGTTTGATCCCCCATGGAATGGAAGTGGTATTATAAGAATATTATGGACCTTGCCCAGTACATATTAAAGGGTGGGATTTGGAAGCCATTTTAATCCAACTTGAGATGTCGGATTTCGATGTCATTCTGGGAATTAATTGGTTATCCGAGCACTCAGCAAGCCTATTGTGTGCTGAGAAGAAGCTAGCCTTCAAGGACAGCGAAGGAAAGGAGTTCAACTTCAAAGGGACTAAGTTGCCTAGGAAGAGAAAGCTTATACTCTCTGCCCTTAAAGCAAAGAGGTGCCTAGAGAAGAGGGGAGTAGGATACCACGTATCAGTTGTGGATGTGACCGCTGACTTACCAAAGATGGAAGATATTGAGGTAGTACGAGAGTTTTCTGATGTGATTCCAGAACACCTACCCTGATTACCACTAGATAGGGTAACTGAGTTTGTGATAGATCTTATACCAGGGGTAGCGCCAGTGTCCAGAGCACCCTACAGAATGACTCCTATAGAGTTGAAGGAATTGAAGACCCAGTTGCAAGAACTATTGGACAAGGGATTCATAAGGTTGAGTATATCACCTTGGAGAGCACTTGTGCTATTTGTTAAGAAGAAAGATGTAAGCGTACGTCTTTGTATGGACTATCAAAAATTAAACAAGCTCACCATAAAAAATAAGTACCCACTACCTAGAATCGATGACTTATTCGATTAACTGTAAGGTGCAAGTGTGTTATCAAAGATTGATTTGAGGTCTGGGTATCATCAACTCAAGATCAAAGAGGCAGACATTCTCAAGATAGCTTTTAAAACAAGGTATGGGTGCTACGAGTTCCTTGTGATGTCTTTTGGGTTGACCAATACACCTGCATCATTTATGGAACTGATGAACCGAGTATTCCATGACATATTGGACACATCGGTTATCGTATTCATAAATGATATTTTGGTCTACTCCAAGGACAAGGAGACGCATGCAATGCACTTGAGAGCTGCATTACAGAGACTAAAAAGAGAGAAGCTCTATGTAAAATTCAAAAAGTGTGAATTTTGGCTAAATGAAGTGGCCTTCTTAGGTCACGTTGTATCTGTTGAAGGAATCAAGGTGGATCCAAGCAAGATTGCAGCCATAGTAGGATGAGAAGCGCCGAAGACAGTTGCTGAAATTCATAGCTTCCTAGGCCTAGCGGGGTATCATAGAAAATTTATGGAAGGCTATTCCAAGATTGCCGTCCCACTCTCTAGATTGACCAAGAAAGGTGAAAAGTTCATATGGAGGGAAGAATGTGAGAAATGCTTCTAGAGACTGAAGACAAGGCTGGTTTCAGCATTTATATTGACTATTCCTGCTCCAGGCCTTCCATTCACGCTATACACGGATGCCTTGGGTATGGGACTGGGATGTGTATTGATGCAAGGAGAGCAGGTAATTGCCTACACCTCCAGACAACTGAAGGAGCATGAAAAGAACTAACCTACACATGACCTAGAATTGGTAGTAGTTCATTCATGCTATCAAGAATTGGAGGCATTACTTGTATGGTGAAAACTTTCAGATCAAGTCTAACCACAAAATCCTGACATACCTCTTCACATAGAAGGACTTGAACATGAGGCAGAGGAGGTGGTTAAAACTACTAAAAGACTATGACTGTGACATTCAGTATCACCCAAGTAAAGCAAATGTTGTGGCAGATGTTCTGAGTAAGAAATGGGCGTCGAAATCTGAAGCAGGGCCTAGTACAAATGTTGCATTGTGCGCTGCAGCTTCTGGCCCAACGGAGAATGAGGAGCAGCTGTTACTAGAGTCGACAGACGAACCAATGAAGCAACGCTTAATACACAGGTTCATCCTTATGTTTATAGCAATGAAGATTTTGCCTAACCTAGTAGAGGAGGTAAGAGTAGTAGTCCTACAAGACCCATACCTTAGGACAGTGCAAGAGGATTTGGAAAAGGATAGGACCAATCCTGACTTTACCTTGGATGAAGACAAGGTACTCAGCTATCGTGAACATTTATATATCTGAGAATGAGGATTCTGAAATCAAAAATCAAATTATGTTGGAAGCTCACTCCACCCCATATTTAGTACATCCTGGAAGCACTAAGATGTACCATGACCTAAAGAGATTGTACTGGTGGAGGGGTATGAAAGTAGATGTGGCGAGATATGCCTTCCAATGTCTAAACTGCCAGCAAGTTAAAGCAAAGAGACAGAGACCCGTAGGTTTATTGCAGCTATTACCTGAGCCGGCATGGAAACAGGATTGTATTACCATGGACTTCGTCACTGACCTACCTATGACTCCAAGGTCAGTGAATGCGATTTGGGTAATTGTAGATCGCCTCACCAAGACAACACGATGTATCCCTATCAGACCGCAATACACCATGGACAGGTTGGCAAAATCATATGTGGACAACATAGTCAGGCTTCATGGCATGCTTGAGAGCATAGTGTCTGACAGAGATTCACTCTTTACATCTAAGTTCTGGGACGGACTGCAGAAGGCTATGAGAACCAAATTGAAGTTCAGTACGGCCTTTCACCTTCAAACAAATGGTCAGTCAGAGAGGACCATCCAGACCCTAGAAGACATGCTTTGAGCATGTGCTATCGACTTTAAGGGAGGTTGGGATGGGAAGCTTTCACTCATCGAGTTTGCCTACGACAATAGCTATTAAACCACGATCTAGATGGCTCCATATGAGGCCTTGTATGGTAAGAAATGTTAGACACCATTGTTATGGAACGAGGTTAGAGAAAGATGGATCGTAGGACCAGAATTTGTTGAGGAAACTTGTAAAACCATGGACCAGATCAAGGAAAGAGTAAAGACAGCTCAAGTATGTCAGAAGCACTACGGTGATAACAGACGTCAATATCTCGAATTCACTATTGGTGATAAGGTGTTCTTGAAGATATCACCAGTCAAAGGCCTGAAGTAGTTCAAAAAAGAAAAGAAAAATTATCTCCTAGATATGTGGGATCATATGAGATTCTATCCCGATGTGGCAATGTGGCCTATCAACTGGCATTGCCTTCAGCGATGTCCAGTGTTCACAATGTACTCTACATAACCTACTAAAGAAATATGTGAGGGACCCCTCACATATTCTAGTTGCGGACCCTCTAGATTTGACAGAAGACTTGACCTTCGAGGTAGTGCCAGTCAAGCTCATCAGTCAAAAGGTACAACAGCTTCGCATGCGTGCTATACACTACTTCAAGGTAGTTTGAAAGAGTCAGGATGTAGAAGAAATCGCCTGGGAGGAGGAGGATTCCATGCGATAAGAATATCCTCATCTTTTCAACTCTAAAGGTACGTATAAATTTTGAGGATGAAATTTCCTTTAAGAGGGGGAATTGTGAGACCTACATGTAAATTTTGAGGATGAAATTTCTTCTAAGGGTGGTAGAGTTGTAAGACCCGCACTTCAAAAATCCGGTCTAACATATGTTTTTACATCGTAACAGGTCTCCCAATCATAACCAGACCGAAAGGAGAGGCTGGGTGATGAACCACGGGATCCAGGTATGAGAAACGACACTTTAAAACTAAGTTTTTACATACCGGTCTCCGTACTGGTCTCACTCTCCATACCGGTCTCACTCTGAGTGAGACCGGTATGTGCAACTGGTATGTGTGCGTGAGTGTAGATGGACTATAGTGGGTCCTACACTCTGAATCAGAGTTTATGCAATCTTTTGGACATAGGAGACCTTCCTAGAATGGTCTCCCACTCTATATATGCATCATTTCTTCTTATTAGATCTTTTTCATTGACTCTCAAACCCTAGAGCCGTCTGGAAGAGATCTGAAAAGGAGCAGAGAGGAAGGAAGCCGTTCGAGAAGGGATTCTATGTTAGAGGAGAGCACTGTCACTCGACAAACATCGATAAGTTCTCTACCTCTGTAATAATGCTTGGGTTACTGATCAAAGCCTTGGAACGACGTATTGATCCAAAACCCTAGAACTGTAAAATCCTAGTTTCATCGATCCATTTTGAGAAGGATACGACGAAATAATCTAAACCTAGGTGACCAAACAGGTATCTAGACCTTAGAATGGTTTAGGAAGAACCCTAAAACTGAACCGATGATCGACGGGAGAGGGAGGTCCGAGATTGGGCTCTTGGACCCATATCGCTGGACATACCGACGGGACAAACTGATCCTGCGGTATGCCATACCACAGGGCATACTGGCTGGACCATAGTCTGATCGATATAGTCCTACGGTATATACCACAGGCACATACCAGCCTCACTAGAGTGAGACCGGTATGTGAGACCAGTATATACCGCAGGCACATACCGACCTCACTAGAGTGAGATCGGTATGTTATTCTGAGCTTGTTTGCTTGGCCAAACTTGGTTCTGACCAACTGGAACCCTAGCAACCTAATTTTAATCTATAACTCTGGTCATGTAGGACTTATAGATCACGTGAGTGGACTCTGTGACGCAGACTTGCAATCACACATCAAGTAAGGGACAAGACCCCAAACCCTAACTAACTAATAAACAGTAAACCTTTATATCTGTATTTGTATCTGTTTCTTATTGTCTGTGCATGTCATATATCATTTGTTATTTAAATTCATTATCTATTCATGCGTATTAGTATGCTAAGAATGTGGTTATTTAGACATGTGAATGTTTTTGTTAGTGCGTAGAATGTGAAGGGGAGTGGAGCCCTGGATATATCCTCACACTAACACCTTTTCGTATCACCGTCTACCTTAGCGACCTTGGTGTGAATAGGGTATTAGGGAGAGGACATGGGATTATGACTCTGCTTGCCCACTAGACTCGAGTCCTATCTCAATGTCAAAGGGAGTTGTGCTGGGGTAGGGCCATAGATACTGTGATGACATATAAGGCTGGTTAGAAATGGAACCTAGTTGCAAGCCCTTGCCAACAGGGGTTTAGGTGTTGGTGCGATATAGGGTATCAGGGGGAGGACGTGGGATGGTGGCTCTGCCTACCCGTCAGACTCTAGCTCTATCTCTATACCGGAGTGAGTGATGTGGGGCAACAGCAGTAATGTGGATCGGAGCCTGACTATTGGGTGTGCTCACACTCTCATGCATGGAGGTGGGGTGGCCGCCAAGCTTTACCATAGAACTTTGCAAGTTGTACCTGACCCAATTGTAATGTTATCTCATGCATTTTGTATGTTGCATTGGTCTTGTGCTTTACTGAACTAAGTTGTGAGCTCACCCCGAATATATATTCTCTTTTTTAGATCTTGATGCAGGTTATACGGTTGAAGACTTTGTGTCTGCCCCAACATACGGGACAGTAGCTGCTATAGATACATAAACAATGGAGGATGAGCATGATGCCTCATGCAAGTGCTCTTACTGCGTGTTCCTTTAGAGATTATTTTATCATTCTTTTTAGTTTCTATATAGGGATGTATTAAATTATTTATTGATGTCTTGGGATTTAGAATAATTTGAATATTATTTATTTACAATTAGAAACTCAGTTCATTTAATAGTAAATTTCGTTGCTATTTATATTTCTCTTATTGTGGTTAGATTACTTTGAATGGTTTGTTGACATGGTCTATTGAGATCCTGGTGTGAGTCGTGGTTTGGAGACGATTCACTTACACTTCTTGTTCAGTCAAAATTAGGGTGTGACAGTAGGTTGTAAATCAGGTTGATGGCAGTTAGATGTTTGGTTGCTGGGTTGTGGGATTAAGCAGGTTGACGGAAGGTGATGGTGAGTGCAAGTAGGTTGAAGATAGGAATAATGATGGCTGGAGGGTTTGAGGGTGAAGGTGATGGTGAGATTAAAAAAATAATGAAAAATAATACAGCCGGGTGGTCGGTGGAGTTACCTCGGCTTGCAGGTGGGTTCCTCCCTCCGATCTCTCTCTTTTTCTATTTCTTCTTCTCCCTTCTACTCTCTCTCCCTTATGGTATTGCTTCCAAAACCGACATAGTATATATATATATATATATATATAGGGAAATGTTAACATAACAAGGGTCTCTTTAAGACTTCATGTATGACATGATTGTAAATAGAATTATAAGGATAGTTATGTAAAATTTCATTCATGACTAGAAATAAATAAAAAATCATAAAAAAAACAGAAACTTTAATTGCATTCTTAACAAGTGGTTAATCGTAATTGAACACACAATCCATCGTCGTAAAGTCACCCCTCTTCGCCTTTTCTCCCTCTGTCTGTCGATTCTCCCCAATCTCTAGTTCCCTCATTCCTAATCCCTCGTTCTAAGAAAAAAGAAGTATCCAAAAAAAGTAAAAGCTCCCTCATCCCCTCTAGGACTCTACAACGTAGGTTTGAGTTGAGCTTTAAGCCTTCAATGGAAAAGCCATTTTCTACAGTCAAAAAACCGAATTAATGGCATTGAAGGTAGAACGTAGTGAGGATGAAAGAAAAGGGGTAGAAAATAAAAAAGAATTGCTTTATGCTTGGGGAGAGGAGAAGGGTTGAGGTGGATATGTGGTTTTATGTGCTTAATTTGTGGTGCTCCTTTCTGTCTTCTTCTTTTACCATAGGGAGGTATCGACGTTGGGTTACAGTAAAGAGTGTAGCAGTTGGGGATGACACGGATTTGGTTTGGGTGTAAAGTCAGCTTGAGAATCTACAACAGGGGTCGATCAGGTGTAGGACTTTTTACACTTTCCATGGAGCGACGGAGATGCAGCAGAACGAAGGGTGACTTACTTTCCATTTTTGATCTCTTATTGCCCATTTCTTTATCATAATTGTCAATTGACAATACAGAGCAAAACTTGAAGGCCCCAGGAATGTTAAAGTCATTTTGAAATCTCCATAGGGGCTTGTGAACTCTTTGCACCTTGTATTAAACTTATTATATTGAAAGGACAAATTGAGTCTACTCCTATTATTCGTTATTGTTTAAGTGTATAATTTACAGTTGAAAATGCATTACACTGGAGGTGTGGAAAGGAAATTTTGTAGTTTTGTTATCAAACATGTTGTTTTGGTAGCCCTATTAGAATATTTGAGGTGGATTTCTCATCACATTTCCCAACTGATTTTCTAATTTTTTTTTAGATAAATTCTTTGGAGTGATTGCTGAAAATCGTACACTCAAGGCGTCCTCTAGGGCTACGTCTTCAAAGGCTTCGAAGATTGAAAGAGAAGAAGAGAAGAGGTGTCCGTCTTTGTTCTCCATAGATCTAGATTAACGTCTTCGGAAGCTTCCAAGGTTAAAAGAGGAGAAGAAGAAGACGTCTTCGGAGGCTTTGAAGGTTGAAAGAGGAGAAGAAGAAGAGGTGTCCAAAGGTTTTGCCGAAAATGATTATCCTCCCCTCGGCAATGAGTTCCTCTCCTTTGAAAATCAAAATCGAAATCTTGACACAATGGTTAATGTCGTAGTTGAGGTTGTATACCCCTGATATGTGTCATCCGTAGGATTAAAGCAGCGCCACATGGCTCGGATCAAAAGGAAGATGGGTCTTAGACTACAAATGTGGGATAAAAAGTTTTTATAAACTAATTTAAACGTAAAGACTTAAGTACCCTTTAAGTTACAATTCATAATCTAATAAAGAGTTTTTATTAAACAAACTAGAAATGTCCACTTTGTCCTGTCTATTCCAACTTTCATTATTCAATTTTCATGTTTTATTTGTATTTTAACTTTTTTGTTATGTTTCCAAACGTAACAAACCTTTATATATATATATATATATATATATATATATATATATATATATATATATATATATATATATATATATATATATATATGTTAAAATGCATACACAAATACACATGGGGTGAAATGATTTGGCCCCATTGGCTTGAACCAGGCCAGGCTGGACTGGCTAGAGTTAAACTAGCCCAGTCTAGTGTGGGTTGAGCTGAGTTGGCCAAACCACCTCTCTCTCTCTCTCTCTCTCTCTCTCTCTCTCTCTCTCTCTCTCTCTCTCTATCTATCTATCTATCTCTCTCTCTCTCTTTACCATCTTGTTTGGTATTTCGGCTTTCTTTTACACCATGGAATTTTTCAACAGGCTCTGCTCCAAATTTTTCACTTTCATATTGAAATGGAGTGAAAATAGAGACTAACGGTGTTTGAATCACCTGATTTGGACGTAGATGATCAAGATATGACAAAATGAAGTTTGATCGATCAAATTTAAGATAATTTGCTCAATTAATCCTCAATTTACAATAATTTACAAAAAGCCCTCAGATATTTAATGCACTTTTCAGAAAATCCCCCTTGTACTTATTATCCGATTAAAACCACAATATCTTCTTCGTTTGACATCAGAATTGAGCGATTCTGATCTCATTTCGAAGATAATTCCACGACCTACGCATCCATGCAATTTGCAACCCATGACCTTGCTGCAAGGTCTATCGAAACAACCTCAAAGTCACCACTTAAAAACCAAACCTTGAATTAAGACCCGCAACCTCGCCGTATGTGTTCACCTAGGCTCTTGCATACTGGGATCATTTCGGTTAATCTCAGAACACTATAAAGAGCACACAGGGACTGATTGATTGATGAATTTAGGAGAATTTCACTCACCTCCCTTGTATGTTCTTTTATTTTCACAGACTTTTCCCTCCTTTGCTGTTTATACATCAATAAGACTCTGCTCGGTTGGGGATGGCAAAAATAGGGAGCTTACAGTCTGCACGTCCAATTGAGCAGGGGAGCCATAGTCAGTGCATTCATATATTCAGCTACTATAGGACCTACAACATCATCTAAAATAGAACACATACGTGGGGTGAGCTCTCCAACATTAGCTCAGTAAGAAAATTAATCAAGTAGGAAATAATGTGTTGTCGTCTCAAACCGGATTTGTTTTTAGCTTACTTGTGTTTCCTACAAAAGGGAAAGAAGACACCATAGTGAAGGTCAGGTGGAGACACCTTTTGGCCACTCCGATCCCTAAGTTAGTTCGAGGGATAAGCAGTATGGGACAGGTAAGAAGGACTATCCCTTTGAATTAAGGGGACTCATGTAGCAACTCACTCTGAGCTTGAGTGCTAGAAAAATGTCTGTGTTTTTACCTGGGTATACTTCCTTTATTTATAGGTTGGGAGTGACCTGGATGTGGGAGCTGGACATGTATTCTGTTGTGGCGGAATGTCCTCCTTGGAGCCTGATTTATGCCAATTGATTTGGTGATCAGGTGATCTTCTGCTGAGTCATTGAACAGTGGGATTCTTCTCAGTATTCCGTTGACTTTTCCATGGCGGAGATCTTGGGGGAGTTTGATCTCTATATTTATTAGAATGGGCCCCACTCATACATTACAGTATAGTTGGCATGTTGCGTATGGATTATATGACAAGGGCTGCTCTGGGAGACGCCAAGGCTTCTATGTTGGAGGGCTATCGAGACCCCCTATTGATGAGTTGTCGAGGCCTCCATACTAATGAGACGTCGAGGCTTCTGTCCTAGCGAGGCTCTGAGGCCCATAGGGCCACGAGCCTCTAAGGTCTTCAAGGGCACGAGGCTCCGAGGCTTATATGGTAGTGATCTTGCGAGGCCTTCATGATAGTAAGGCTCTGAGGCTCTTCACTATTATCATTGGTGGTTCCGATTCATCAAGAGCTGCTCTTGTCTTAGCCCTTTAAGACTGGTGATGTGAATGAGGCCCTCCTTGTTTGGGCTTTAGTGTACACACATCGAAACCCGATTGGGGGAGACGTATTCTACCATATCATAATGCATAACTAAGATTTAGCAAGCAAGGTCAGATAAAGTCTGTTATATGTTATGGAAAGGCTTGGCCACACTCACCGTAGCTGGACATAACCTCTATGCATGAGAGAAAATGGTCACACTCACTCAATATTGCTCCAACAACACTAGTGAAGCCACGTGTCTCCCATTGTGGATGGTGATAGAGTAAGTCCCACCTGATGACACTCCAACGAACATCTTCGAGACCTCCCCCTCATCCCTCATCTCACACCAGTACCTAACCCCCTACTAGCCAGGGTTACAAACATAGGTAGGGTGCTTCTAACCAGTCCTACATGCTATCAAAATGCTTATGACCATACCGTACCAGATATCCCAGTCCATCTGTCTACTCCCCCTAGACACTGCCAATCCACTATGGTACTAGGTTTTCCGAATAGTGCCTGTATAAAGAATTGGTCCAGCAGTCCTCGACCCCTTTCTAACTTCTCACACCGATAGTACACGCATTACACAATCAACATAACAATTTCAAATGCAAATGCATGTACAAGTATACAAATATTAGATGACATGTTATTCACCAAACGAATGCAACATAGATAGGCAAGTTATTTAGAAACACATAAATAAATTCAAAGTTTTATCCCTCACCTATATACTTGTTAATATATTGTTCCACACCACGTAAGTCAACCTTGTCTATGCACGTGACACCTATTTGTGATATATGAGGTTATTAGGTCATGATTTAGTAGTAGACAACAGTTTAGGAAATACAGAGGATGTATGGTTGGAGGCTACAACTAATCTTCCCTCCGGACTGGTGTTTTAGTTACTTCGTTGTAAGGATCCATCCCTGGTGTAGGGTTTATCCTTATACGTACATTATGGTCTCTTGGGTTATAACGGGATATTTCAGAAGAGTTTTCTTTTTCTTCTTCGTAGCTGAGACCATCTTGTCTCGCCATTAATGGTGACATGGAGGTATCCCTTACGTCGACGGTCGGGGTTTCTTTTGTCTAGAAGCTTCATCTAATCTTAATTCAATAGACGATAAGGTCAAGACTTACCAGTAGTTCGTTTAGGTTAGAGTGTTGGTAACCCATGCGGTGTCGACTCTTCATCAGGGAAACCTCTCGCTGCACTTCATCTTCTTCTTCTAATCTCCCCCTTTAGGAGAATGTGTTAGAGGTTTGAGACGAATGTATAACTCTGAAGGAGAGGATAAAGAAGACTTGTGTTGATTGGGAGTCTCCCTCTTGAGTGAGACTCTCCACAAGGTAAGGGATTAGGGATAGTTCGACAAGTGTCAAATCTTAGAGGAATAAGGGAACGAATCCACTCCTAAAGCATCAAGAGGGAGTTAGAGTTGGGTTGGGACCCACGTGACCCACTTAAGAGCTAGGGAATATTCCTTTTTTCCTAAACATACGAATTTGACATGTGCCAAATTCGCGGACAGGCTCCTTAGTTTGTGCAGAGGCAAGGTCTGGTCTCACGGGACCAGGACACCTCCGACCGGACTGGTTCCAATCGGACAGAATCCGGTTGGTTCTAGTTCTATCTATACCCTTATTCTTGTTATATTCACCTGGTGCGACCCCCTTTATATTATATGCACATGCTAGACATAGGTGGTTATATTATCCATGATCCTAAACCCTTGCCAATGGGAGGTTACACATTCACATAAGCTCATATCCCTAGTGACGTCGAAGGTTCCATGCGATGGGAAAATTCGATCAGCCTAGGGTCTCGGATGCCAAGACAGAGCCTAATCTAGGAGGTGACGAGTCCTTAGTCGAGGACTTGTGGGGGGTTCACTTGTAGAAGTAATATAACGGTCTGGGACCATGTACATTGCTTCTACCTTTGCCCGGTGCATTAGAGTTGGAAGCCATTGACCATAGGTGGGGCCAAAAGCTGTGGTTAAATCTTAATATGGCATCTTCAGATCCATTATATTAAAGACTTAAATAATACATTGCATCATCATTCCAGTTGCATGATTCATTGTGGTACTTGACTTCCTCACTGAGCTGGGATGGGAGCTCACCTCTCATATCGATACGTTTTTTAGATTATGATGCAGGTGATTTCTCTATGGCTGATTTCATGGAGTCTTCTCTAGTGGGGGATGCCTCTGTCGGTGAGGATCCTACTGAAGACCATAGCACCGACTGCGTCTGCAGTGATTGCGTCTACAGTTGACGCGGCGCCCCTCTCTCTTATCTATAGATCTGTAGATAGATTTGTATAGTCTATCTCATATGATTTTTTGTCACAGATTTACTCTTTTAGAATACATGTATACTTGATACAGTATTATGAATATTTTTGAGAAACAATTGATGTAACATATAACAGACTTTTAATAGTTTATGGATACAATTAGAAAGGCATCCGTTTACTTATGATTGTGCTTCGTTACTATTACTCTTCTTGATTTACTTGATTATTGATGGATATTGCATATGTGGACTGTTTGGTGTGGTTTGTAGATCAC
Organism: Protea cynaroides; assembly: GCA_028583415.1. Classification (NCBI taxonomy): domain Eukaryota; kingdom Viridiplantae; phylum Streptophyta; class Magnoliopsida; order Proteales; family Proteaceae; genus Protea; species Protea cynaroides. Next base: position 61,772,872 of record CM053276.1, read on the forward strand.
AGCAGGCGTATGGATCCTAGGTGGTTCGGGTCCCCTAAGGGCGACCTAGGTATCATGTCTGTGTCAAAAAATGGGTCGTGACACGTACTCAAGATATGATCATGCGGAATATCAACTGTAGTGACGACGAAGGAACACTTTGATCCACCTCATCGACCTGTGAAGAGGACACAAGCTGAATACTGACCTCGTCAACCCAAGCAGGTCTAGAAAGAATTATTTCTTTTACTTCTTCAGACCTACAGCTCTGAAAGAGTAGGGGTCAACTGATGAGAATAAGTAGTGTCAAGGCCCATGGATGCTCAACACGTGACACGAAAACAAGTAATTTGATGCTCAAGGGTAAATCGGTCTGATCAGTTACTGAAGGCGTAAAGGCAACCGTTATCACATTATGGACGATGTAAGTGACTTTGCCACTAAGAATACTATTTAATGGTTCATAAATGACCACTCCACTAATGAAAAGAACCGAATATAACCGCCCAGGAAATGGTTGAAGACGAAGGGCTAGGAGTCAAGTCCTCCCTCTCTATAAAACAATCCGAACACCATAAGAAAACGTATTTTCTACTATTCGAACCCTACTCTCCCTCTTTCTACAACTGCCCATTTCATATTAATTGTTATCGCCTGAATCTGACTTAGACATCAGAGTGGTCCCCCCAAGCCCAAAGTTCAGGCACTCTTATATTTACCCTCTTGTCATGTTCAACCTAGGTTCCACCCCATAAGACCAGTTCGGATTTTTGCAGCAATAGGATGGATACATCCATCTAGTGGGGGTAGGACTCGAACTCGAATCCCTAAAATTACACAGGACTTAACATGCCTGCAACCACCATAGCTCACAGCCATAGCTTTTTGAGCACTTCCCTAATTATTGGATTCATTACTTGCAAATGGTCATATTAATTATATTAATTATTAGGGAAACCCATGGCATCTCACATGACGATCTCCCTTATTTTCTCTTTCTTCCGGCTTTTATCATTTCCAACTCGTGTAAGCTGACCGGTGTGGCTTGGGAAATTCCCAAGCCTTATTATTACCGTTACGTACGTATCTAATGATTATGCATTTGTCTCTGACCACTGTTTTTGGTGGAGTATGGGCTTAGTGTATGGGCTTCAGGCCCATGCACATTTAGAATTTCCTTTTTTTTTCTGCTTAACACAAGGACCTTTAAGGTGTGTTTGGAAGGCAAGCAAAAACAAATGACAAAAGTAATGTTAAAACCAATGATGAGTTAACTACGATGTCAATGGGCCGGTCCGATCTGATTTTGGTCTGGGTCAATTCAGTTTCGGTCATATACCGGTTTATGTTTCGATTTCAGTCCTATTTGATTTCGGTTTCTACCAAGCTGGCTTAATGGACTCTTATTGGTCCACTATCGGTTCGATTTTGGTTTACTATGTCTATATGTATATACTGTACCAAGTTATCAAACTACTATCAGGCTGCTTCGGTTTTGATATTGATTTCGTACATGTATATTTTATAAGATGTTTGTTTAATGGACTTTTATCAGTCGCTTATCAGGCTGGTTCAGTTTTAGTTTGAACCTATTGATCCAGTTTAGTTCGGGCTTATCAATTAGTCGATCCAGTTTCAATTTTTTTATCAAGCTCTAAAAACACAACCCAATTACGACACAATAAGGTTCGATTTCAGTTTGATATGGCCCAAATCAAACTAATTTAGTTTGGGCCATTTGTTGACAACCCTAGAAAGTTTTATCTCTCTGCTCTTTTTAGCAAATTCTTTTTTTCCTACCAAACCCAACATTTTAATCTTCCATTGTCCCAGGGAAAAAAATCCTGGGCTTTAGGTATTACCTTATCACAAAGCTCGATGACCCTCTACCAAAAAGGGGAAATAAAAAATAAAAAAAGAGAAATTTTTATAGAGCTCTATTGTGTATTGCCCGATTCACAACTAGGGCTGCAACAGGGTCGGGTTGGGCCTGGTTTTTCAAAACCCTAACCCCAACCCTGACTATTGAAACTTAACCCTAATCCAGCCCAATCCTGTCAGGGTCAGAAAATGTACAACCCTAACCCTGACCCTGACAGGGTTGGGCCTAACCCTAACCTGCCCTGATTGACCCTGACAGGGCCGGGTTATGCCGGGTCAACCCTGATTAACCCTGATTCAGGGTTAGATTGACCCTGATATTGACCTTGATTGACCCTAAACATACAACAAATTATGAAATTCTTTAAAACATATACATATACAAACTTAAAACATATGACAAATACAAGCAACCTATGATATTCTTTTAAGAACTTAACAGATACAAACCAAATCAGTTTAAGTGTTTAACAAGGAACAAATACAAATCATACATATATTTATAAATATATTCAAATATATACAGGGTCGGGTTGGGCCGGGTTCAACCCAAGGGGTCAACCCTAACCCAACCCAACCCTGCTAGGGTTCATATAAAATTGAACCCTAACCCAGCCCTGTCAGGGTTCGGGCCGGGTTCAACCCTGCCAGGGTTCAGGGCAGGCCTGGGAGGGTTCGGGTTGTCAGGGTAAAACTTGCACCCCTATTCACAACCATAGTTATTTAATTCTCCAAATTATTTGCGAAATATTCTTCCGAACCGAATAATACGAATAATTCTCCCGAATTTGAATTATATTTAATGATTCTTTAAAATTCTCACATTTTTTGTCCAGAAATAACTATCACGAATAATTCTTTCAAATCCGAATTATACCGAATAATTCTTATACTTAAAAAAACTATTAATATCCTAATAGAGGACTTAATGCCTTAACTACTATTCTCAAACAAAGTTTTTCGAAAAAAAAAAAAAAAACTTAATGCTATAACTATTTGCATCTTTTTCAGTCTAAAACGTCTAAAACTAATTATAAGTTTAAAAATCACGTTATAATATAAAACAAATCATTAATTTCATTTTTTTTTCCAATGTGAGATTAAATATGAGTACGAAAATCAAATCATAATATAAAACAAATCATTAATTTCATTCGACAACATGGAATTAAATATGAGTATAAAAATCATACCATAATACAAAGCAAATCATTACTTTTGTGTGCTTTTCCAATCAGGATTAAATATGAATCTAAAAATAAATATTATAATAACCATGAGGAAGTAATTAACGAACATGGAAAAGAGATGGATTTAATGAGGATGATCGGATGAATTTATGAAAACGTTTGATTTTATGAACATCAACTCCACTAGATTAGTATTGCAATCATAATAAAATCTAATGATCCACATTATATTGTAATGAAATCTAACAAATCCACCGTTATAAACACATACCCATCTATTATGTATTATTTTGTTATTTATAAATTAAATATTATTCTAATGTCACTTATATATTATGCAGGTGTAATAATGGATTGATAGGAGCACCAAATATTAAAAATTAATGTCCGAATTTTTTTTAGACAAAAGAATAATTTCCGAACCGAACCAAATTCGAATTTTATTTTAAGTCAACTTTTTAACCGCATCTTTGACCGAATTCTTAAATTATCGAAGCGACTCATTCCGAATAATTCCCGAATCCGAATTAAATAACTATGTTCACAACCAAGCACTTTATTTAATAAAAAAAAATACAATGACCTCCCCTGAAACAAATTCTGCTTGAGTTTACTATTAAGTGAAAATAAAAAAACTATTATACACCTTCACCCTTTCCATGTATATACCCTTTTCTATTCCATTACCATCTCATCTCCATCTTCTTTCTCTTCTCCGCAATCCCATTTTCATCTTCCCTCGTCTTCTCTGCAACTTCATCTCTAGCTCTGTGCCAATGATTGCAACTTCATCACCAGCTCTCCGCCAGCGATTGCAACTTCATTTCCATCTTTATCTCTTGTTTGTTATGTTGTGTTTTGTACTCTTTGTTTTCAAGGTTCTTCGTAGGCTAGTTTTCCTATGCCAGAACTGGCTAACTCAATAGAAATTCTAGAGGAAGAAAGGTTAGAGTCTAGTAGTATAGGAGTGGTTTAAAGCCCTATATGAAGCCTTAAGCACGAGAGACGTAGAGACGGTGCACCGCCTGCTAGGGTCAGACATCGAGTGGTGGTTCGATGGCCCGCCTTCACACCAACATATGATGCGATTGCTCACAGGGGCCTCTTCAGATAAGCCTTTCGTTTTCTTACCTCTTACCTTCACTGGTATTGGCCCTACCGTCCTCATTGAAGGCACCGATAAGAACCGTTCTGTCTCGTGGGTCCATGTTTGGATGCTGAACACTGATGGGATAATCACCCAAGTCAGGGAATACTTTAATACATCCCTCACTGTAACTCGTATATTCGAGAACTTCAACCAATCGTCACTACCATCTTCATTTGCTTCTCCATCGTCGTCGCTGTCTTCGTCTTCGTAGCAGGTGTCGTCGTTCAAGTGCCAGTAGCTGTGGCAGAGCAAGCTCTCTTATGCCATTGGAAAGGACACTTCGAGCCTTGTTCTGGCGATCTAATCCTAATCTAAATCAAAGCAGTAGTTCTTTCCATAGTGTCTAAATAAAAGGGAATAGCCTTGTCAGTAGCGTTTGATGATGGGCTAAGGTACCCATTTGGATTTGCTCTTAAAAACACAGTATTACAGTGGGGGTCGATTCGATTATCTTTTATGTTGTCTGGTTGGTCATTTCATTTGGGTTATTTTGTGTTTTACTCTGGATTTGGTCTTTGTCACGTCTTTGTGTGGAAGTCAAGGAGGAAAATGGGCAGGAAGCAATGTTGCCTAACCCATTCTACTCCCATCTCTCTATTGGTGGTTCGAGGTTGTGGTCCAGACTGAAAAAAATGCAAAGAGTTGTTGTTTGGTGGTTCAAGAGTGTTGGCTGGAATGGAAAAATGCATAGAGCTGCCGAGGGGGTGGGAGTGAGGGGAAGGAAAGAGGGAAGAAAGTGAGTGGGCATGGGAAAAGAGGTATGTGCCTTCGTGATTTGCAGAGAAGAGAGATGAACAGGCGGAGACGAATAGGAATAACTTTACACCAAGTTAAGGGCAATTTTGCTATTTAAAAATTTTCAAACATTACACAACAACAACAACAACAAAGACAAAGGTTTATCCCAACTAAATGGGGTCAACTATATAGATTATTGTCCACTGTTAGGAGGGAAAAATCCCCTCCATTTAAAATCTTACACGTGTCAAGTTTCACCTTCGGAGCTTGAGCCCTCGGAGTATCTCGTGCTCGGTATCGTGCATTCAGCCTATCATGCATACGGCCTCTCGGGTAGCGCTCGGAGTCATAGTCCTACTCGGCTACGGTTCTCGGTCGGAAGCCAGAGTCCCATTGTGATTATGCTACCTCCGGGGAGTCCTTCTCCCAGTCTGATACGACACCGACTATTCCGGTCGGTCATTACTCACACGTTGACACGTGTCAGTCCTAGAGCTGACCGACCTAGCTTCCTTGGCTAAGGTCTCCGACTCCTACTCAGAGTCTACCACCCAGGTGTCCCTCAGTGCGACACGTGGCAGTCCTATTGGCAATCTACTTCCCTGAGTCCTGGTACCTCCATGCTTCTTCCCAATCTATAAGTAGAGGGCAACCCCTCAAGGTAATCTCTTACGCACGCACAAGTTACAAGCCATTATTCATTCCTCTCACAAGCTCAAACTCTTTCATCGTCCCACTCTCTAAACTGGAGGTAGCTTTCTGCTATCTCTTGACTGTTTACCTTGGGAATCTAACTTAGGCATCGGAGTGCACCCGGGGCTTAGGCGCCCAACTCCTTTGTCTCTTCTCTGTGATTGCAGGTCATTCAGAGCGCGGATTGGCGGGCAATTTCCAACCGTAACAATTTGGCACCCACTGTGGGGCCTTTCTTTTTTTTTTTGACTGAGTTTGAAGATTAGCTCGTGAGAACTCTGATTTCGATGGCTCACAGAAGAACCCGAGCACGGGCGTCGCACGCCCATTCTGAGTCATCGGTGCATGTGGGTAGTACCGAAAGCACGACGAGGGCAGACCGTGAGTCCGCACCCCCAGTGCCAGAACCCGCACCAGTACCGGAACCAGCACCAGTACCACCGCCGGCTCCGGCGCCAGCCCCGAGCCACACGCCGTCGGTAACACCACCACCACCTCCTCCCTAGTACGTCACGCGTCAGCAGTTTGATGAGCTGAAACAGCAAATCGAGCAGCTTGCGAGAGTCTTGAGAGGAGCTCAAGCAAGCAGCTCAGCCGCAGGAGGGGAGAATCCTCTCCCGATATCGAATCCGCCACCAGAAGCTCCACCCGCGGTCCATCCACCAAGGGCGAGGGCGGATCCCGCAAACGCCTTGCCACCTAATCTCCTAGCAGCTCGGGTCCGCCGCTCGACATCCCCCACCACCTCAACACCAGGCGCCAGTTGCGCCGCCTCCGGTGAGAGGCCCGGGTCCTTCCTCGATGCCCTCCGCCGAGAAAGAGTTAATGAAGAGACACCAGGGACTAGCGCTCAACCTCTGGACACGCCCCAGTCCGAGGTCGAGCTACGGCTATTGGAGATAACCACTCGGCTTCAATAGGTGGAGCAAAACAGGGTAGCCCAGCCAAGAACGGCCTACACTGCAATCATGGCACTCTCGGACGAGATTATGAGGGTACCCCCTCCTGACAACTTCAAGATGCCGGTCTTGGATTCCTACAACGGGAGTACTGACCCCGAGCAGCATTTGGACACATTCGTCTCCACAACGCTCTTTTACCCTCTGACCAACAGCCTCATCTGTCGGATGTTTCCTTCAACGCTCAGGGGGGCTGTTCGCACGTGGTTTAACAATCTCCCTGCGAAGAGCGTTACATCGTTCGAACAGTTATCGAACAAATTCCTGACGCACTTCCAAGCAAGCCGAGTGCGCAAGAAGACGTCGTACCATCTGTCAACGGTCAAACAGTAGAAGGACGAGTCCCTACGGGACTTCATCAAGCGCTTCAATACCGAGGTGCTTGAAATCAAAGACATCGAGCCCGCGGTGCACATATCCAGCCTGCAGGCCGGCGTAACCGACCGTCAGCTTTGTTGGTCCCTTGCCAAAAAACCGCCGAAGAACCTGGACGACCTGCTCGCCAGATGCGAGAAGTACGCCTCCGCTGACGAGACGACAAGGGCCCAGAAAAATAACACTGTGAACAATCTGAAGGCCGACCCAAAGCCTGCAGACAAGAAAAGATCCGAGACGGCCGACCCGACGCCGAGCTCGGGAGACCCAAAGAAGCAGAAGTCCGGTAAAGATCAGACCTACAGGCACCCCTACAAGACCTTCGAGTATTACACTCCGCTCAACACCTCGATGATAGAGATCCTCGAATTAATCAAGAACGATCGAAACCTCCGACCGCCCCCAAAAGCACTCGGCAACGGGAGGAATAAGGATCACTCCCGTTTCTGTCGCTTCCATCGTGACTATGGCCATGAAACAGAAGAGTGCAAGTACCTCAAAGGGGAAATTGAGGACCTCATCAGACGAGGATACTATGGTAACTTCGTTCGGCATGCAGACCGAGGACCGGCTCCCGCTCAGAGGGACCGTGGATTACCACCTCCACTTCTGAGAAACCCTCAGCCCAACAACTGCCAAGCGGACGCGGGCGATAATCAAAACGCCGCCCGGAGGGACGATAGAGACCCTGATGGTGGGCCGGCTCCCCCAGACAGTGGGTCGGCGCCATCCAGTTTGGGATAATTGAAGGCTCCTCTGGAGCACAAAAAGAAAGAGTGACGGTAAAAGAAAGACTCGGAAGCCGACAGCATACCCAGTCCGGGCCCATCCCGTTCTTGTCGAAAACGGAAGGCCGGGGAAAAAGAAGAAGAAGGAAGTCCCACCCGGCTTCAAAGAGAAGAAAGGTCGAGCGCAGGTTTGTCGGCAGTCCGCTCCCAGAGGACCGACCGTGCACAGCAATGGGTTTGCGCATCCCTGGTGACAATGGGGTCTACACCATCACCAAGGGCCCCCAAGCCGAGGGCAAATCAGTCCTCACAATCATAGGAGGACCCGCCGCCGAGAACACCTCCAACAGGTCGGCAAAAGCCTACTCGCGTCTGGTAGCCAAGACAGAGTGGCCGTCAAAGAGAGCACGCACTGGAGAAGTCATCACCTTCAGTGACGAAGATCTTGTCAACGTCACAGTCCCCCATGAGGATGCCCTTGTCTTCACGGCCGGGATCGGACACTGCGATGTTGCAAAGTGCCTGGTAGACACCGGGAGCTCGGTGGACATTATATTTTACCATGTCTACCAGAGGATGCAGCTGACGGACGACCAGCTCCAACCCGTCACTTTCGACCTCATCAGCTTCTCCGGAGACCCAGTTATAGTTAAGGAGGGCATCCAATTGCCTATCATCCTCGACCAGAAGCCCAAACAGCGGCGGGTAATGGTTGAATTCATGGTGGTCGATCGGCCATCCGCGCACGTCATCCTCGGCCGTCCTTCGCTGAACAAGCTGAAGGCGTGCATGTCCACCTACTACCTGGTGATGAAGTTCCCGACCGAGGATGGAGTCGGAGAGTGCCGAACAGATCAAGACACTTCACGGAGGTGGTACGCCACCGATCTGAAGAATAGTCAGCGGGCCTTGAAGTCTGCATAGGTGAACATGGTGGATGTTCCCAAGAATCTCTCTCCCAACAGAGGAGAACCTGCGGTGGAACTTCTGTAGATCCCAATTGCGGACGATCAGCCAGAGAAGACGTTCCAGGTCGGCTCCTTGCTGCCAGAGGAACAAAGGGAAGGGCTGATCGAATTTCTAAGGCAGAATATCGATGTCTTTGCATGGTCGGCCTCTGACATGCCCGGGATTCCTAGGGATGTCATTGAACACCACTTGGCCATCAACCCTCAGCATCGGCCTGTGCGACAAAAGAAGAGAAGCTTTGCACCCGCCCGGTAGTCTATCATAGACGAGGAGGTGCAGAAGCTGCTGGCGGCCAACTTCATACGGGAGGTCGATTACCCAAACTGGTTGGCCAACGTTGTCATGGTTCCAAAGTCTAACGGCAAGTGGCAAATTTACATAGACTTCACCGACCTCAACAAGGCCTGTCCGAAGGACAGCTATCCGCTGACGCGCATTGACCAGTTGATAGATGCTACAGCCGGACACGAGTTTCTAAGTTTCCTTGACGCATACTCCGACTACAACCAAATAAAGATGCGAAAGGCTGATGAAGAATGTACTTCCTTCGTCACCAATCAGGGGCTCTTCTGCTATACGGTCATGCTTTTTGGCCTAAAAAATGCAGGAGCCACCTATCAGAGACTCGTCACAAAGTCTTCCGACGATAAATTGGCAGGAACATGGAAGTATATGTCGATGACTTCCTTGTTAAGAGTCAGCAGGCCGACCGGCACATGGCCGACCTCAGCGAAGCATTCCAGGTCCTCCGAAGACACAGCATGAAGCTCAACCCTACAAAGTGTGCCTTCGAAGTCGGATCAGGAAAATTCTTGGGATTCATGGTCTCACAGAGGGGCATTGAGGCAAACCCTTCAAAGATCATGACCATCATGGATATGGCTGCACCGACCAGGGGTAAACAAGTGCAGGAGTTGAATGGCCGAATAGCTGCACTCGGCCGCTTCATGTCTAAGTCTGTCGAGCGTTGTCTCCCCTTCTTCAAAACTCTGAAGGGAGCCGGAAAGTTTGAGTGGACTGAAGAATGCCAGAAAGCTTTCGAAGACCTCAAGGCATACTTATCATCACCTCCCCTGCTGATGAAACCAAACCCGGGGGACGAGTTGCAGCTATATCTCGGAGTATCCGACCGCGCAGTCAGCGCTATTCTTTTGAAAGACGAAGACAAGGTCCAGCGGCCGATTTACTACGTCAGCAAAGTACTGCTTGACGTCGAGACCAGGTACAAGTCGATTGAGAAACTAGCGCTTGCCCTGGTCACATCCATGCGGAAGCTCCGATCGTACTTCCAGGCATATCCGATATCGGTGCTGACAAACACACCACTGAAGAAGGTGTTGTCGAAGCCCGATGTATCCGGGCGACTCATCAATTGGGCGGTAGAGCTCGGTGAGTTCGACATAAAGTACGTCCCCAGAACAACCATCAAAACACAAGCCTTGGCGGACTTTATCGTCGAAAGTACCTTACCTGACCAAGACTTTGCAGAACCTCAGGTGGTACCGACTTCAGAGCAAGCCGAGGCCGCGTGAATCCTGAACTTTGACGGTTCCTCCATGGAAGACAAAGCAGGGGCAGGAGTAATTTTAAAAAGTCCGGAAGGATTAAAAATACGATCTGCCATCAGGTTCGGATTCAGAGCGACCAACAATGAGGCCGAGTACGAGGCTTTACTAGCCGGACTCAGATTGGCCAAAAGCCTAGCCGTCCGTCGGCTGGTGATACAAGGCGACTCTCAGTTGGTCATCTGCCAAGTACAAGGAGACTACGAGGCCAGACGGCCTGAGATGCAGAAGTACCTCGAGAAGGTGAACTCGACCATCGCGACCTTCCAAAGCGTCGAGCTGCAGTACGTCGGTCGCGAAGAGAACACCGAAGCGGATGAGTTATCAAGATTATCCCTAGAAGACATCCATGCGATGGACTCTGCCATGTACGTGGAATTCTTGGACCACGCCAGCACCTCTGTCAAAGTCGTAGCCCCCGTCGGAGTTGCATCCAGCTGGTACGATGACATATATCAATACCTCCGGACGGACGCCCTCCCGACTGACAGGAAAGATGCTCGCCGCATCCAAGCCAAGTCCCGGCAATACACCATACACAATGATGTACTATACATGAGATCATATACCCTACCGCTGCTTAGGTACCTGCGATCAGACGAGGCCGAGAGCGTTATGAAAGAAGTACATGAAGGTATCTACGGCCGACACCAGGGTGGGCGATCACTTTTCCAAAAGATCCTCCGCCAGGGCTACCATTGGCTGAGAATGCACGACGACTGCATCGAACTTGTCCGCAGGTGCAAAAAGTGCCAGTTCTATGCACCTGTGCAACATGCTCCGGCTGCTCCACTACAGCCGATCACAAGTCCCCTCCCATTTGCCATATGGGGTATGGACATCATGGGGCCCTTTCCGCAAGCCACTTATCAACGGAAATACATCATAGTGGCCATTGATTACTTCACCAAATGGATCGAAGTCGAAGCCGTAGCCAAGATCGACACCTCCAAAGTGGAACAGTTCTTCAGACACTCGGTCATGTACAGGTTCGGCGTGCCGAGAGTCCTTGTGACGGATAACGGCACTCAGTTCGCCAGCGCATCCTTCGCAAACTTTTGCGAAGAATTCCGATAGATTTGGGTCAGTCGGACATTCGTAGACAAGCGGCTAGACCGAGGCCACCAATAAAACAATATTGTGCGGCCTGAAAAAGATGGTAGAAGACCAAAAGGAAAAGTGGGTGGATATGCTACTAAGTATCGTCTGGTCATACAGGACGACCAGTCGAACACCCACGGGAGAGACACCCTTCATGCTCGCCTTCGGAACGGAGGGAGTCGTCCCCGTTGAAGTCTTCCATCCAACATTCCGGATGCTGAACTTCAACGAGCACACCAACTCTGAAGATCTATGGACGAACCTCAACAACCTCGAAGACGTAAGGGAATTGGCAGCATTCCGAGTGGCAAGTTACCAGCAGGAGACGGCCCGTCACTTCGACAAGACAGTTCGACCAAAGCAATTTAAAGTCGGAGATCTAGTTCTTAGAAAAACGATAATCTCCTATCCCACAAATCAAGGGTAGATGGCCAAGAACTGGGAAGGACCGTATTGCGTGCTTAGAACAGGACGCCCGGGCTCGTACAAGCTGACCACCATGGACGGTGAAGAAATTCCGAGGACGTGGCATGCCACCAACCTTCGAAAATATTATCATTAATCAGAAACTTTTTACAGATTTGTCAATTTTTAAGTCTCAATTGTATACCGGACCCCATGAGGGAATCTGCTTATTTTTCATTTTAATACAGAACAGCACGTATAATTCAGTCATCTCAGCAATTGTTTCTTAGCCGTTCCATCCGGCCCAGCCGATCTTAAGAGCCGTTGGCGTATCTTCCTACCGCGGTCCACAAGCAGACCTCGGTAGCATGAAGACCATACTTGTACCTTTCGACCATGGTCCACAAGCAGACCACGATCGCATGAAGGTCACACCCGTATCTTCCTACCACGGTCCACAAGCAGACCAAGGTAGCATAAAGACCATACTCGTACCTTCCGACCATGGTCCACAAGCAGACCACGGTCGCATGAAGGTCACACGCGTACCTTCCTACCACGGTCCACAAGCAGACCAAGGTAGCATGAAGACCATACTCGTACCCTCCGACCATGGTCCACAAGCAGACCACGGTCGCATGAAGGTCACACCCATATCTTCCTACCATGGTCCACAAGCAGACCAAGGTAGCATGAAGACCAAACTCGTATCTTCCTGTAACGGTCTACACGCCGACTCCGGCAGGAAACAAATACCTAACTATGCAATCAGACATCAGTAGCACGGTTGGGGCAAACCATACTCGTCTCCCAAACATCACGCTGCACGGATATGCCTAAGTGCTCTCGGCCAGCCTAAGTGTCACACCCCAATTTTGTTCCAACCAGAATGGTGTGAGTGAACCGTCATTGAACCAACGGTTCACACCAAGATCTCGAATAGGCCGTGTCCACTCATACAAACCATCACACATAACCACAATCAGAATATAATAATACAGTGGAAGTCTTTTAAATATAATGAACTGAGAATCTATTGATAACTTTAAATAAAATACCAAATTATTCAAATCCAAACAAATAATATAATATCGTTACATCTCTTTAATCCAATCGAAAATAATGAAAATAAATAAATAAACCAATCAAAGGTACACGCAGAAAGGGCACTCACATGAAGCGTCATGCTCGTCCTCTCCTGCTTGCACATCCAGAGCAGCTACACCTCCATACGTCGGAGCGTTCATGTAGTCATCCACCGTGTAACCTGCATCAGCATCTAAAATAATGTATATACAAAGGGTGAGCTCACATCACAGCTCAGTAAGACAATCAGACAGTTTCACAAGATTATGCATGAGTAACAATCAGTTTTATACTGTGGTCTGGTTTTAAGTTTACAATGTGCTATAGAAAGGTTTGGTGGCCCCCGCACCTCTATACACGAGTGTGTGGCACCTCATGGATCACACCCCCATCGGCCCACATGTACCCATCATGGAATAGAGATAGAGCTAAGATAGCCCTGTACCTCCCCTGATGCTCTACCCATACCAGTACCTAAGCCCCTACTGGCCAGGGCTAGCAAACTGGGCTCACAACTAACCAATCCTATATGTCATCAATGTATGCTCTATCCCAGCACAGCCGTCTACGGCATAGAGATAGAGCTAAGGCATTCCCACACCTCCTTTGATGCCCTATCCGCAACTAACCCACTATGATAGAAACAATACACAGGTAGACCCTATCCCAACATAACTCCCTACGGCATAGAGATAGAGCTAAACCATCGTAGACAAGCCAGCGTCGACTCGGAGACCACAGTGCCACATAACCATGGCCAGGCCAACATCAATATCGGAGACCACCGTACCACGACCTTCCCCTGATGCCCCACCCGTACCAAGCATGTTAAGACAGAATACTACAAAAGGTGCTAGTGTGAGGAGCGATCCCAGGCCCGTGCCCCATTCCACACACTAACGAAAACAATCACATGCTTAACAATCACATCCTATCAATGCATGAACAATAATAATAACTGAAAGTAAAGGATGGCATGTGAATATGCACAAACATCACATCGTAGATATTCAGGTGATTAACAACAACTTACTGTCCATTACTTATTAGGTTTAGGTCAGATTCCCTTACCTAATGCTCGTTTGTTAGCTTGCTCCACGTCGCAAGATCTAAATGATATGTCACAAAGTCCTACAACATCATTAGGGTTTCATTAGAATATTTTTCTTAGGGTTTCATGTTGGTCGGAAACCAACATGGTTACAAAATACCCTCACAGAGCTAACCGGTGGCATGTACCGGTCGCAGCTCTGTGGGGAAGATTGGCGACCGGTATGGTTAGTCGGTCCCCACAGACCAGCCTCCCGAGGGATATCGGTGGCAACATACCAGTCGCACTGTGTGCAACCGGTATAGTCGACCGGTATGTCTCCGAAAGACCATACATGGGTTTTTCGACTGCCGTCGATCATCCTCCATTGATTTCCAAGGTTTATCCTATCCATTCTAAGTCTAAACTTGGAGTTAGAGTTATCCCCAACTCATTCAAGTCTTATTTCGATGAATATGATATCGGAACTCGAATCTAGGGTTTGACGGCAACTTAGGGTTTATTGGCCAATTTAGGGTTTTAGATCAATACCTACTTCGCAAGGTATTGATCCACCCATATAGCTAACATAGTGTAACAGGGTAAGAAGAATGGTTCAAACACTTACCGTTGACTGGCGTAGAGTGAGCGTCGTCGAACGGTAATGGCGGCACCTTCTTCTTCGTCCTAGCTCCTTCTCCTTTCCAACCTCTTTCTCTTCTCTAGGGTTTGTGAGAGACAATGGAAAGGATTTGAGGAGGTTTAAGGGTGTATTTATAGGCTAGATTTAGGGTTTAGTAACCCTATTAGGATTAGAAAAGTCTGGGATTCGAAATCAGGTAAGTGGGACCCTCAGAAGTCAATTTCGGGATTTCCACACTTAGCTGCACAGACCTGACCGGTCGACCAGTACCAAGACCGGTACCATCAACCGGTCAACATAAAATCATGTTGATTCGATCGTCTTTGGTCCGATTTCATACCTATTTGTCATCCGCTCGTCCCGTCTGGTCTGGTGATGATCGAAAGACCTGCTACGACACAAAACCAAGGTTTAGACCGGGTTTACGGAGTGCGGGTCTTACAACTCCCCCACCCTTAAAAGAAATTTCGTCCCAAAATTTGCATGTAGGTCTCACAACTCCCCCACCCTTAAAAGAAATTTCGGCCCCAAAATTTGAACATACCTTGATCATTGAAAAGGTTAGGGTACTCCTTCCTCATTGCGCTTTCCTCTTCCCAAGTAATTTCCTCCACATTTTGGCTTCTCCAATGCACCTTCACATAATGGATGTCCTTGGTTCGAAGTTGCTGTACCTTTCGACTTGAGAGCATCACAGGCACCACTTTGAAAGTTAAGTCTTCAGTCAAGTCTGGGGGTCAGCGGTCAAGATGTGTGATGGATCTCTGACATACTTCTTCAGTAATGATACATGGAACACATTATGAACACTGGACATAGATGGTGGTAAAGCCAATTGATATGCTACATTACCACGTCGGGTTAATATCTCATATGGTCCCACATACCTGGGGCATAGCTTCCCCTTCTTACCAAACCTTTTCAGACCTCGCACCGGTGATACCTTCAAGAATACTTTGTCACCCACTGCAAACTCCAGATCTCGACGTCGGTTATTCGCATAGTGCTTCTGTCGAACTTGAGTTGTCTTTACTCTCTCCTTGATCTGATCAATCACTCGACAAGTTTCTTCAACAAACTCTGGTCCTATAATTCTTCTTTCTCCCACCTCGTTCCATAACAGGGGTGTACGACACTTCTTCCCATAGAGTGCTTCATATGGGGCCATCTGAATTGTAGCCTGATAACTGTTGTTGTAAGCGAACTCGATGAGTGATAGCTTCTCATCCCAAGCTCCCTTGAAGTCTATTGCACAAGCTCGGAGCATATCTTCTAGAATTTGAATAGTTCGCTCTGACTGTCCGTCCATCTGAGGGTGAAAAGCTGTATTGAACTTCAACTTCGTTCCCATAGCTTTCTGTAATCCCTCCCAGAACTTTGATGTAAAACGGGGATCTCTGTCAGATACTATACTCTCTGGAACGCCATGAAGTCTGACTATATTATCAACATATAACTTGGCCAGTTTCTCCATGGTATACTAAGGTCTGACCGCAATAAATCGAGCTGTCTTGGTGAGTCGATCGACTATAACCTAAACTGCATCCACTGACCTTGGTGTCAAAGGTAGGCCAGTGACGATCCATGGTGATACAATCCCACTACCATGCAGGTTCCGGTAATGGCTGTAGTAAACCTGCGGGTCTCTGCCTTTCTACTTTAACTTGTTGACAATTCAGACATTGGAACACGAAACGAACTATATCAGCTTTCATACCCCTCCACCAATATAGTCTTCTTAAATCATGGTACATTTTGGTACTTCCTGGATGTACCGAATATGGAGTGTAATGAGCTTCAGTCATAACTCGGTCTCTGATATCGCAGTCTTCGCTCTCAGGTATACATAACCGTCCACGATACCTGAGTACCTTGTCTGAATCCAAGGTAAAGTCAGGATTGCCCGTACCCTTCTCTAAGTCTTCTTGCACTGTCTTGAGATGTGGATCCTGTAGGATTGCTACCTTAACTTCATCAACTAGATCCGGTGAGATCTTCAAAGCTGCGAACATCATGGTGAACTTATGAATTAAGCCTTTCTCAACTGGATCTTCTGCAATCTCTATAATATACTCTTCATCACCTTCGATTGAACTTGAGGCTGCGGCACATAATGCAGCATTTGCACTTGGTCCTTCCTCAGGTTTCGATGCCCACTTTCTGCTTAAGGCGTCAGCCACAACATTTGCTTTACCCAGATGGTACTGGATGTCACAGTCATAATCTTTTAACAATTCCAGCCATCTCCTCTGTCTCATGTTCAGATCCTTCTGAGTGAAAAGATAAGTTAAGCTCTTGTGATCTGACTTAATCTGAAACTTCTCACCGTACAAATAGTGTCTCCAAGTCTTGATTGCATGTATAACCGCTGCTAGCTCCAAATCATGCGTAGGATAGTTCTTCTCATGCTCCTTTAACTGTCTTGATGCATAAGCAATCACCTATTCTCCTTGCATCAATACACACCCAATACCCAACCCTGAAGCATCTGTATATAAAGTAAACGGTACGCTTGGTTCTGGTATGGTCAAAATAGGTGCAGAGACCAGTTTTGACTTCAAAGTCTGAAAGCACTTCTCACACTCATCTGTCCATATGAATTTCTCTCCCTTCTTGGTCAACCTGGTGAGTGGAACAGCGATCCTGGAGTAATCTTCCACGAATCTTCTATAATAACCAGCCAACCCAAGGAAACTACGAATCTCCGCAACAGATTTTGGTGCTTCCCATCCTACTATAGCAGCTATCTTACTTGGATCAACCTTGATACCGTCTTCAGATACAACATGGCCCAAGAAAGCCACTTCCTTCAGCCAAAACTCGCACTTCTTGAACTTAGTATAAAGCTTTTCTTGTCTCAGCCGTTGTAGGGCTGCCCTCAAATGTGTTGTATGAGTCTCCATGTCCTTATAGTAGATCAATATGTCATCGATGAATACGATGACCGAAGTGTCCAACATATCATGAAACACTCGGTTCATCAGTTCCATGAACGACGTTGGAGCATTGGTCAACCCGAAAGACATAACTAGAAACTCATAATGTCCATACCTCGTCCTAAAAGCAGTCTTTGGAATATCTCCGGCCTTGATCTTCAGTTGGTGATACTCCGATCGGAGATCAATCTTCGAGAAAACCTTTGCACCCTGCAATTGATCGAACAGATCGTCGGTTCTAGGCAAAGGGTACCGATTCTTGATAGTCAACTTGTTCAATTCACGGTAGTCAATGCATAGCCTTACACTTCCATCCTTCTTCTTGACAAATAGTACCGGTGCTCCCCAAGGCGATATGCTAGGTCGTATGAAACCCTTATCCAACAATTCTTGTAACTGGGTCTTCAACTCCTTTAACTCGGTCGGGGCCATTCTGTATGGTGCTTTAGACACCGGTGTCGAACCTGGCATAAGGTCTATCACAAATTTTGTAGCCCTGTCTGGTGGTAAACCTGGGAGATCTTCTGGAAATACATCTGGAAACTCTCGTACCACCTTTAGATCTTTCATCTTTGGCACCTCAGCAGTGATGTCGACTACAGATACTAGATACCCCATTCCCCCCTTCTCTAAGCATCTCTTAGCTTTTAGGGCGGAGAGAATCAGCTTCCGCTTCTTAGATAGCCTGATCCCCGTGAAGCTATATTCCCTTCCCTTTTTGTCAATAAGCACAAGCTTCCTTTCACCACATAATAGGACGGCCGAATGATGGCCTAGCCAATCCATTCCCAAAATGACATCAAAGTCTGCCATCTCAAGTAGTACTAGGCTTGCTTCTAAGTCTCGACCCTCAATACATACAGTACATGGTCCATAATATTCAGTCAAAGCCACTTCGACTCCTAGTGGAGAGCGAACTATCAAGCTTGGGTTCAAGTGCTTGATTGGTAACTCCATTCGCTTCCCAAAAGAAATAGAAATAAAGGAGTGCGTGGCCCCAGAGTCAAATAGTACTCTGGCAGGTATACCAGCTACATTTACAATTCCTAGAATTTTTATTATCCCTTAGTTCTATATGCGCATACACACAAATGATAAAGATAAGCCAAATAGTAAGGGATAGAGTCATACCAGTGACCACATCAGGTGATGCAGCTGCCTCTTCAGTGGTGACCGCATAAACTCTTCCTTGCTGGGGAGGTTGCTTCTTAGGTAGAGTGCAGGTCCTTGCAATATGACCCACTTGCTGGCAGTTGAAACACTTGATATTTGGGTTGAATCCAGCATTCGGTGGCACAGGTGGTGCCGCATTGTTCCTTGCAGGCACTGTAGCGGTCTGAGCCCTATATGGGCGGAAGGGTCTGTTGTTACCGCCACCCGAACTCTCACTAGTAGGTCTCTTCACTCCCCTGTTCTGAGCAAAGAAGTTGTCCCTCTGGCTGGACTCTATCACTCTCGCAACCTGCACAGCCTCATTATAGATCTTCTTGTCCAAACCCAATATGTGCTCTCTGATGCTCCCACGTAGTCCCATGGTGAACCTACGTGTCTTGGTCTCTTCTTCTTGCATACTTGCTGGTGCGAAGAAGAATAGCTCTTCATACCTCTGCTGATAAGCATCCACGGTCGACTGAGATTGTTGTAAATTAATGAACTCCTTCTCCATTTGATCTCTGAAACTCTTCGAAAAATACTTATCGAAGAAGGCACCCTTGAACACTTCCCAATCTACTTGCGTATGCTTAGTCTCCAGATATGCCTGTGTAGAATTCCACCAAGCATTTGCATCTTCTTTCAGCATATGAGTGGAAAATAAGACCTTTTCCTCCTCTGTACAGATCATCAGTCAAAAATTCTTCTACATTTCTGCAACCCACTGTGCTGGCCACAATGGTCTCCCTGCCTTACCGGTGAACGATGAAGGCTTCAACTTCAGAAATCTATCCACCGCTCTGCTCAGATCATGTTGTCCCTGATTATTTATTCTGTACCATGGTGGTGGATACGGATAGGCTCCTGGGTACGCAGAAGGCGAGGGAAACTGATGCGGTGGTGGTACATTCTGAGCTTGGCCCATCAACCTTGGGCTACCCTGGATCGGCTGTGAAGAAATTTTCTCTCCAGACCCAGGCGTACCGTCAGTGGGAACCGAACCCGATGTCCTGAGCATCTCCAGTATCTCGCTCAGGAATTCCTTCTGCTGAGCTTGCATCTGATAGACCAAGTTTGTAACAATGGTCTTAGAATTCCTGTGGGGTGGGCCAGGTAAATTTGTCGGCACTTCTGGAACCTGTTCCTCCTCCACTTCTGGACTTGGCTCTCTAACATGGTCTTGTTCAACCTGTTCTTCCTCTAGGCACATCCTGGCCCGATGACGCTTCCGACCCCTACGACCATTTCCTCCCACCATCTCAGACTATTCTGTTTGGATCTGAGAAGAAGACATAACACATGAGAACCAAAATAATAGCAGTGTTAGTCTTGAACAATACAAGGGGAAATAGTCGAAAGGTAAAATTTCAATTTGCATAATTTTTAAAATTTTTTAAAAAAATTTTCTAACTTTTCTGGTGCGTACCGGTCGCAACATACCGGTCGCACCTCTGTATACAGGGTTGCGACCGGTATAGTCGACCGGTCAGAATTAGAATTCTGACCGAGACATAGCGGTCACATACCTGGGGAGATACAGGTCGACCGGTATAGGCAAAACCGTCGACCGGTATGCCCAAATTGGCTTTAAAATCACGAAAAAGTGAGAAAATTCTCACTTTTTCTTTCTTCCTTCTCTCCGGTGGCGATTTTCCTCTGGGTTCCGAGTTGCTACAGTCCGACCGGTGCTATTTGAAGCCGATTTCTTCCATTCAAGACTTAGCACATCGTCTCCAGGTGGGTCTCTTCCCTCTCTCTCATGTTTTTACAAATTTTTCATATCGTCTATAAGTAGAAATTTAGGTTTTTCATTGATCGAGATGTTCCAACCGTAGGAACTCTTTTCCTTCGGATTGGAAAGGGTTTAGGGACCCCCAAGAGCAAAAGCCCTCAATCAATTTGGGGTTTCACCGAACGGTTTTCATAAAAATCAAATTTTTACATGTTTTGACCTAGGTTTTCAAAAAATTTCGAAATTTCTGATTTTTTTTTTTTAAATTTCTCGAAATTTCTCATTGTAATTGCCTATGATGGATTTGTCGAAGAGAGTGGGGGTTACGTAAGTCCTCCTCCCCATGTTTTTGGGTGAGTTTGAGGCTCTTTCCCAATTTACTGTCGTTATGCTGCCAAAATTTCGATAATTTCTAACATTTTTATCTTGTTTTCTTTTGTTTTGTAGATTAATATGGCTCCCCGACGTGCTCTTGGGAAACGTCCTCACGGCTCGAGCTCACATGCTCCCCAACCACCAGTTCCCCAGCTTGACAAGCACTGGTTTCGTTCTATTGAGGCACAGGCTCGATTCCCGTGGTTCGATAACAAAAGCATAGAATCCGGGCGTCGGGTTAACTTGGAACAATTGGACCGGTTCAATGTAAGAGCGACTTTCGGCAGGCTTGGTTGGTTGCCTGTCATTTCTTACATAGATACCACCCATCCTAATCTGGTTAAGAATTTCTTTGCTAACCTGGAGCTGCACGGAGATGTTAACGATCCCAACCAAGGTAGGGATTTACGCACCTCTAGCTATGTCCGGGGTGTTCCCATTTCCTTTAACACCCACTAGCTGGCCGACCTTCTAGGGGTTCCAAATGATGGAGACCTAGTATATTGCCCTCCCAAAGCGAAGGGCTATCTGACTGAGGATCTGCGCCGAGAGATAGCAGATCAGATACTAAACCCTGGAGCTCCTATGAAGGCGGCTAGCTTGAGACCTGTACCTCGGGTATACAGCCGCGTCATTCAACACAACATCGTGCCCCAGAGCGGCCATTATAGTGAGTTATCCTAGCTCACTCAGTACAATACTTATTGCGTCTGCACTGGGGAGTGGGTCTCCCTCCCATATCTCATCATTAGGACCATGCATCAGGCGACCCTGGCCGATCAGGCCAGTAACCTTCCCTACGGTCGTCTCATTACCTTCCTGCTACGTCGCCTGGGCATGAGCATGAGAGGCGAGGTGACCGTTGAGGACACTATGACCTCCGACATAGACTGGGACGCCATTCAGAGGATGTAGATGGTTGTTCTGCCAGTTAGCGATGACGAGTTGGAGGCTTGCCCTCGCCCACTTGGGAGGGTAGCAGCCGCAGCAGCAGCAGTAGCAGCAGCCAATGCGGCCAATGCAGCCGAGCTCGAGCGGGATGATGACGAGGATAGAGCCGAGGGTGTACCAGTGTCAGCTCCACAGCCTACACCTGCAGCACACCATCTACTTCTACAGTTGGACCATCTCAGCCTTCCCCAGACCCGGTGTTGAGTATGTTCACTGAGATCCAGGACACCCAGAGGATCATCCTAGAGTCTCAGCGAGAGATGGGTCAGGAGTTGCGACGTCTGGCTCGTAGCCTACGGGTGACTCAGGACCAGGTACATTGGCCTAGGGTTGCTTACGAGCGAGATTATGATATAGCAGACCCTATTCCTCCTAGGCCCCCTACCCCATGATTGTCCCTTTTATTTTCTTCTCTTTTGCATATGACTGTTTATATAACAGGGTAACTGTCCGATTTGTGGACTGTACCCTGTAGCACTATTTCATTTGATACTCATTTTCTTGTTTAATGAAAATTTATGTTTCACCTAACTAGTGTATGTGCACATGTTAAGTTTCAAATTTAGAATAGTACATTATTCTCTTTCTTAATCAGTCTTAGGTATCAAACAATGCTTAGGGTGTGTTTGTATTAAGATTTTTAAATTTTCCTAACTCAGTTCATCGACTTAGTTAAGTGCAATATGGTTTGTTGGACAGAGCCCAAAAGCTCTGATACCAAGTTGTCACACCCCAATTCTAATCCAACCAGAATGGTGTGAGTGAACCGTCATTGAACCAATGGTTCACACCAGGATCTCGAATAGGTCGTGTCCACTCATACAAACCATCACACATAACCACAATCAGAATATAATAGCACAGCGGAAGTCTTTTAAATATAATGAACTAAGAATCTATTGATAACTTTAAATAAAATACCAAATTATTCAAATCCAAACAAATAATATAATATCATTACATCTCTTTAATCCAATCAAAAATAATGAAAATAAATAAATAAACCAATCAAAGGTACATGCAGAAAGGGCACTCGCATGAAACGTCATGCTCGTCCTCTCCTGCTTGCACATCCAGAGCAGCTACACCTCCATACGCCGGAGTGTTCATGTAGTCATCCACCGTGTAACCTGCATCAGCATCTAAAACAATGTATATACAAAGGGTGAGCTCACATCACAGCTCAGTAAGACAATCAGATAGTTTTACTAGATTATGCATGAGTAACAATCAGTTTTATGTTGTGGTCTGGTTTTAAGTTTGCAATGTGCTATAGAAAGGTTTGGTGGCCCCCACACCTCTATACACGAGTGTGTGACACCTCATGGATCACACCCCCATCGGCCCACATGCACCCATCATGGAATAGAGATAGAGCTAAGATACCCCCGTACCTCCCCTGATGCTCTACCCATACCAGTACTGTAAGACCCGTGTCAAACTAACCCGGTCTTACCACCTTGAATCAGGTTTACCCATCATGGTCGAGTCAAGTAGACCAAGGGCGTGATGGAGATCGAGATCCCAGGTATAAAATCGACCCAAAAACACTTAATTTTAGGGGAGGGTCGCATACCCAGCCAAGTAGGGTTGGACCTCCCAAAACAGAATGTCAGACCCTCAGATTTTAAGGGAGGGTCGGACAGCTTAAGACCCTAGGGTCGACGGGATCATCGACCCTCCCATCGACCCTCGGTTTCTGCCGAATATAGAAATTAGGAAATTTCTATATTTTTCGATTGGGATTCTTTCCAAATCTCAATGGGACTTATTTAGGATGTTCCTAGTCTATTTAAAGGACGTCCCTAAGCCACTTTCACTCCTTTCACAACCCTAATCGAATTGAGAGAAAGAGAGGAGAAGAAAAGAGGAAGAAGAAAGGGAAGGAAGAGAACTTAGCACAAAGGAGAAGAATTTCCACAGAAAAGTAATCTTCTCAGGTATGGATACTAATTCCATGAGTTTCTATAGACCTTAGGTTAGATATGGTTGAGTGTAGGATTTCAGAGAAACCCAAACCATCCATCCATGGTTAGGTTTTCATGGAAAACCATAGGAGGATGCACGAAAACTATTTAGATGGATTATACATGGTTCTAGACCATGGAATAACTGTTGAATGAATGTAGGAAGCAAGCCATAGGACCCCAAACACGAAGAGTGGATTTAAAAGTGGAAATTAGACCAGAGTGCATCGAGGGTCGCACCGAGGGTCGATAGACCATCCGACCCTAGATGTTTCTGACCATCGACCCTCAGCATTCGGGAAGTCCAGAATGGAGGGAGGGTCGATAGACCCATCGACCCTAGCATCGATCCTAGCATCGACCCTCAGTTGACAGAAGGATTTTAAATTCTGAATTAATTCTAATTAAATTCTATCGACTTTGTTAGGTTTGCTAGCAATATAATAACGTTATAACGGTGATTCTAAAGCTTGGAAAAGTATATTTAGCAAGCTAAGGTGAAGAACCTTAACTCCAAACTAAATTGGTTAATAATAAACTATTTTCTATTTCTTGAGTTTTATGCTATGTTTGATTCGATGCGAATATGTTTGTAATGTGCATACAGTATGCCATCCAATATTTCTATTACTTGTTCATGCATATTTACTTTATTGTTTATAACATGATGATGATGATGATGATGATAGGAATCTGGGGTGAGGCCTTGGATACACTGTTTGGCATTAGGATTGGTTAGTAGCGAGCCCAGTTTGCAAGCCCTCGCTAACAGGGGCTTACGTGTTGGTATAGCATTATATAGCAATAAACGTTAACCTTTGTTGTATAATGTTATGGTAGGGAGGATGGGGACGACGATAAACGTTAACCTTCGGGCGGGCTTCCACACCCTGTGTATAGAGGCGGTGTCAATAAACGTTAACCTTTGACCACCCAACCTTTCTATTGCACATTACAAACTATAAACCCGACCAAAGATATAAATTGACTTTTTTCATGCATATGTATTGTTGCATTGTTTTGGCTACTCACTGAGCCGTGATGTGTGCTCACCCCTCGACGTCGAATATTTTTAGTTGATGATGCAGGTTACACAGTCGAAGATTATATGAATGCGTCGGCGTATGGAAACGTGGCAGCTATGGAAGCTGGAGCTGAAGAGTATATACATTACACCTCTTGCGAGTGTGACTCATGTGTATTTGATTAGCTATTTTATAGGTTTCTTTGGATTTATAAAGACTTGTATTTGATATTTATATAAGTATGTCTCAGTTGGAAACAGAATAATTTACTATTTAAATTATTGATATCATCTTAGTTCTCAGTTCATTTATTTATAAGATTTCCGCTATTGTGTATTTACTCTGATTATGATTGTGGATGTATGGGAGTTTGGATAACGCGGGGATAGCCTATTCGAGATCCTGGTTGAACCGTTGGTTATTTAACGGTTCATCACACCATTCTGAACAGTGCAGAATTGGGGTGTGACAACTTGGTATCAGAGCTTCTCAGGCCTTGCCCGCCGAACTGACACACATTCAAGACCATTGTGAACTGAGATAAGATAAATTAAAAGCTTTAATACAAACACACTGTAAGCACAAGTGATGATTGAAACCAAATTAAAAAGAGAATAATGCATCTATTAAAGGGAAAACCAGTTACATACAATGAGTGAGAGAAACAAAACGTATATACATTGCTAAAGCAGATTACAGTCCACAACCCGGACAGTTACTCTGTAGTACAAGAAAAGTAAAGTACAATCAGGAAGCTGGAGGCGAAGGAGGAGGCGGTGCCTCACGGTCTCTGTCATAGTCCTCGGCATAGACCCTAGTCAACCATGCCACCTGGGTCTGAGTCGTCTGGAGACTAGCTGTGAGACCGGCTATCCTCTGATCAGTCGCACGCTGCACCTCTAGGAGCTCTCCCATCCGTGCGTCTGATGCGTGCTGAGCAGCCAACAGCTCATCCATCCTCAGATCAGATCTGCGGCCGAGCATCCCTGATCTCCTGCAGCATCTCCATCATGGCTGAAGGTGGAAGTAAAGGATCAGCCGAGTGAGAAGGACCAGCCTCAGGTGCAGGAGCCGCCGCAGAAGATGTACCAACTCCAGCCGCATGTGTGGGTGATGACGGTGGTATCGCATCGACATCCATATACATGCGATCGTCATCGTCGACCGGATCCCCACGAGCCCTAGCAAAAGCCTCAGCATCAGCCATCTCGACCCGAGTGTGAGGGCGCACCATCGCGTTCCTCTCCTCATTGCTAACCTCCGCATCTCGCAGCCCCATCTTACAGATAGCCTCCCAATCTAGAGGCGACGAGAAGGTCTTCTCCTGGATCTTCTCATCTACCAGATCCACCCCCAGACGGGTCAGTAGCACTGTAATCAATGTGGCACTAATCATCGTCCGCATGATGATGTACGGAAGGCAGACCGGCTGACGAGTGCAGATGCAGTAGATCAAGAACTGGGTCAGCTGAGACACCCTCTCATAGTGCCCACTCTGCGGGATCAGATTATCTTTGAATAATCTTGTAGAAGACCCGTGGAGCTGGATGCAAGTAGCAAGCTCTCATCTGCCATCTATCGGGATGGAGCAACTGGTTGTCGATCTCTGCCCTCATCTCCATCTCAACAAACTGTGGCTCTCCCGGCGCACAGTACACCATGGGGCCATCAAAGGGAATACCCAACAGGTCGGCCAGCTGCCGATAATCAAAGGAGATATGCACCCCTTTGACGTAACTAGTGATGCGCAACTCCTGACCACGCTCGACATCATTGTAATTCCCCACCACCTGGAGATTACAATAGAACTGGCGTACCAAGTCGGGACATGTGCACGCGTCGTATGTGATGACAGGGAGCCACCCCATATCACCGAATGCTCCCTCTACATTGAACAAGGCTAGCTCAGCCAAGTTCACCATGCGACCCCCTTCAACCTTCTTACGGGCATAGTCCGCATACTGTGCCTCGGCTTCATTCGAACGGAAGCGAAGTGGATCGCGCACTCTAGGTACTTTGGTACGGGCCATAGTATCTGCAAAATAAGAAAAAGAAAGGAAGCAAGGAGTTAATAGGATAAAAATTTGAAAATTTAAAATAGAGCCCCATTTCTCACCATATAAGTGGGCATGAGAACTTACATAGGTTGAAATATGTCCTACGACCCACATACAGTAGGAGATTTTAACTAACGAAGTTCAATTTAAGAAAAATCAAAAATTTCGATAAATTAGGGCAAAAAGAGAAAATTTTAAGTTTCTCGATAACCAACCGATGAAACTCAAAAATTTTTGAGGGCTTTCGTTCCTCAAGACCTCAATAACAAAAGCCCCCAATAAAAATCGAATTTTTACGGTTGAAAAAAGTTTAATTTAGAAAATACGAGCTAAATGGGCAAAAACCTAGAAAAGAAAACCTAAAAACAGGTAAAGGTGAGAGAATATACATGTAGGGATGACGTGGGCGTCGAAACCCAGAGTTAAACCGACCAAGAACAGTAGAGTAGCACTGTAGCAACTCAGAGAGTGGAGACGAGTCGAAACGGAAGAAGAATAGTGAGAAATAACCCAGAATCGGATCTTAAAAATCTGATTTTTGGTCCGAGGGTCGGACAATTCGACTGGCACCATCGACCCTCGGATCGACCCTCCCATCGACCCTCAGCTCTCGGGAAGAACAGGTCATTCCCAGGGTCGAATACCCAGGGTCGGACCTACCAGCGACCCTCACCATCGACCCTGCATAGAAAAGACTATTTTTTTATAAAATGAGTTAGAAATTGAAATTTCTTATCGGTTAGTGTGCCTACATGAGATATAAATGAATTCTAACCTACCTTGATGAATTTTCAGGCACCGACAATCACCGAAAGGAATTATGTCCGGCCGTAGAGTTACCCGACAGACTAAATACAGTCCCACCACCACCACCACAGAGAGAGGAAACTAGTCAAGAGAATAACCATGCACGGGGTAATCCGGAACCAGCGGAGCCCTACAAATTTGCCACCTCCACCACCGGAGCTAGCAACCGCGGGTTATGAATCTGGCACAACAGCTACAGCAAATGCAACACGCACAAGCTCAAATGCAGGTTGCAATGGGAGTTATGTTTCAAGCCACTCAGGCTGCAACCATGCACACGGGGCAAGCTAGTGCAACACCAGTGGGTAATCACCCAGCTCAACAGACACCTCAACAACCGGCTGCACCAATTCCAGAGCAAGTCCCAAAAGCAGCCCAAGGGAACTATCACTATCCACACTATATGTTTGGGGCAAACCCTCAAAACCAACTGGATCACTCCCGACTAGTAGAGAGATTTTTGAAAATGAAACCGAGAGAATTCAACGGCAAGCAGTCTGATCCACTGTGGCCAGCACACTGGATAGACGAAATGGAAAGGAACTTCCTTATGATGACTATTACCGAGGAAGAGAAAGTACTATGCGCCACCTTCATGCTCAAAGGCGACCCACACCATTGGTGGAAATCTACAAAGACGTATTTATTGACCAAGCACGCCCTACTGACATGGGCTATATATAAAGAAGCATTCTTCGAGAAGTATTTCCCAAGAAGCTTCAGAGATTCAATGGAGAAAGAGTTCTTGAGTCTATACCAGGGGTAGATGACCGTCGACGCATATCAACAGCGCTACGAAGAACTGTTTTTCTTCGCACCGGTTAGCATGCAAGAAGAAGATACAAAGACCCGTAGGTTCGTCGCGGGACTAAGAGGAAGCATAAGAGAAAATGTGCTGGGCTTAGAGAAGAAAATTTACAACGAAGCTGTCCGGATTGCTCGAGTGATTGAATCGAGCCGTAAAGAGAGTTATTTCACTCAAAACAAAGGCATCAAAAGGCCAGCTTGGGAATTCGTGATAACGGAGGCAATAATAGGACGTATAAACCTTTTCGTCCCTCGGGAATTTTGCTATCGCACCAAAGTCTACTTCCGCAGCTCAACCACAGCCAAAGCCAAATTTCGAAGCCCCGAAGTGTTATAACCGCAACCAACCGGGGCATATGGCAAGAGAATGCCCTAAAACCCAAGAAGCGGTTACATCAAGGACGGGTATTTGCCGTTACATCAAAGGAT